>CM050164.1:42787859-43170359 GCA_027410445.1 Discoglossus pictus
AAATTTATATTGATGGGAATCTACATGGGAAAATTCCATAGCATCAGTTTACCTTTTCCGGCAGTGATAACCTAGATGAGATGTGGAGCTAGGCCTTTTTTATTGTTGGGACTCTCTTAGGCCAAATGAATTAAGGGTTAAATTGCTTCAGTTTTCACTAGGCAGCAGCCATCCCTGTATTCATTAAGATCACCTTTTTATAATATGATCCATAAAAATCCCACTCCTTCACCCATTCATTTACTTCTCTAATGTGGGTGGCAAAGGCTTTTTGCAAAGGAGCACATAAACACTGACACACAGAAAGAGAGTTTTGATAGCAGGTAAGAACCAAAAAGCACATCTATTTAGCATATTTTATCTACCAAAACTCGGGCTAGCCTTATGCTTATCTTTGGCATTCTTAAATTCTCTGTGTTTGACTTTATCTTCCAGCTATGATCTCTTGGTCCCATACTCCTTTCTTTACCCTCAAAGACACACAAAAAGTTGAAAGGAAATGGTCAAATGTGGTGAACTCGTTTAATTAATTAATTAATATTATTAATATTATTGTTCAAATCATATGCAAATTTATATTCTCATAATTTTCATAGTTATCAGTATCATTTGTATTACAAAGAATACAAGAAGTCAGAAGTCAGTATATAAAAATACAATATCAGATACATGTTACCTATAAGCTCATCAATTAAAGGGCTACTGTGATGGTCCGGTTTCCAGTTTTTTAAGCAGTAAATATCAATATAAACACCTCTTAATCATTTGTGGGTAAACTTACACTGAAATAACAGGTTGCATCTTTAGTCTGAAGCTGCCCCCCATTGATTGATATGTAACCTCCATATTTTACTGCCGTAATAATGACAGTCTCATTTTCTATTGGCTGATTCGGTTACGGCTTGCTGAATTGATCATGTTCCCGCCCTGAACAGCTACAACCCAGTGCATGGTTTACAGTTTTGGCTTGGCCACGTAACTTGCGGCCTTGGCCAATTGAATAGCATTGCAATCGGAGACAAACGGGAGCCTGCAACTCAATCACACACATTCGGCTGTCTGCAATCGAGTTGTGGGCTTGGAATAAATATGGCCCTTTGAGTCTAACTGAGAGCAATTATAAGCAGCAAAAATAATATAACTAGTTTATCATTGGAAAAAATATAATTGTTGATGTCTCAGCTAGGCCCTGGTGGAATCCATGATACATTGGTGTAAGTTGTGTGTGTCAGCGGGTGTTTACATTACTGGAGAGATATGGCTGCATTTCCTGTAGCAAGAAGTCTGCTTTTGGGTCAGTGAAGGGGAAAGGGTGTGGTGTCAATTTTAATCGTATTCAATTATCTTTACAAAGGTTCTCTATTCTCTTCTTTGCCACCCCTCTCTCAACTGATAGCCCAAACACACACCCTCATTATTCAGCTTAGAGGAAGTGATGTAGCAAACACAAAATAGATTCCCAAAAAATGTTTTATTCCAATAGCTTACACAACTGTTAATATTGTTACTTAGGTACATACATGACAAACAATTGTCTTTTTTCTTGAACTGCAATGGTCCTTTAAGGGGCATTATAGAAGTTTGGGGTGCTTGCACTAGAAGGGGGTACAAGTGTACTACACACTATGTTTATGCTCTGCCTTAAATGAGAATAAAGTACTCATTAAAATGGTACAGATGGGTAAACATGCAAGCTTGATTCAGTATTATAAATAATCTTTTTTTTTTTAAAATAGTAATACACTGATAAACACGGCCAGATTTCTCACTAGGCAAATAAAGCAGTGACGCCTCCCTAAAATGAATGCCTTATTTGCATAACAATGTTTGTAAATTTCAGCTTGTTGTTTGTTTATTCTTTATTTATTCTAGGAGATTTCTGTTTCTCCTATTTATGGGTACCAGAATGTCCAACTAGGATTCCATCTTCTCATACTGATTTAGTAAGTCAAAATTATTCAACGTTGCCTTTATAGTGTGTGTTCAATAAGCAAGTCAGACATTATGTTATACTAGCGACTTACCCATCAAAAATGACAGCAATAATTTGAAGGCTGGCAATGCTGTTTGCCACACAATGCACCTCTAACTTGCGGGCCTCTCGATGAGCCTCTTTTCGCTGCTCATTGCGAGCCTCTCCCACCGTCTACTTTACGGTCCTAGCGATGAGAGCCTTCACCGCTCATCGGGAGGCCTGCAATGTGTGGCTTCAGAGAGAGAGAGAGAGATTAGAACACATTTTGCATATATTTGCATAAATACATGAACAATCTTGAATATGTTTATTTCTGTCCCATATGGATACAACAAACAACCTGATCTATTTCAGTGCTTATATATATACTAGCGAATTGCCAGTCAAAAAATGACGGCAATGAAATTGTAAGTGAGCTAATGGTGTTTGGTGTGTAATAATGAAATTTATAATACATTAATAAATAAATAAACTTTACCTATTTTGAAGCATTGTGTTGAAGAGCTGTCAATGTGTTGTGATGTTGCTGCAGCATTAGTGGTGTGGAGCTGCTGTGTAAGCGTGATGAATGTGTGCAGTGTAATAGTGTACGTGCGCAAGACCAAACCGTTAGCGTAGTTGGGTACTTCCGCATTGTCGTAAAATGGCGGGTAATGTGTGGTATGCGTCTTAGCGGAATATCCGTAGGTGTTTTGTGGTGTTTTGCCAGTTTCTTGTGGTGTTTTGCGTGTTTAGAGTGCTGTAGCCTCGTTTTCGTTTTGTTCGACGGCCATTTTTTCTGTCGTTTAGAGAATTTTCGAGTGTGTAAACTCTTTTATTTTTAGTTAAATTAAGGTGTAACTTTTTTTTTTGAGGTCCTGGATGCTCCCTCTTGCTATAGGTAAGCTTTTTATGTATGTGTTGTGTGTATTTATTGTGTTTTTTATTTTTTCCTGTCCGCAGGTTGCAGGCGATTTTTGCGAGGTCGTAATGGGTGGTAACGTGTCTCGTATGTGTTTTGTGGTGTTTTGCGAGTTTCTTGTGGTGTTTTGCATGTTTAGAGTGCTGTAGCCTCGTTTTCGTTTTGTTCGGCGGCCATTTCTTCTCTAGCTTAGAGAATTTTTTTGTGTCTAAACTCTTTTATTTTGAGTTAAATAAAGGTGTAAGTTGCTTTTTTGAGGTCCTGGATGCTTCCTCTTGCTGTAGGTAAGCTTTTTATGTATGTGGTGTGTGTATTTATTGTGTTTTTAATTTTGTCATGTTTGCGGGTTGTGGCCGATTTTTGCGAGGTCGTAATGAGTGGTAACGTGTCTCGTATGTTGTTTGCATTGCGAGGTAAAGTTTGCGAGGGTCGCAGTTGCTGTGTTGTGTTGTTTGCGTTCAAACGTAAAGTTTGCGAGGGTCTCAGTTGCTGGCAAGGAGCGCCTTCGGCACTCCATGCCAGCAACTGAGGCCCTCGCTATGCGACGGCCGCGGCTCGCTACTCGAGCCCGCAAGCGTTAGCAACAACTCGTATGCTCACAACTATATATGTGATATATCATCAAATCCAGTCGTGTGTGGCCCTCCAGGACCGAGTTTGGCCACCCCTGATATAGAGAGATAACCCCAAAGCTTATTTAAGTATTATGCTGCCTAAGTCCCATTCAGATTTGTGCGCCCCACACCTCAAAGGTATTAATTATCCTTTCCTCTTTCTATTCTCCAATCATAAGATTACCACGCACTTGAATGAAATATAAGGATAGGTGTGTTTGTGTGTATGTCAGGGACACTTACAAACAGAAATATCACAGCATATAGACAGCACTGTGCATATAGACATAATTCCCCTGGCAATTTCAGGTAGCCTGCTGCCCCCTGAAAATCTGACTAATGCTATATACTAGCGAATTGCCCGTCAATTAAATTGTAAGTGAGCTAATGGTGTTTGGTGTATATAATGTGGCTGATTTAGAGTCCTTCGTTTTCTATGTTGTGCGACTTTTTTGGAATATCCGTAGCTGTTTGGTGGTGTTTTGCGTGTTTATGGTGGTGTTTTGCGTGTTTAGGGACCTTTAACCTTGTTTTGTTCGGTGGCCATTTTTTATCTCGCTTCGAGAATTTTTTAGTGTCTAAACTCTTTTAATTTGAGTTAAATTGAGGTGTAACTTTAGTTTTCGAGGTCCTGGATGCTCCCTCTTCCTGTAAGTAAGCTTTTTATGTATTTCTTGTGTGCATTTGTTATATTTTTCATGTTTTCATGTGCGCGTGTTGCGGCCGTTTTTTGTGAGGTCGTAATGGTTTGTAACGCGTCTCGTTTTTCCTTGCGTAACGACGTAAATTTGGTGAGGGTTGCAGTTGCTTCGCGAGCCCGCAAGCGTGAACAACAGCTCGTATGCTCACAACTATATATGTGATCTTGTGTACTTGTGAGTGAGCAATCAATAGGTTTTTGTTTAATAAATGGTGTCTACTCTACTCAATATATTGATGCACAGTGCCTTGCAAAAGTATTCAGCCACTTGGCATGTTTCGGGTTTTGTTGCGTCACAACCTGGAATTAACATGGATTGTTTGAGGATTTGCATCATTTAATTTAAAGAACATGCCCACAACTTTGAAGATGTTTTTTTTTTTATTGTGAAGCAAACAACAAATAGGACAAAATAACAGAAAAAGTCAATGTGCATAACTATTCACCCCTTAAAGTCAATACTTTGTAGAGCCACTTTTTGCTGCAATAACAGCTCCAAGTCACTTTGGATAAGTCTCTATGAGCTTGCCACATGTTACCACTGAGATTTTTGCTCATTACTCCTTCAAGTTGGATGGTTTGCGCTTGTAAACAGCAATCTTTAAGTCTGACCACAGATTTTCTATTGGATTAAGGTCTGGGCTTTGACTAGGCCATTCCAACAAATTTACATGTTTCCCCTTAAACCACTCAAGCTTTGCTTTAGCAGTGTGTTTGGTGTCATTGTCCTGCTGGAAGGTGAACCTACTTCCTAGCCTCAAATCACGCAGAGTGGTACAGGTTTTGCTCAAGAATATCCCTGTATTTAGCACCATCCGTCTTTCCCTCAACTCTAACCAGTTTCCCAGTCCCAGCTGCTGAAAAACACCCCCACAGCATGATGCTGCCACCACCATGTGTTGGGTTTGCGCCAAACATAGCGTTTTCTTTGATACCAGAAAAGTTTAATTTTAGTCTCATCAGACCAGAGCACCTTCCTCCATACATTTTGGGAGTCTCCCACATGCCTTTTTGCAAATTCAAACTTTGCCATTTTGTTCTTTGCTGAAAGTGATGGCTTTCTTCTGGCCACTCTACCATAAAGCCCAACTCTATGGAGGGTACGGCTTATTGTCGTCCTATGTACAGATACTTCAGTCTCTGCTGTGGAACTCTGCAGCTCCTCCAGGGTAACCTTAGGTCTCTGTGCTGCCTCTCTGATTAATGCCCTCCTTGCCCGGTCCGTGAGTTTTGGTGGGCGGCCTCTTGTCAGGTTTGCTGTTGTACCATGTTCTTTCTATTTGGTTATGATAGATTTGATGGTGCTCCTGGGGATCATCAAAGATTTAGATATTATTTTTATAACTTAACCCTGAATTGTACTTCTCAACAACTTTGTCCCTTACTTGTTTGGAGAGTTCCTTGGTCTTCATGGCAGTGTTTGGTTAGTGGTGCCTCTTGCTTAGGTGTTGCAGCCTCTGGGGTCCTTTCAAAAAAGGTGTGTATATGTAATGACAGATCATGTGACACTTAGATTGCACACAGGTGGACTAATTATGTGACTTCTCAAGGTAATTGGTTGCACCAGAGCTTTTTATGGGCTTCATAAAAAGGGGGTGAATACATATGCACATGCCAATTTTTTTCTATTTCTAAAAAATTGTTTTATGTATATATTTTATTTATACTATTTTGTTCTGATCCATCACATAAAATTCAGATTAACAAAACATTGGACTTAAGACTGTAATGTAACACAATAGGTAAAAAGTCAACAGGGTGAATACTTTTACAAGGCACTGTATGAGTCTGTTCCTATGCAAAAAGGTAGTAAGGGCCACATGGAATGAATCAAAGGTCAACATCCCATCATTGTGTCGAAGGTACTGCACCCTACTGTACATTGAAAATAATTATGTCATGTGTTTGTATGTTCAGTATTTATACGCAGAACTTGTTTTTAATGATCATAGCATTGAACACTGGGACAGTAAAAATGGCTGGTGCTCCACCCGAGTTTTGTGTGGAATGCTGACTCAAGCACCATGGCGTGAACAGTTCCTAATCCAGGCCAAATGTAGTCACCAACAGAGCCATGGATGTAAATCATTCTGCATTAGCAGCATCTCAAATCCACTAAGGGAAAATAGGAAAATTGTCTTTTCTTCCAGTGTGACAAATCGCCCTGAAAGAACCTGTGTTATACAAGTCATTATACAGTACACTAGGGATCAAGGCAAGTTTTACAGGATTCGGTTTTAGCTGGATCTAGCAGGGAATTTTCGGTGGGAGATAACCCAAAAATGATCCAGTAGAACATATTATCACATGCAATAAATATTTATTTTAGAAGCCAAGAACAATTATGTATTTTTGAGTTACAGCTTAGCACTGATTGCTTCATTGTGTTAAGATAACATAACTGGAACACACATTGGCCTTCTTCGTATATACAATGATTCAGTTGTCAGAGTTTTTATGTAACAGACATCCTGTTGATAACTATGACTTTTTGCATAATGATGTTTGTTTGAATATTTTTGATACACCCTTTTAGACAATGCAGTAAGCTAGGCTTGACCAGAGTTATATTTTGAGGTATGATCCATATTGGATTTGGCACCTGGGTATTAACACTGGACAAGCTTGAACGAATCTGAATGTTAAATAATTAATTGATCATCACTTTTGGCTTCTATTTTTTGTGTATTTCTTGTGTATAATAAAAATTTACATTATCATATAAAATTGCTATAAAAGGTACTTAACCTATATTATTAAGTAGAGGGTTAGTTAGGTTATATGTTTTCCTTGGCAAATTTAGATTTGTATACCCCATAACCCCTAATTTTAAATAAAAATGCATTATATGAAGCGCCAACAGGAATCAATACACCATCAAATATATAAATAGTAATAAATCATTTGCTGAGTAAACAGGTAAAGATACAAATCTGCCGAAACAATATGCAATTGCAAGTGGTGTATTCAGACTCTATGCCTACCCATTTGAGAGGAATTACAATATTTTATACAAACGCCATCATAATATTCATGGAACAGCGCTGCACTTCATACCTTATCTACTTAAGCATTTGGCTTCAAATGGATGCACTATTTTTTATATATGTGCGCATCTATACAAGCTTGCATTTACACACAGTTTAATTTACCTTTACCTCTTAAACAGATATTTTACCCTGGAGACTTTTAATTTATTACAGGAATGGACATATATATATTTTTTATTGAAATCACCTTAGTTTCCATCTAACCATCAACACATTTCTTTACTAAACTCTATAGGGTAGGGGTAGTCAATTGGTGTGCCTGTGTCAGTATCAGGATCTCCTGTTATTCTTTCTGGACCTCTACTTTATTATTACATTTTCTATCTATCCCTTTACATATTCCATATACTTAAATACGTTTTTCATTAAATTGTAACCTTTCTGAATTTGTTCATTCCCTATGTAATCTTTCGTTATGTGCCCATTTCAATGCCATCATAATAAAATATTTGTATGTGTATGCCTAAACAATTATGGATTCTGGACCTTGATTTAATTTTCCTATAATACATTTGACTACCTCTGATACTGAGGCTCATTCAATTGAGCTTTCTGGAGATCTGGGCTTCACAAATGTAGCCCGCAAGTTATCTTGCTATTCGATTGGTGACTTTTTGCGCGCTCTGATCGAGTTATGGGCTCCGGCCTGCAATTCACTAGAAATTCAAATCACAAGTTAATGCCCCCTCCAAGCCTTTGATCTTTCACGGCCGCAAGAATTGCGAATGCTAAAATCGCAAATCGCTATTCAATTGCTCCGATTCCCCCTTGCTAAACACTCCGTCAAGCCCCCAAATGGCAAAAGCCGAACAACAAGTTACTGGTACCAAGGTGGCCTCGAAAAGGGCTAAATGACATGTCCGGAGCACTTTAAAAGCAAATAAAAAATCAATACTGTACTTATATTAAAAGTTAAAGTGATGTTAGGTCTTAGCATTAATAGCACAACATTCTCAAGCTCGTAAATCGTCACAAAAATACTTTATTTCATGTTCAATTTCTGTGTTATATCGATCACGGCAATCAATGTGTTAATACATATACTGGAACTCACATGTAATAGAATATCATATTTAAGGCTTTGTCAATATTGAATTATATCTGGAATGTGGGTCCTATCGTAACTCGTGATTCCTGCTCGTAGGACTTCAATGAAAAAGGGAGGTTGGATTTTAAAGTCCTACATGCTTGAACTACGAGTCACGATCGGACCCACATTCCATTGGCTGTTTCTAACTGGGAGTTAGGGCCTTGCATGATCAATCATGTTCAAGTTCGTAAATGCTTCTTTCGAAAGCTTGGTTTGCGATGTTCGCTATAAGGACTTGCGGGCCTGGCCAATTGAATAGCACCATAAATTGCGGACACTGCGGGCAGGAGGCGTGCAAACTTACATCATATAGCTCCTTAACTTGCGCCTCCGAATTGAATAAGGCACATAGCGTGTATAAAGAAGGTACAAGGGCAGCCCCAAATTAATTTGCATTGGGACACTCTATTCTCTAACTCTACACCTCCACCGATAAACAGGATCATTATGTTGACTAATTGTTAATATACAAATAAAACAAATATTAATCTCCATACAGATAGGCATTGAAAGGTGTATAAGTAAACAATGACCCCTATTCAATTGAGCAAATGTTAGGTATTGGAGCCCCTAATGTAGCCTTTAAACTAATTTGCTATTCAATTGGCGTCTTTCAATTTGCCGCAAATGATTTGCGGGTTACAGGCTAAAAATGCCTGCAGTTGTTAAAATCGTAACTCCGACCCATGTAAACCTTTGATCTTTCAAGCCTGCAAACATTACAATCGCTAAAATCGCAATTCGCTATTCAATTGCTACAATTCCCCAAGGACGCAATTGCCTTCGAACCCCCAAACGGCAAAGGTAGTAAAAAACATTATGGATTCCAAATAGGACTTGCTAAGGGTTTACAGACTAGATTGTAATACTGCAAAAGACAATTAAAACACACTACTGGACTTTAAAATATGTGGAAAGCTACGGCATTAGAATTCATTGCACAACAATTCCCAAGGAACAAATAAGCCTTAAAAATATATATTTATTTCTCATATGTTGAAATGGTCATGCATATGCCAATATGAAAAGTCTTGCTGCAAGATGCTGAGAGCAATTAAAGAGACACTACCTGATTAAACTGCAACACAAAAACATGAAACTGCCTGCCATCTTATCCCCTTTTCACTCACAGTGGCTCTAATATGGACCCTAAAAATACAAAGATGTTCTTACAGTATATATACATCTCACTCATCAGATCTACATTGGGAAAATAAATAATGGTCATATTACACCACCACATGACATATCTCAAGTACCAGGGGAATATACACCACACTAATCTACTCTAACCTATCAGGAAGGGGCGTAAACATACATGGAGGCTGTGCAGAGGCACATGGAGCAACAGCCAACTCACCTCCATCAGGGACAATCTCCACTACGCCCATCCTGGAAAGTCCCATGCCATTGCTGGTGGCCATGTGCCAAGATGTATACCCATTATCATTTGGTGAAATCACATACATTTTTTTTGCTATCAATCAATTCACATTATCACCTGTCATATTGTTATCAGCCCTTGGACCTCTCATGTGTATTAACCCTATAGTATTATATTAGTATTATTATTATATGTATTCATCTATTGCATAGTAACTAGGGTTAATAGTTTACAGATGTAATGTATGTGGCTGTCCCAAAACCACAACCATTGAAAACACACTGACAAGGTGATCAAAGTATAACAAAGCTTTATTTCATACACAGAGCACACTCAGAAATGTAAAAGACTGTGTATTAATATCATGAGTGTGGTGTGGACGGATCCCGGAAGGGCAAAAGGCTTTTTGAAAAAAAGGGATATCTAAAGTGGGTAATGTCATAGTCTAGAATACGCATGATGCATGGAGCACCTACCAGGGTCATATGTGGTCACTACACCAATGCTACTGGAATTCATCAGTGGTCCAGGTGTACCACCACTTTCTCCATATGATATTGTTAATCAACATTGATATCACACTGATATTAAGGAGATAATTACATGCTTCACTAGTGCATGTATTAATGCTGGCTGTCATTAACGGCTGGAGCCTGGCTCCATAAGGGCGAGGGTGGTGGTGTGCCTGGTGGTGGGGGTGGGAGCCAGACTGATGCACTGCTGGGGGAAGAAGGAGGAGGTTGTGGCAATCTACGGTCGTCCCTCTAGTCGGAAGGCCCTGGTGAAAATGTAGTCGTTGGAGAATGGGGACAGTGGGGTCATATGCCACCGATGTTGCAGATGGTCCTGCAGGTGACCCCACTGCCCAGATGATGTCCTCCTCCTCCTCATAACCAGGGCCCTCGGCTCCTCTTGGTTCCTCCTCCCCCTGCACCGGTTCCTGCTGGGCAGGGGTTTAGTCCCCTACATCCTGCTCCGATGAAGCTGATTCCCCCTGCCACTGGCTCTCCACTGGACCCAGATCTCCTGGAAGCTGGAAAAGAGAAAAGAAAGGTGTATGTGTTAATTATGATGAATAATACATTGGTTTGTGTTCATTCCTAACTATCTGACATCTAGACTTAAGCCTGGATGATTCCCTTTTTTGCAACTATGAGTAGCTATCATTTGCTAGATGTGATCTATTCTTTGGTTCTTCATCTTGATTTTTCTTGGCTCCTAACGCTATCTTGAATCCGACTGCGGTCTGTAACTGCAGTGGGCACACCCATACATGGACATACATATAACTATTGATTGATTACTGGAGTTGTGTCCACAAATGACAGTGATTTGTCAGCTTCATGGATTAAATAATGCATGACTGATCCATCTATCCCTTGTTAATTACATAGAGCTGACATGTCAATGTCCTTATTGGTCATTATGTACATGTGTAGTGCTTGTGATGTACATGTGGTGGCATGTTGGTGTATGTAATAGTCACCTGACATGGAGGCTGGATCCTGCTGGTCCACCAGGCCTGAAGCTCCAGTGGAGGGCACCTTGCTCAGAAAGTCCTTGAGCTCCCTCTCCCACTTGTTGTATCTCACAGTCACTTGGAGGTCACCACTTGATGCTGTGGCTTTACTGGCCTCCTTGGCCATCATCCTCCTCACCTTGGCCCTGATGTCATCGAAACAGTGTTTGATGGACCTTACATCCCTTTTCGCTGTGCCCACTGCTATTACTGTGGCCACTACCTCCTTCCAGATCGCACAGAGGAGGACCACATTCTCCCCGTGTGTGTAGTTCAGGGCCCTGTGCTGGCCTTTAGTCTCTTGTCCTCCCGACTGTGGATGGGGATCCTGCGCTCCCTCATCTGAGGCCTGTCCCTCCTACACGCTACCACCCCACTGGGAATAGGCCCCTCCCCCTCTGTCCCTGAACTGGATGTGCCTATCATTAAAAGCACCTGGCCACCCCCCACCTCCTCTCTCCTCCTCCTCTTCTCTAAGCTCCTCCTAAACTCCTCCACTTCCCGTCTCCTCTCCTCCACTCCCCACCTTTTCTTCTCCTCCACTCCCTAACTCCTCCACTCCTTCACTCCTCTCCACCACTCCCCAGGGCCACCTCTCTCTCCTCCTCTCCTCCACTCCCCACCTCCTCGTCTCCTCTACTCCCAACCTCCTCCTTTCCTCCACTCCTCTCCTCCTCTCCACCACTCCCCAGGGCCACCTCTCTCTCCTCCACTCTCCTTCTCCACTCCCCACCACCTTGTCTCCTCCAATCCCCACCACCTCCTCGCCTCTCCTCTTCTCCTCTTCCCCACCTATCCAGTCCCCTCCCCTCCTCTCTCCCCCTCCATGCCAATCCCAAACAGAAAATAAGGATAAATGAAAAAAAAAAATGTCTGGATATATTTGTGAAGTAAAACAAAAGTGTGTTTTATGTGTAATGATTAACTGTTGGGGTGTGGGGTGTGGGTATAGGGTGGGTGTGGGTGTATGTAGTGACCTAGCTCTATGTGTATCTATGTGTGTTATTTACTATATGTGTATTTGTATTATGTGTAATCAGTAAATATGTGTATTCAAAGTTTAAGGCATAAGTTGGTGGAACGCAACTTTATAATCTCTCTCTGTCAATCATTTTCCGCTAGTCCGCTTTTTATTTGCTCTGAGGCCCTTTGTCACAATCTGTAACTACTGGATTGGAGCGTAAGTGCAGACCGTATCTACTCCAGCCCACTGACAGCTTGCATCCACGGGAAAGGTTTACAGACTTAAGGCTTTCCCCTAAATTGCAGCCTTGTTCAATTGAATTGCTCTGTAACTGCTGCAAATTTCAAGCCCTGCAATTGAATGGAGGTCAATGCATATCAAAGGTAGAATATTTTTTGCCATAAGCCTCAGGTTCTCAATAGAACATATATTATGGTTGTGCTTTAGAAACATAAATAACATGGGCTTAGACAAGAACAACTGGATGTCAACACAGGAGAGAGAATCGCTGTAATAACTGAGGGGACTATTTTAATCCCATCACACATTGACCACATGTCAGTCAGTGAGTGCAATTCACTCAAAATGAAGCTTTATAGTTATTTTTAGAACACTGGTTCCACGCAGCAAGATTTATCATGTTACTAAAATCAACACTCTTTTCCTTCTCTTGCATTGACACTTTTCTGCAGCCTGTTACAGAATGTTTACGCTTTAGAGCCTCATGAGGAAGAAGGGAAAAATGCCTGGCAGCAACTCCTGCAGGGTACTGTTGAATATGTGAGTCAGGCCCTCTGTCTAGGAACCTGATAAGTATTTCTAAATTATTTGCCTGAGAAACTCTGCCACTAGTTGTAGAATATGGACACTCTGGTACAGGTGAGATACATACCGATTGTGGCATTTGGCTGTTCTAATAGCCAGTTAACAGAGAGCTGAACCAGGTAAGTGGATATGAAGCCCCTTTTAATCTGACATCCTAGGCCTGAGATTTTTAAACCTAGGCTTTAACACACCAATAACATTTCTGTAAAAATAGTACTTCTGCACATTACTCCTGAATCTTTCTCCCAGTGCAAGGTCCAATATGCCAGGTTAAGAGTTCTTGGGGAACACTTGGAGATGTTACGTTTTAGTAAGTGTGGCACGCATGATAACATGGGAACTGAAAACTCTTAAACAGTCATCATCTCCTGCCACTCCCATCTCCTGCCACTCCCACCACCGGAACGTCTTCTGTGAATCCCTCAGCCAACAGAATTCTCAACTTCACTCTGTCTCTACTTATCTTCCCAGCCTCAAACTCTCTTTGAAATGTCATATATTCTGAAAACCTTACTACTATGCTCTGTGCAGCACATTAAACAGGCACTCATATAAAAAAAAAACACATATGACTCATACCTCATGAAAAGTATATACAAATAACCGGGAATATATCCTCTTATAATAAATTTATCCATTTCTACAATTAAGTAAGTATTGAGAATCCTCAATAATCACCAAGTGGCATATTTTCAACATAACAAAATAAATAAATATAAAATCTATTATTTTATATTTCACATAACTTTTTCCCCTTGTGTATCAATGACCCTGAGAAAAACCTAATGAATTTATGTGAGCATATACTTCATTATTACAAGAAGGAACAAATCACCAATATTAAGTAGCTCTTTCTCGCTATGTGATCTTTTCCCTGCCCATTTACAAGTGACCAGCTCATTTTTATAAATCCTGCTGTTTGATCATATTATATTCCTCCATCCCCTACATAAATAACTTACCTTGTATGCTCACACAGTAATTCTCTTTTTATTATAGTTTTCTAATTCATTCACTGTTGCCCTTGTTCTTAGTATTACTTAGTATATTTGGGCCTCCATTCAATTGCAAGGCGCAGTTGCATTGATATCGGCCGTAAGCATGCGAGCTTGAAAATTACAACAGTTACAGATCGATTCAATTGCAAAAGACCATACACCGTTCTTGCAACTGCAAGCTGTTAGTGGGCTGGAATAGACGCGGTCCAACGTTACAATCCAATACCATAGTTACAGAGTGCGACATAGGTCTCAGAGCACTCTATTGGCACCCACTTTCTATTGCCACCTCCTCACCCAGCAATGCCCCCCCAGCAGAGACCTCCATCCCCTAGACCACCAAGCCAGGCTGCTCAGGTGGAGATGCTGGACATCATCATCCCACGGTGAATTGGGGCACTGATGCAAAGCTGAGAAGGATGTAGGGGCGGCACATATTTGTGTGCCTTCTCAACAGCACTCCTCATTGACAATCTATTGGTCCAAACGTTAATGTAATATAGCCTGGCTACAGAGTATAGGATCATGGCCTATGTGATGGTGATATTTTATACACAGATGGCTACCTCCCATCACATGGTTCATGATCCTCTTCTCTATGGACACATAGGGTTCTGTGTAACATTTCACAAATTGATGGTCACTGAAGAATGTTGTTGAGAAGAGATTATGCAGTCCCTATCTTTTTTAAGATCTTATTTTGCAAGTTATTTTTTTCATTTTTATGTTTTAGGCACAATTCAGGTCCATGAAGGCATCTTCTGCATCTGCAAGCAATGTCAAGGAAACAAAGTAATTGTCAGATATTCCCAGTGTCTCTCAGGTAGACATTCCTTCAGTGACAACCCCCCTTAATATGTAGCTCCCACAATATTAAAGCTATCATATATCCAGATATCTAAGACATGATTGTTGTTAGCTTAAATGTAGACTAATACCACTGTGGTGGTGAACTTGCAAAGTCTCACAATGGCACATTAATGAAAGCCAGCATTAATATATGCACTAGTGAAGCATGTAATCCTCTCCTCAATATCAGTATGAGAATAGATCTTTGTGTCTGATGTAACAGTGAAACTGGCTGCTGACTTTTGTATCATCTTCGTATTAATAGCTATTTATCCTGTATTGCTAATATCATGAGTATTCTGTAACACATGCCAACCCCCTTATATCTGATGGATGTGATATCACTGACCACTGACGCTGGTCACAGCATTTATTGTGAGATGACACGTCATTAATAATGGTCATGGCCAGTGAGTTATCCAGAGAACTAGCTAATAGTTAGTAATGCCTGCAGATGGGAATCAGGTGAGTTGGTATATTGTCACAGTAACACTATTTAGCACTGTACTGTACTTGCATTTTTTATCCTCCTCCACCTTTTTTTATTTTGACCACCTTTTTTTCAGACTTTTGTTTTAGGAACACACTGTATAGGTGAAACTGGTTTGGATGAGATAGTCCAGATGTTTATGCATCTGTTCAATGGAGTAGATGATAACCAAAAGTAAGTGCTATGCGCATTACTGGTTACTTCGATTAAATGGTTGGTATAGTGACCACATGTGATCCGGGTAGGTGCTATTCATCATGTTTATTCTAGACTATGACATTGCTCCCTTTAGGTATCTCCTTTTTCCAAAAAGGGGATACATCACATATATCATATTTGTGTCGCATTCTTAAATATGTAAACTAATGAGCCCTAGTTACTATGCAATAGATTAATACATATAATAATAATTATAATAATAATAATATTATAATAATATAGGGTTAATACACATGAGACGTTCAATTTGTGATGCTGTGGAGTATCAACATTTCCCTGAAGGGCTGATAACAATATGACAGGTGATAATGTGAATTGATTGACAGCAAAACACTTGATGTGATTTCACCAAATGGTAACGGGTATACATCTTGGTACATGGCCACCAGATTGGGACTTTCCAGGATGGGCGTAGCAGTGATTGTCCCTGATGAAGGTGAGCTGGCTGTTGCTCCACATGCCCCTGAACAGCCTCCATGTGTCTTTGCGACCCTTCCTGAAGCGCTAGAGTAGATTAGTGTGCTGTATGTTTCCCTAGTGCTTGATATATGTCATGTGGCGCTGTAATTTGACCACTATTAATTTTCTCAATCTAGATCTGATGAGTGAGATGTATATAAGAAGAGGGGATAATATTCCAAGCAGTTTTATGTTTTTGTGTTGCGATTTACTCAGGTAGCGTGTCATTAATTGCTTTCAGCATCTTGCTGCAAGACTTTTCATTAGAATATGCATGACCATTCTAGCATATTGAAAAATAAAATATTTTGTAAGGCCAATTTGTTCCTTGGAAACTGTTGTGTAATGAATTCTAATGCTTTTTATTGCTCCAGTAGTGTGTTTTAATTGTCTTTTGCCGTGTTACAAACAAGTCTGTAAATCCTTTGCAAGTTCTATTTGGAACCCATAATATATTTGGCTACATTTGTCATTTGCGGGTTTGAAGGCAATTGCGTCCTTGGGGAATTATAGCAATTGAATAGTGATTTCGATGTTAGCGATTGTAACATTTGCGGGCTTGAAAGATCAAAGGCTTAGATGTGTTGGAGTTACAATTTCAACAACCGCAGGGATTTTCAGCCTGTAACCTGCAAATCGTTTTCTGCTAGCTAAAAGACGCAAATCGAATAGCAAATTATTTTACGGGTTACGTTACGGGCTCCAGTAACTAACATTTGCTCATATGAATGGAGACTTTGGAGCCTCATTCAATTGCAAGGGTGCAACCCGCAGTCTATAGGCCGTATGTCTGCGGGCTTGCTGCGGGCTTGAACTCTGCTACAGGAACGAAGCAATTAAAATTGAACAAGCCTGCAAGCTACGGGCCCGAAAGCCAAAACCGTAAACCATGCAATCGTATGTAGCATTTCAGAGCGTGAATATGATCAATTAAGCAAGGCTGTAACTACTTATTTAGAAACAGCCAATAGAAAATTAGACCATCATCATTACGGTAGTATAAGAGGTTACATGTCAATCAATAAGTGTTTAGAGGTCCAATATGCGATCAGACTCGCACAACTGAGAAACACAATAATAAAAATGAATGCCAATACTGTTTGCATTTATAGTGCTACGGACATGTCTTTAACCCCTTTACAGGTTCCATCTGGTACCCGTAGGATTTTCATCTACATTTGCCGTTTACGGGTGTGAAAACATTTGCGGGCTTGCATAATTGTAGCAATTGAAGAGCGGTTTGCGATTTTAGCGATTATATTTCTTGCGGACGTGAAAGATCAAAGGCTTAGATGGGGTGTAAGTTACGGTTGTATCAACTGCAGGGATTTTCAGCCTGTAACCCGTAGACCAGGGGTGTGCAAGCTCGGTCCTGGGGGGGCCACATACATGCTTGGATTTGATGACACAGTGCTGTGCACAGGTGAGTCAATCACTTCTTCAGTCATCCTAATTGACTCACCTGCGCACAGAAAGGATATATTCAAAACCCGGCTTGTGTTCAGCCTCCAGGACCGAACTTGCCCACCCCTGCCGTAGACTGCTTGCGGCTCGGAAAAAGATGCCAATTGAATAGCAAATTAGTTTACAACCTACATTACGGACTCCAGTAACTTACAATTTCTCAATTGAATGAGGCCCTTGATGTAGTTGATAATAACAAGACTTACTTAGGTGTTTACTTTAATTATTGAACTACAACCTAAACTAATTAATAAACATGCAAAAAAAATTACACTAAAGTTCAAAAAAGTCTTCTTTGGAAACTGAATTACTTTTCACATTTTACAAAATAAGTCCCATGGAGCCCTGCTTAGCTTTATTTTCGTTATTTAATGGTCAAAGGTTTCTTTTTAGCTTTGCCACTAAAATCTTGCAACGAGTCTTTCGTGCTCTGTTTACTTCATCAGTTTAACTGTTTTATGTTAAATTGATAATGTTGCCTTGAGATTTAAAAAACATCATATCTATTCCTAGCAGCAAATTAGTGCTGTATATCTCTCCGGTAGTCTGAATCCAAAGGCCCAAATCAGCTCCTCACAGGGTGACATTTCAAAAAGACACTTCTTATCTAACTACATCAAACCGAGCTTGCCTTTCAAAAGCAAATAATGATCATACACTTAATTACATGTTATTCTTCATGTGGATGTAAATCTCACTCAATTTCTTCTTTTATTAAGCTAAAAATGTATTTATAAAGAGTTATATAGAAGGAGAAAATATATTATATAGAGAGAGTAGTTAATATATAGCAGTATAATAACATGCTGATGCAAATGGAGAATATAATGCTTCTGAGAGCTTATATTTTAACATTTCTTAATTAACATATTGTATACATATATAGTGCAATGCAGTGGGAGTATTTTCATCTCTCTTTCACTCTCTAACTTAACCATGAATATAATTGTATATAGTTTACTGTTTCTAAACACTCTGATTGCCCTTTACCTTGGCTGCACGGTCACAGAATATGAGTAAGTTGCTTCACTCACCACCTTCAAGTCTTATCTCAGAACTTCTGAGACAAATCCCAATAGCTCTTCTAGCACATGCCCTTAAAAGAACGTATAAGGTATCATCGTTCCATGTGATTTTATGTTTTTACAGGTTTTTCTTAGACAATCAGTAGCTTAGAGTGTGTCCTCGTACACATTGATGTTCATGGTCACAATGCTCGAGAAGGACATTAAAATATAAAATAATTAATTCTAAAAAATGAGTTTTCTAGAAGGCAGGATTCGGGTAAGTGAAAATACCCATGGATCTGAAAGATAATTAACATTGTGAGCAGAATACATGCTATCAAGGCCTAAGTTCACATTGTTGTCAGTCTTCTACATTTCTCCTGTGATTTCTGCAATTCACTTAACGTGTCTCTTAAAACACAGAGATCTTGGAGCAAAATATGATATTACTAAACAGCATGTATTAGTGTTAATATGAATTTATACATAAAATGTTTGATGTTGCCCAGGTGTTCAGTCATGTCATATTCTCTGTGACCCTATGAACCACAGCATGCTAGGCACATCTAAAAGTTCTCGGTTCATATATTGTTGGAGCCGAGCTTGCAGTATCTTAAGCATTACCTTGCTGCCATGTGAAATGAGTACAATTGTTCAATAATTGGTAGTGCTTTTTTGGGACTAGGATGTAGACTGACCTTTTCCAGTCCACTGGCCGCTGTTGAGTTTTTTCAACCGCTACAGCCTTTTTATTAGCAAGGCTTCCCAGGGCACATCTCTGGCTCAAGCTCATTGGATAAACTATTGGCGTTATTAATGCTGCAAAAGTTCATCCTGTATATATCTTCTATGTATTCCTGCCATCTTTACTTTATCTGATCTGCTTCTGTTAAGTCCTTACCATTTTGGTTTCTAATCATGCCCATTTGGCATCTCTTGACTTTCCTATTCTTCTATCTTCTCCTATCTCTTTCCATCGCTCATTATAGAATGTTTCCTCTTCTTTCTATCACCTGCAATTCTGCATTCAGTTGGACAAATGTGCTCTTATCGCCAGTACCTTTTACTTTTCTTCTTTTCTGGGCTACTTTCAAAGTCTAACGGACTGAAAGTTTGCCTTCTTAGTTTTCTTTCTTTTGTAGGGATATTCTTTGTTGCTGTTTTGTGGACAATGTCACAAACCTCTGTCCAAAGTGCTTCAGACATTCTACCCACCATATCTTGTCCCTTAAATCTATTCTTTACCTCCACTGCATATTCAGTAGGGATATTATTTATTTCAAATCTGCTTGGTCTGATGATTTTTCCTCTTTTCTAATTATGAATGCAATTAGAAGCTCTTGATTGGAGCTGCAGTCAGCTCCAGGTCTGTTTTTTTCAACTCTATAGAGCTCCTCCATCCTTGGCCACAAAGTATTTAGTTAATCTGATTTATATATTATCCATATGATAAGTCATCTCTGAGGCTATTAAACCAGGTATTTTTTTGTCTCCCACTTTAGCACTCCAACCTCCAATGATGAGAGCAACATCTTTTCTTGGTGTTGTATTTAGGTGTTATCCTTGTAGAATTGGACAACTTCGGCCTCTTCAGCATCCATGGTTGTAGAACAGACTTGGATCACTGTAAATGACGACTTAAAATTGAATTTACATCATTCTGTCATTTATTGGGTTGTAGCCGAGCACTGCTTTGACCACACTTTGATTCACTAATTATCTGGATATTAAGGTTTAAACTTGTAATCTCAAGTTTAATCACATCCAGTTTGCCTTGGTTCATAGTTCTAACATTCCAGGTTCCTTTGCAGAATTGTTCTTTGCAGTAGTTGACTTTCCTTTTCCTTCCAGACACATCCACAGCTGGGCATCCTCTCAACTTTGGCCCAAGCACTTAATTCGATCTGGTGCTATTTTTTCTCTCTCCACACTTCCCCAGTAATGTGATAGGCACTTTGTGACCTGAGGAGTTCATCTTCTGGTGCCATATTTTTATGTCTCTGGTTGTGCTTTTCCACAAGGTTATCTTGGCAAATGTATCTGACCCTACATGGTATAGCTCACAACTTGAAGTACATAAGCTCCTTCAGCATGACATGGTAGCCATCCAGAAGGGCATAATAATGTTAAGTTGCACATTTTCAGTTATACAAATGATATTGCTTATATATTGTCTCATTCTTGAATTTTGATAAAGTTTGGATCTTGGTTAAAAAACTAAACACCCGTACTATAAGAATTAATGTGACAGTGAAACTGCAGCTTTTTACAAGGCTCCACATTGTAAAATGGTATGCAGCTTGTTAGAACTGAGCATCACATGGCAGAAGATTTCAGTATTAAAATAAACTATTCTGGAAGACTTTTTGTACCATCGGGAAGTATATTCATGGCAGGATCTCTGAACAGGTGACATAGGCAATCGCCTACAATCGCTCCACAGTAAGGGGTGCCTCATTTCGCTTAAAGTACAACCAACCAATTATAAGCAACAACAAAAAAGAGCCATGTCCTCATGTGTAGCTCTGTCCTTTCCATCCCTCTCTTGCCCCACTTTCTACTTCCGTTAGGAGGTCCGTTACTGCATCTGTGTGGGAGAAGCACTGACCACGAGGTGCTGGTCATTCCAGGCAGTGATGAAGATGGAAGAAGGTAAAGCCCCTTTTGTAAGTTATCTGCCAGGTTATTTAATTACAATATTTGAATTGTGTATGTCAGGGTGTGTGTCTGTTTGTGTATGTGTCTGTATGTGTACGTTTGTGTGTATGTTTGTGTGTATGTATGCATATGTCTGTTTACCGCTGTATGTGTCTGAGTACATCTGCATGTGTCTGTGTACCTCTGTATGTGTATGCATGTCTGTGTGTTTGTTTGTGTATGTATGTGTCTGAGTACCTCTGTATGTGTGTTTGTGTGTGTGTATGTATGTGCCTGTGTATCTCTGTATGTGTCTGAATGTGTCTGTGTACCTTTGTATGTGTATTTGTGTCTGTGTGTGTATGTGCATGTATGTGTCATTGTACCTCTGTATGTGAATGTATATCTCTGTATGTATGTTTGTGTATGTATTTGTCTGTGTATCTCTGTATGTGTCTGTGTACATCTGTATGTGTATTTGTGTCTGTGTGTGTATGGATGTGTCGTACCTCTGTATGTGTCTGTTTACCTATGTATGTGTGTTTTTGTGTGTATGTATGTGTCTGTGAATCTCTGTATGTGTCTGTATGTGTCTGTGTACCTCTATGTGTGTCTGTGTACCACCTTCAAAAACATAGTACAGGTATACCACACATAAAACTACCCCTTTGAGCGCTGATTCGCTATGGCACTCTTTTTCCCTGTAATTCTCTGCTTATCGCTAAACCTCATGATAGCACTTTTATTTTTAGCTCCAAATCCTGCTTAGCCCTTTAAAAAGTGGTTCTCAATACCATTTTCTGTAGTAGTGTAAGGTTTCTCAACTTTATAACTACTCCTAAGCAACAACATATTCTAAATGGTCTTGAGAAAGTCCAGGGAGGACAATACAAGAGTATATGCCTAAGAAGTGTTTGTTCTGGGAAGGCTCCACTGAAACCCTTTCTCACCAAGGGTTTAAAACTAACTAGGGTTGGGCCAGCCATCATGGAAGTTGGTGTGGGCCTCATCCATAATAGGCGTTTTAATTGTGCATTAGAATGCACTGCAACGTGTGAGTTTAATTGTTCATTCGATTTGTTTTTACCCTTGTATATATACAGTTATATTTAGTAGGAATTAATAACCAAATAGATTAGAATCCATTAGCGTTTGTCCAAAAATTCAAGCACAATGTCCTAGGTACACTAAGGACCCTGTTCTAATCCCTATATCGCAGATTATACCATGTTTAAGAGCCAATTAAAAATACCTAGCTATGTTAATTACACATCCCTGAAACATTGAGAGAGAACTGCTACAAGCAACTCCGGCACGCCAGACCCGATTATTACAAACTTTTTCATTGATTTTTAATTGATTATTGTACTGCCGAAAGATTACGAGTTAATCCGTTAGACTTTTACCTTAAAACCCTATGCTAATCAGACTTTATGGATCACTCACAAATCAGGGCAGTACTATGCTACAACATTCACTGGTGTTGTTTTTTCTTTAGGGTACTTTATTCAAATGTTAATGTATGCATTTAATATTGAATCCATTTTATATTTAATTTTACTGTTAAAATGTTGTTGTTTATAAGCATTTTATGTTGAATCTAATGTTATCTATTTTGTATAGTCATGAATAAGAAAAGTCCAGATCAGATTTTATATATCAAGATGTAATAAAGGGTGCTGAAATTTTTTGGGGAACTTCTCTATGATGCATACATACTAAGAAATGATCTCTCTATGAGACCTCCAACACTTCATTGTTTGGTTCATATAGCCTATCCTTTATTTTAATGAAACATAAAAGCCATTAGGGAAAACATTATGCTAAGAAATCATTTAACATGTCATGGTTTAGCGTTTTGTTGAACTAGATGAGTGCAGTCCAACATATTTAGTGGGGAGGGGAGAAACTTTTTATTGCCCAGTGAACTGGTTGCCCGGATTTAAAGTAATAATTAAATGATGTATATATTGATACAAAAATGTTGCATGAAAAAATACCAAAATAAACATTTAAACACTTACCTAGCAAAATGTCTTGTAGTTGAAAATTCAGGTTAACCATCCGACCCCCCCAAACCCAGGCTAAACTAGCATAATATGCATAATTTATTTTGGTCAATTAGGAGAAACATTTGAATAAAACTCTGGGGTTGCTGTTTGTGATGCAAAGCAGCCTGGGATACGTAGTATGGTCCATGTTAGAAAGTGCTATGGCAGCAGCACAGCACACAGCACAGAGAGGAAGCAGCAGGGTGGGTCATATCCCAGCAGTGACTTGGGGACTGACATCACTGCTCTTCTATTGGCAGAGGAATACACAGCAGGTGAATAATGGTTAAAATTGGTCCCCTTATGCTGCATGCTAATTGGGGGGGGGGGGGTCATGTAAAATTTGTATACACCATTGAGGGTGTCAACATAATAACTAGAGTGATTTTTAGATATTAATAAAAATAAAATGTTTAATGAAATGTGCTGCATATATGAGGATGCTTTTTCCTAAAGAATGCAAAAATTTAATAATCCAGGGATCTTGGACATACCTTTAATATATTTGTTTGTATAGTATGATGGGCCACAGAAAATGGCTGGCAGGCCACATTCATTACTCAGGCCACCAGTTGGACAACACTGAGCTAGAGTGTACACCTGGATGCATTGTAATTGATTCCTACGGTTTCTATTACTCTTTAACACTTTTTAATCCTAATGTTACAATGCTTTTACTTCTGTTTTTTATGTATTCTGGCAAGCTGCTTTATGCATTTACTGAATTCGAAATGTACTGTTATGCTGTTTAAACTAGTAAAGTGGCTAATACTGCTGAGAACTGCTAAACTTTACTGTCATACGGTGGTAAATAAAAAGTAATTGTGTAGAAACTTCATAGAATATAGTTTTGATGGTATATATTTTTAACTTAATGATGAGCACTTACCAACAGCGGGGAAACTGAATAAACGTAATTTCTTTAAAAAATAAAAACACTTTAAAAACATTGTAAATAAAACATAAGAGGAGAATCTCATACAACGAACTTTAACAGGGGACTCAATACAAAGTTGGATTGACAGCCTCCTTAAGATTAATCAAGGTTTGTTTCCTAGTAACTTTTCATCCCATTGCAAGGCATCAAAATGGTTGAATGTTGTATGCAAAATAATAAGGGAAATTTACTAAGTATCTCACATGTATCCCTTTACTGTTTTACACAGGTCAGGTGCGTGGAAAGTTTTTTTAGAACTCATTATAATCATGGTCGGATTACCCGTTAGGCCAACTAGGCAGCCGCCCAGGGGAGCTTCCCTGTGAGCGGTGCCACTTCTTAAAAAAATGGTCCCTGGCTTAAAAAAATGAAATGTTGCAGTTTATAGACTGGCTACTAGGGGGTAACCACCTAGAACAAGACACGTACAGAAAAGGCAAAAATGGATCTGTGCATACCTTGCGTACTCACTTGCAGGGGCTCCTCCACTTCACTGCCTAGGGGCTTCAAAAAGGTAGATACAGCCCTGATAACTTAGAGCCCCATTTGCGGTATAACGTAAAATCAGCTGAGGGAGCTTTTTATCTTTTGTTACATGTTTATTCTAATCCTTTTGCTTGCAATATTCAGCCACTCAGCCCACATCCGTAAATCCTGCCTTGTCCACAAGAGATTTCATTCTTGAAGTATGTGATCACTCAGTATATAAAACCAAACCAAGCTTTATGGATTAGAAACAACTCTTGGAACCAACAGATAATGAAAATGTCATGATTATTATAATTAGTGAGAACAAGTGCCATAACTGCAGCAAGAAACCATATATAGTTATATATGTATATATATTATTATTATTTTTTTATGTATATTTTTTTTAATTAACTACATGTGACAATTCTACCTAGGTATATATATAATTGTGTTTATTATGTGTATATGTATTTATCTATATAGACAATGTATTACAGCATCTGCTCCTTTTCCATGTGGTTTCCTGATATGTATTAAAGACTTGATTACTGGTTTGTGTTTTATCCTGGGTGTTGTATAATGAAGCGGACATAACAAGGAAAATATCATCAGCCTTATTAAATTGCGATTCAGTAAATTTAAAAGGGCTCTATTTAATCACACAGCATATTTTTTCTACAGAAGTTTTTAGTTAGTAAACTTCTATCCAAAAGCAAGGTCTTCGCTAACTAAAAACTTCTGGAAAAAAAAATATGCTGTGTGCTTAAATAGAGCCCTTTTAAATTTACCGAATCACAATTTAATAAGGCTGCATATGTTTTAATTTCACATATGTTTATATTGGACTGTTAAGTGGCAAATTCATGATTTTCTATTATTATTTGGTGCCAGAATGCACTACCACTTCCCTACAGCTACCTTACTACTGCACAGTGTAACAGTCACATACTTCCCAATTATTTTCGGTCAGCCATTCTGTATGATGTGAAAGCTTACTTCATACACACACAATTCTCCATACCAATGTATATTCTGCAGAACTGACACTCTATGCTACCATGTTTTCCCTGGAGATTGAGAGGAAACAGAAGGAAAAACAAGAGAAAGTAGGACATGGTCACAGCTGGAAAGCAGGTGTTTGCCATTAAATATAATACTTCTTAAAGAAGGGAAATTGGGATGCTAAGACGGATTTCCCAAAAAGAGTTACTGTCAGAAGGTATGCAATAAAAGTAAAATGCACCCTGCCACAAGCTAAAAAGGGCAAACCAGATAATATACATGTATATATATATATATATATATATATATAATATTTTTTTTAATCACAATCAATTAAAAATTGTTTTTTACAGATATTTACTACTTGAACGTTTGGACAACTGGTCCCTTACAGAGGAACTTGTATATATATATATATATATATATATATATATATATATATATATATATATACACACACACACACACACTTTCAGACACCCTGTTTATTCATCTACTCTTTAAATACAGCATTTCAAGACTCAGCTGTCATTTGTTTTAATTTCGTATTAATTCTTTGCTTATGATGCAGGTGTTTGCTTTTCTGAGACAATTATTGCATACAGATGCAGAAACTAAACCTCTCTGCATCTGGGCTGCATGAACCCTTGAGAAATCCGGTGTGAGAGTCTTAAATTGTAATGAGATATTTTGGTTTAGTACCAGAATTCATAAAATGCAATTAAAAAAAAAACCTTCCGCTGCTGGTATTTCCTGAAATGTTGACACTGTCTTAAAACTCTATAATAAATCCTTGGAGTTTCATTTGCATTTTTTAACAATTTACAAGAATAATATAGGGTACATTTTATAGGTGCTCTCAGAACATGGAAAAAGCTTTGACCAATATACAAACCGAGTTGCTTCATATATTATGTTTTACTGTGTTTATAATTATTTGCATTTTTTAATTGTTGAGTTTTTGGTAGTTTGAGAAAAACTTCGCATATTTTTAAAGTATTAACAAGCTAACAACATTACTATATATGTAAGACATAAGCAATTCTGTTTGGATCATGGCCGCTTCCATCATGGACTGCTATTGTCCCTATAATGCACGCCAAAAAAATTAAAACTTGATAGGTCTAATTAAAATAATGATTTACTGTAGTAATAAAATAAAGAATCAAATGATAGCATGATAATTGAATGTGAATCAGAAAAATATTTGGTTATACAAGTCCAGATATTATGTATTTCTTAATATTCAGAATAGTATGTCAAGGTTAAAAACATATTTATACTGAAATTATAGTGTAAAAATGAAGATAAATAGAATTAAATTAAGTCAATTTCCTATGTTTTTTATAGATCATACTTATCAAAGTGTGGTACAGTTTAACTCCACCTGACTTCATGTAATCCTGCTTTTTTACACAGCCTGATAAATATATAGCAATGCATTACTTAATTGTCTGAAGGATCATAAAAAATCATAATTATAACTGGATTAATAAAACATGAAAATAGCAGAGTAGGAAAGAAAAAAAAAACAATTGCAAAGAATATCAAATGAGAAATCAATATAAATTCTGTGAACAATATATCCATGAAAATTGGCTTGGTGGCTATTATGCGTAATTACCATAATAGGCATGATTCACTAAGAATAGTGGTGCCTAGGAATGGATTTGGGTTTTGGTTGCATCTCTTGTATGAAAAATACAGGGTTTAGAGATGTGTTTCAAATATAATAGAAAATGTTTGGTGAATGATTGGATGTGGGAAATGAAGGAAAGAACAGGATCAAGAGCAACCACAAGACTGTGAACTTGTGACAGAGAACTTGACTATGTGTGGTGGTAGGTCATCCAGTAGGAGATGCTCAATTAGTAGTTAGAGAACTTGACTATGTGTGGTGGGAGGTCATCCAGTAGGAGATGCTCAATTAGTAGTTAGAGAACTTGACTATGTGTGGTGGGAGGTCATCCAGTAGGAGATGCTCAATTAGTAGTTAAGAGAACTTGACTATGTGTGGTGGTAGGTCATCCAGTAGGAGATGCTCAATTAGTAGTTAGAGAACTTTACTATGTGTGGTGGGAGGTCATCCAATAGGAGATGCTCAATTAGTAGTTAGAGAACTTGACTATGTGTGGTGGGAGGTCATCCAGTAGGAGATGCTCAATTAGTAGTTAAGAGAACTTGACTATGCGTGGTGGGAGGTCATCCAGTAGGAGATGCTCAATTAGTAGTTAGAGAACTTGACTATGTGTGGTGGGAGGTCATCCAGTAGGAGATGCTCAATTAGTAGTTAAGAGAACTTGACTATGTGTGGTGGTAGGTCATCCAGTAGGAGATGCTCAATTAGTAGTTAGAGAACTTTACTATGTGTGGTGGGAGGTCATCCAGTAGGAGATGCTCAATTAGTAGTTAGAGAACTTGACTATGTGTGGGGGGAGGTCATCCAGTAGGAGATGCTCAATTAGTAGTTAAGAGAACTTGACTATTCGTGGTGGGAGGTCATTCAATAGGAGATGCTCAATTAGTAGTTAGAGAACTTGACTATGTGTGGTGGGAGGTCATCCAGTAGGAGATGCTCAATTAGTAGTTAGAGAACTTGACTATGTGTGGTGGGAGGTCATTTAGTAGTAGATGCTCAATTAGTAGTTAGAGAACTTGACTATGCATTGTGGTAGGTCATCCAGTAGGAGATGCTCAATTAGTAGTTAGAGAACTTGACTATGTGTGGTGGGAGGTCATCCAGTAGGAGATGCTCAATTAGTAGTTAAGAGAATTTGACTATGTGTGGTTTGAGGTCATCCAGTAGCAGATACTCAATTAGTAGTTAGTATGGAAGGATATATGTTAGAATTTTTCATCTGATCCTATATGATATTATCAACTTGCTGTTATAATAGTACATATAATGAATATTTCATGTTTAAATCAGCTTTTGTTCTATAATTATAGACACACCTTTCTTCATGAACCTATTCACTCGAACAACAGCTCATAATTATGGGTTTTTGGATCAAGTAGCTAAATGGAAGTGGGATGGAGTACATTTAAGTGTGAAAAAGATTGATGAATAGCGTTAGAGCCATTCATGGTAAAGTGCTTGAACCTGTAGGCAATAAAAAAATATCAAGTGATTTGAGAGAAAATTGGCCATTGACAAACAGTGGTTCCCATGCATTACAGTCAAGCCATATGGCAAGTGTAATAGCTCAAATTACTGCTATACATGTAAATATCTCAGATTCCTTTGGTACGACAAGAAGTAAAACATAGATTGCAAAGAATATTTGTAAGAGCTTTCTTTTGTGGATTTGAAATAGCAAACACTGACGTACTGCACAGTATATACAATACAATAGCTTTCAGGGAAGATTAAAATAATTAACTTCTTTCATGTCTTAGGTAACAATTCAGTAGTTTTTATTATAGTGTAGACCAAGGCAGAAATTCTATGATGAAAATACTGTAAAAAGCAAACATTGGAGCAGAAAGTCAGACACAGTATCTCACAATCAAACCACATTCCAGAACAAAGACAGGCAAAAATACCTTAAAGACGGAAGTTTATCGAATAAGACCCCAGGATATGCTAGATCCTGAAGGGCTCAATATAGATTGTGATCTATTTTCACTTTGTGTATCAAGCAAACTGTCTGCTTTTTGTGTAAGCACTGAGTTTTCACAGCATTTTCAATTTCCCATTAACTAAAATATAAAATGCAGTGGTTCCATTGCGTTCACATTTTCTATATATGAACATATCTCTTATTTTATATTTTATATGTGTTGCTCTTTGTCTTTTTTACCACTTTAATATTATATAATACACACATACTTACACACATATATATATATACACAGTATACAGTATATATATATATATATATATATATATATATATATAAATACACATATATATATATATATATATATATATATATATATAAATATATATTTATAAATATATATATATATATATATATATATATATATATAGATAGATAGATAGATATAATTTGATACAACACACATACATTTAATTATGCATATAAATATATATTTATGGTAGGGTCCCTCTCTCTGGCTCTGCCTCTTCTGTGGGAGGGGCCTTATTCAGCCTTCTTAAGGACTTCCATCTCCTTATCTCCTTTGCACACCTCAGTTCATTTCTGAGTCTGTGCCTGGAGCCTGTCCCTCATGCTTGTCTCGTTTCTTTTTTGGCCATTTTACGCTTGTCTCCTTCATTTTTAACCCGTGTCATGCCTGTTTAGTTTTGGGCATTTTTCATTATTTTTTGGCCCAAGCTGCACTATTTCCTTACATCTCAGGTAAGTTACAACCCTCACATCAGCCCTTCTTAGGAGATCTCGACTCAAAAACTGCTTAGCCGCATCCTTGCCCATGTAGAAGGTTATACTTTTTGGCTTTTCAAGCTCCTTTTACAGTTTTTTACCCAAATCTACTAATCTGGTTGGCAGATTTGGCCCAGAGTCAACTAAGCCGTGTCCTTGTCCATGTCCAAGAGCACGCTTTTGGCATAAGCCTTTCTTCGTGGATCCTGGCCCAAATATACTAACTTTCACTTTCCTCTAATCAGCTTCTGTTAGGGTTCACCTCGATCACGCTTGCTATAAGTCTTATATCAGCTTTCACTAGGCACCACCTCGATCTCACTTTTACTAGTCCAATTAGCCTTCGCTAGACACCCTCATGCCATCAGCCTTCGGTTAGAATCGCTGATTACGCTTTCATACACATCATCTACCTCTTACACATTATTCCACTTGTCCGAAAGGGCATTACATAGCTAGAGAGCAATGGTTCCTAATCACTAGCCCGACCATTCAAATATCCCTCCCACAAATACCAGGTATTTATTATACCTGGACACATATATAAACATAGTCTTATATAATATATGGTACACTACATCTACTACATCTCTATTCATATACTAAAAATTCTGACATTATGAGAACGTGTCTGTCACTAATATTTATGTAAGCACTAATATTACCTCGCCTAGATCATTTTATTAATAAATGATTATGGGCATAGGAATGTATGTGGCTTGGATACAGTTTGAAAATAAGTGTGTTTACCATGTTCTTCTTCCCCTCTCCTAGACGCTAGTGAGTTGCATAATAATTGGGAATGTCTAACCTCACTGGCATGGACTCCTCGTCTTATAAACAAAGCCCAGTTACAGAGAGTTATTCTCAAGGAATGGAGGTTAATAACCCTGTTCTAAAACAATGCTCATATAAATAAGCCCCCAAGAACAGAAGCTGATGATTGGAGGTCTTCTTTGTTTACATAATTTCTCTTTTATCTTTGACTTTATATTTATATTTAGGCCCAGGTATAGTAGTCTTTTTTGTGCAGTCAATTGCACTCAACACAATGGACCCAGTGGCTAATCGGTGATTATTGACAATGATCTCATTAATAATATACATGAATCTCTGTTTGTGAGTGGTTTAGAAAGGCTGAATGCCAAGTTAGAATGGATAATAGTAGTTTACTGTAGGAATTACATTTTTTTTAAAATAACAATTGAATTGAAATACTTGGTAAAATTATACCACGTTTGGAAACTCTGCTGTGTCCTATTAAGGCATACTGCAAATATATAGTATATACATATATGAATTTGAGGATGGGATGGTTGAAAGCAGATAATTAGTGTATATACAACAGAAAGGAGCTAAAGAAAAAAAGAAAGAAGTCGGTTAAAAACTAGAAATATTTTAAAAAAGTGGTGCTAAACAGGTTTAAGTGGAGGTATGAAATATTAAAATATAAATTATCCTTCTTCCTATGTTTTTTAAAACAGGGCACATTTTTCAAAAACTAGGCAATTTTTTATAGACATTACATCATCCAAATATTAACCCTGTTTGATAAAAAATACCCTAAGGAGAAAGTGAAGATTTGGGCATGTTGCCCCAAAATATGACAAATATACAGATTTAATTGTTTTGTGGTGAATTTGTATTGATTCTAATACATGAGCATGTATACAACTAGACCAAAAATAGAACTGAAATTACTTTACTGTATTTTATATTTATGAGGCAAATCATACAATGAAATAGTTACATTATGATTATATATTTTGTGAATTGTGATATTTATATTTTTAGAAAAAAAAACAATTATATGGAAATGAAGTATGTCAGGGTTGTCCAAGCTCAGTCCTCAAAGGCAATTGATGTGCCAAGTTTTAGAAACATCTCAATTAACAAGTAATTAGCTTAGCTGTAATTATTCCTAAGGCAATTCACTAAGATATATGTTGCTCTTGAGGCTTGGCCTGTTAGCCCTTGAGAACTACGCCTGAACCACCCTGTTTGTGTGACTTAAAAGTATCCAGATTTTATATTACATAGAACAGCAGTATTAAATCAAGGAAAATAACACTGCGTTCCACAAACAGGAATAGATTTTAACTGCACATTAACTATGCTAATTGAATGCAGAAATATTCCATGAAAAGGAATTCTTTTTAATTTGATTCTTAGCTGAAATTTCACAGTATATGTTGACCAATAAGACTGTCAGATACATGTCTACTTGCAAATTCTTTCTATGTTATTACATAAAAAAAAAAAAAAAAACATCAGGCCAGATGTACTAAAGGTTGAAATCATAGAATAATCTGGAACAGTTCTTTCCTTCAATGCTTAAAGGACATCATCCAAACTGCTCATTCAATAATGATAGAATTGTGAAAATAAATAAAGACAGCATATATAACCATCCTCCAATGCTCTGTATCAGTAATGAAAAGAAGTGTGCAGCATCTGTAGCTGATAGACTGCACACTACATGGTGCATTGGATTCTTTGGACCTGATTACCAGCATATTCAGAATTGTGGTGATGTCACTGCTGGAGGTTGTCCTAGCTTCTCATTCGCCAGAGACTGATTGGAAGAGACAGAATTTTTGGACTTATGCGCCTTACAGCATGCTGTGTCTTGCTTACAGACCGACAGACTCACCTTGCTGTATATCTTTGTGTCTGTGCCCTATGCGGCAACTTTTGCTGCATGTCATAAGGAAAAGCAAGTGGAATTTAATAAAAACATTAAAATGTTTTCATGAACAGCGCTGTGTGTTTAGATCCATTTGAGGACCTTCACATCTGTGTAGAACACAGGCAGATTTAGAAGAATAAGATGAGATAGTTGGGAGGTATGTTATGGTTAGGGAGTAATTATCCATGCCAGAAAGCCAGAGTGAATTTTGCATCTAGTTTCTGATGAAGTAGAGACTGCATACTCAAATAAATATAAATAAACATATATATTGTATACACATGGATCTCATTCACATAAAAACTCAAATCTTTTTTCATGAATGCTGAGGTCTTTAAGAAAAATATACTTTTTTTTTTTAATTAAGATGATGATCCATCATGTCAGTGTAACTATCTACCCGATCTATCTATATATACTATCTACAGTATCTATCTATCAAAAATATTCACTACATTTATTTATTGTTCTTTTGTAATGCCTTAACCTAATCATCCATCCTCTTTTCACTCTATCTACTTCTCTTACACTCCTATGTAATTTTACTGTTCGCCTCCACTATTCCACTGCCACCTAGCTCTCAATCTTAAGCATTTGTTTTCTTTACCTATTTACCAATTCTGTGCTCCTGTAGTCCTGTACCCTTCCTACTAGTCCAATCTCCTCCTCCACTTGTACTCACTCTCTTTCCCTCCTTGAATGCTTCTCACTCCTTCCTGGTTCTCCAATATTCCTCACACTCCATTTTCTAAACCTGCCTCAGTTTCACTCACCCCTCCCAACTTGTCCTCCCCTTGCACTGCCTCTCTCTTCTCATGCCTTCTCTTCCTCCACTCCTTTCACTGCATCCTCACACATCTTCTGCTTGTGTTCCTGATCTGATATGTACTAGAAAAACTAATATAATAAGCATTGTCTAGAAATCTGTGGGAAACCTGGTATTGACATTAACCATTGCTTTACACAACCCACAAACTTTACTTTTATATCCTTCTTAGATTTTCTTCTTTCCTACCACTACATATTTCAGTTTTCAAATAAGTTTTCTGAGACATTTTTTAATTTATTGCGACCATTATAAATATAATCTAATAATTACTTAAAATCGTTTGGCTTGCTATTATTGGAGTGTATCACTCTTCTGCAATACTGTATGGTATTAATCAATTCTACTGAATGCAATAGCAGTATATACAGTACAACAACTTTTATAAACAGAAGAACATTTCCAAGCTTAGTCATACTCCTAGATTCCGTACGCTTTGTACTGCCTGTGAAGAGGTTCACTACAGGCTTCTTAAGGGGAAATTTGACACTGCAGTCCCAGATAAATAGTCTGTAGTCACTGCTAAGCTTAGTGAATCTATTTTAATAAAGGCAACCTTACCTATATTCGGAGCTATTACTCTTCGGGCCAGATGTACTAAGGTGCAAAGCTTTGCAATTGTCGCATAGCCTTTGCAGTTCTTATACTACCTTTAGTATGTTGAATGACCATTTGCCTCACTATAAGTGCTCTTCAAGGTGAGAAATGATCTATTGTTTTTTTTATAATAACAGCTAAAAATCTTTAGTATTAGGCCTGTTTACAAACACACTGCTGACTGTTCCATGATTAACAACAAATGCAAACACCGGCCGCAGTAGACTTCATGAGCACAAAGATTTATGTTATTCTTGGAACTTCATGAATGTAGTAGTTGTTTCTAACCCCCAACTGTCATTTTAGCTGAATCCAGCAGTCCTTTCGTTACACAGATTAATTTGTAAAGTGTTAACTCTATTTATGCTTATGCTCTCTGCATGCAGCTGTTGTTGTGGCTTTATCTGTGGGCTTGCCAGAGTCTCATTTGAACATTGATTTTGTGTATTAATTTTCTCTGTGAAGAAAGAATACATTTCAAAAATTAAAAAAGTAGTTCAGTATGGTATTATGAAAAGTTTACAGTGGTGTGCTCCAAGTTGTAATTAATTAACTGGCCCTTTAAGCTTTCTCATCTTTAACTGTTCTCCAAGACTGCTCACCTTAGTACATCTGGCTTTATGTGTCCTTGTCAGTTGTAAGATTCTTAGGTACAGAAGAGATACAAAATGTCTTAAAGGATAACTATCAGCTGGTTTTGTAAGATTTAGTAAAAATAACACGTGGTTAATAAAACCTAGCCTTATTTGTCATGAAATGTGTTTTTGTGATTAATAAAAGAGCTAAATTGCACCGGCAGCTAATTTCTACACATGAAACATATCCAAACAGCACAAATAAATCCATGATAATAATTTGCTATCTTTTCCTCTGTTAAGAATTGCTTAAACCAATATAAAAAGATAGATGTCCTTTAAGTGTACAGAGTCCATAAAGTTTTACTGATCAGCGTTTCTTTAAACACAGTAGTATTAATCACTGAGGATAGTAAGACACAAGAATGAATCTGTTCATCTGGAATCCATGTATATACTGTAATTACTTTTTGCTAATCTAAATCATCAGTATTCTCAAAAATCTCTAATGCTCTGCAAAACATCCAAAACTATGTTTGATACATTGCTGCCCAGAAAGCATAATCAGCTTTATTTTCATCTTTGAAGGTCATTTTTGATTTGTGAAAATTAAACCCCAAAATCAATAGCGTTAGTTATTAAATAGCGTTCATGTGTCACTGTACAGTTTTGAAATCAAATTAAATGCGTAAAATGGCCTTTATAAATAGGTGTAAAAACATTCTATGCATATAATCATATAATACAACATGATAAATGGTAAGTAAGTGTCTGATTATCCTTAGGTAAAACATGCTGTAGGCAATGTAATGTAGCAGAGAAAAGCTAAACAACAAGATAAATTGAAGGACACAATCAAACTTTATTGTTGGAAAATCATAACATTTTTATAGATCTGTAAGTGTGCATAATCAGATTATTTCACATAGTGGCTCTTGGAAATCTTGCAGTTCCCAGCAGCGAAGCAATTGTTCACTTTGTAGGTGTGGATGGAAATGACTGGGGCTGGAATACAATTTTCCAATGGAACAACCAAATCACATTACCATTGGACTTTGGCAATAATTCTATGACAAGAAGGTGCTTGTCCATCAAGGACACATAATTAATTTTCCTGATTATTTTAATGACGTTTTTGTGCGTAGATGGAGGGTGATAGTCTCCACACAAAAGCTAGCCCAATAGACTCCTTGACTGAGCTAGCTCCAGATCTTAAAGATCAGGAATCCTTGTCCTAGAGTCTCAGACTGTCCTCCATTGATCCCCACCCACTAGGTGACCCAAGGCTGGTAAAGGTTCAGTGAGTTGAGCCACTCTCCTATAATATTCTATCAAAGCTTGCACTTCCCTCAAGTAGTAGGCCAGGCAGTGGCGTAGCAATGGGGGGGCTAGGGGGGTGTAGCGGCCCGGGCGCACTTGTTGGGGGTGGCCATCCCAGCTCCCACCTACTAGCAGTGCCCCCCCCCCCCCCCTGAGCTGTTCCTCCCAAGTTTCTTCTTCCTGCCCAGCTTTCTGCTCTCTCCTCTGACCTGGGAGAGGAGCATCCGTTAGTGAGAGGAGCCTCCAGACCAACAGCACAGCATGAGGAGAGAGGTAAGTCAAAGGGAGGGAGAGAGAAGTGGGGTGGGGGGAGAGATGGGGGGTAGGGAGAGAGAGGGGTGGGGGAGAGAGAGACAAGGAGTAAGATAGATGTGGAGGTGGGTAGAAACAGGGGGAGATAGAAGTGGAGGTGGGGAGACAAGGGGAGGGGGAGAGAGAAGTGGGGGTGGGAAACAAGGGGAGGGGAAAACAGAAGAGAGGGTCGGGAGACAAGTAAAGAGACAATGAGGGAGAGAGAGAAGTGGGAGTGGGGAGACATGGGGAGAGAGAGAAGTGGGAGTGGGGAGACAAGGGGAAATTAGAGAATGGGAGGGGGGAGAGGACACAAGGGGATGGGGCAGAAAGAAAAGAGGGAGAGGAGACAAGGGGAGGGGAAAAGAGAAGGGAGTGGGGAGACAATGGGAGAGACAAGTGAGAGAGGAGACAAAGGGAAGGGGGAGAGAGACAAGGGGGAGGGGAGACAAGGGAAGGGGGAGAGGAGACAAGGGGAGGCGAAAAAGGCAAGGTGGCAGAGAGGCCAAGGGCAGAGAAAAGTTGGGGTGGGGAGACAAGTGGAGAGAAAAAAGGGGAGGTGGAGAAACAAGAGGGGGTTGGTGGGGAGACAAGGATAGGGGGAGATAAATGTGGGGCTGGGGAGACAAGGGGGGAAGATAGAGGGAAGGAGGGAGAGAGATAAGTTGGAAAAAAGACAAGACAGAGAGAGAGACAAATGGAGAGAGAGAGAAAAGGTGGGGGTTAGAGAGACAAGGGGAGGGGGAAAGATTTAAGGAAGGGTGGGGAGACAAGGAGAGAGACAAGGAGGTAGAGAGAAATGGGGGTGGGGAGACAAGTGGAATGAGAGAACGGGGGAGAGGAGATAAGGGGGGGCAGAGAGAAAAGGGGGAGGAGACAAGGGAAGGGAGGAGAGGGAAGTGGGGGGAGAAGACAAGTGGGGAGAGAAAAGTGGAGGTGGAGAAACAAGTGGGAAAAAGGAGACAAGGGAGGAGAGAAGTTTGGTGGGGAGACAAGGGGAGGGGGAGAGAGAAGTGGGGTTGGGCTGAAATGGGTGGGGGAGATAGAGGGAAGGAGAGAGAGAGATAAGGGGAAGAAAGACACGGGGGAGAGAGATACAAGGTGGGGGTGGGAGAGACAAGGGGGGAAAGGTACAAGGGAGGGTGGGGAGACAAGGAGGGAGAGAGAAATGGGGGTGGGGAGACAAGGGGAAATTAGACAACGGGAGGGGGAGAGAGAGACAAAGTGAGGGTGGGAGAGACAAGGGGAGGGGGAAAGGTACAAGGGAGGGTGGGGAGACAAGGAGAGAGAGAGAAGTGGGGGTGGGGAGACAAGGGGAGAGAGAGAAATGGGGGTGGGGAGACAAGGGGAAATTAGACAACGGGAGGGGGAGAGAGAGACAAAGTGAGGGTGGGAGAGACAAGGGGAGGGGGAAAGGTACAAGGGAGGGTGGGGAGACAAGGAGAGAGAGAGAAGTGGGGGTGGGGAGACAAGGGGAAATTAGAGAATGGGAGGGGGAGAGGAGACAAGGAGAGGGGGCAGAGAGAAAGGGGGAGAGGAGACAATGGGAGGGAGGAGAGGGAAGTGGTAAGAGGAGACACATAAGGAGAGAAAAGTGGGGGTGAAGAAACAAGGGGGAGAGAAGTTTGGTGGACAAGGTGAGACAAGGGGAGGGGAGAGAGAAGTGGGGGTGGGGAGACAAGGGTGGGGAGATAGAGGGAAGGATGGTGAGAGATAAAGGAGAGGAAAGACAAGGGAGAGAGAGAGACAAGGTGGGGATGGGACAGACAAGGGGAGGGGGGGAGATACAAGGGAGGGGAAGAGCGACAAGGGTGGATGGAAAGAGACAATGGTGGCGAAGATAGAGGAGAGGGGAGAGAGACAAGGGGGAGAAAGAGATAAGGGAGAGAGACAAGTGGCAGACAAGGGGGGACTGAAATGGGGGTTGGGAGACAAGGGTGGGGGAAATAGATAAAAGGGGGGGTGGAAGAGAGAGGGGGAAGAAAGAGACAAGGGGAGAGAGAAGTGGGGGTGGGGAGACGGGGTGGAGAGACAAAGGGAGGTGGAGGGAGAGAGACAAGGGGCAAAAAGAATTGGGGGATATAGAGAGAAGGGGTAAAGAGAAGTCAGAGTGGTGAGACAATGGCGGGGAGAGACAAGGGTGGTAGAGAGAGAGAAGGGAGGCAGAGAGGTAAAGAAGGGAGGGAGAGAGATAGAGAGAAGGGAAAGGGAGAAGTGAGAAAGGAACGGAGAAAGGAGAGTGGGAGAGAGACAACGGAGAGAGAGTGAGAAGTGAAGAGAGGAAGGAGGAAATATGACAGATAGTGAAGGGAGGAAGAAAGTGGTGTGTCCCAAATGTTTTCCTGTGCTGGGCCCTCTTCTGGTGTGTGTATGTATGTGTGTATACACAATAATTATATCAGATAACATAGAATTTGACTTCACTTTAACTGTACACAGAGCACTTGAGGGCCCAGTGGAATGGTGGCGATGTAGAGGAGACGAAGCAGGCACAGGCTTCACATCACACTTACAGGCACAGACTGCAGATGGGCTCTTACAGACACAGGCTGCACTTGGGCTCTTACAGTCAGAGCCAGATGTGGGGTGTCGCGAGTCAGTCGACTTCCGAGCAGCCTGATCAGTCCGACAAGTCGAGTAAAAGCAAGCGTCTAGATCCAAGCAATTTTTCTCCCTGCGAGACAAGTCGAGTACCAAAAAAAGATGCAAACCGAAATGGATGGAAAACAAGGTACCATTGTATATATAAATAATGTTTTCACCAGGTGGGGGAGGGGGCAAATATGGGGACTACCCCTGGCGGCAAAAGCTCTATCTACGCAACTGGGGCCATGTAATCTGTCAGTGTGTGGGACTTTCAGACATGGGATTCTTGTGTTTATTTGCTAAAATTTTTGGTGGATAACAATACAGCAAAAGTGATAATAGCACTTAATATGGTAAAAGAATACAAACTTTGTAAAGTAAAAAATTGGATATTTCAACAATAAAACAAGGTATGATTTCTTAAATCAAACACAAAAACAGACACTCAATAGCCTAAATGGTTCTTGCCTCTCATAAATTTTAGTAAAAAACATGAAAAAATCTTAGAGGTAAAAATCATAGCTGATAAGAAAACATGGTTCAAAAACATATCAATTTAAGAAGTAAAAAAGAAATGTCTTCTCTGAAATTATTTTTATGCTAGACTTGTTCTTTTATTGAATTAATTTACTGCTGCAGAACAACACATTTATATAAAACAATGACATAAAAGTGTAAAATGTACTTCAAGTTTTTATTCCTTTATCTACAAATGTCAGATATTTTTACAGATATATAAAAAAAGATTTAAAGAAATATGTAAGGCACTATGTTGTAGGAAGAATTCATCAACAAAACATGAAAAAAAATCCCTTGAAGGATTAAAAGCCTCATATTAATAGTGTTTTCGAATATCTGGATGCATAATGGATTTTTGTCATATTAGTGACTGATAATTGTAATGGATGACGTAGTTCATCAGCTAATTGTGAGAATATTCTGTATTCCTTTCAGTACTTTGCATTTAGTTATTATTTCAGGAATAATACAACCACAGGACCTTTCAGCATTGCTAACAAATACCTCAACTTTCATGTAACAAGATTTGTTATTAAAATAAGCTCACACTATAGTGCTAATTAAAGTGCAAAGTTTAAGCTTTTATGGTAATTGCTCCATGTACCATTATTTCAAACATTATTTTTAAATGTTCTACAAAATATTACAATTATATAACTTGGATACCTATGTTATATGCTATAAGTAGTCCATTTAGGAAAATAGGGGAATTGCCTCACAATTGTATATACACTGTTTTAGGTTTTAATGATTTTAATTTTGTATATATCTTTACAACAGTATTTAAACAAAGTATTATTTTCTTTTGCTACATCTTATATGCAAGTAAGTGTGAGTTATAAACTAACAGAGGCATACGAAAGGTCAAATTTTATATTTGGCAGAGTAGGCAGCTGTCAAGGAATGCTGGCTGGCTGGGGATGCCATGTCCCACCACTGGAAAGTGTGTCAGAACACTGCTAGATGATTGGGAATAGCAAAACTGCTCTCTGATTTGCTACATTGTCTGCCTATCTACACCACATTGTTGTACTTGTTAAGATGCATGGTATAAAGAAAAGGCAAAAGAACAATAACTACCAGAAATCACTGGGAATGTGTCCTCACTTTGAGGTTATACAGTCAGGCTTTTTGAAGAATGTCATGGATCAATCCTAGCTGAGGTAGCATTGATTGTGTATGACATGAATAGGCACTAAAATAAAGATGGAGAGTAGACTTATCCGCCCCATGGAGTAAATAAGGTATTTACAATATTTGGACAGAGCCTTAATCCCATATCTGCCAGTGTAAGAACCATAGCTTTTAGACCTGTTATACTGAAAAAGCAGATTTCAAAGGGTTAAAAGTAAATTACTAATTATTCCACTATAGTAAAAAAAATGAAGCATTTCTATGACTCTCCTTTTTCCAATCTTAGTGTCTTTTTTTATTGTTATCATTAACACTTATACTTTCACCAAAAGGCGCTCCTTGCCAGCAACTGCGACCCTCGCAAGCTTTACGTTGAAACGCAAACAACACGACACACCAACTACGACCCTCACAAACTTTACCTTGCAATGTAAACAACATACGAGACACGTTACCACACATTACGACCTCGCAACAATTGGACGCAACTCGCAAACATTACAAAATTCAAAACACAATAAATACACACACCACATACATAAAAAGCTTACCTACAGCAAGAGGAAGCATCCAGGACCTCAAAAAAAAACTTACACCTTCATTTAACTAAAAATTTGCTAAGCGAGAGAAAAAATGGCCGCCAAACAAAACGAAAACGAGGCTACAGCACTCTAAACACGCAAAAAACCACAAGAAACTCGCAAAACACCACAAACGACCTACGGATATTCCGATACAGACGTATACCACACATTACCCGACATTTTGCCTCCCCATTTTAAGTACACAGCTACGCTAACGGTTTGGTCTCGCGCACGCACAGTATTACACTGCACACATTCAGCACGCTTACACAGCAGCTCCACACCACTAATGCTGCAGCAACATCAAAACACATTGACAGCTCTTCAACACAATGCTTCAAAATAGGTAAAGTATATTCATTTATTAATGTATTATATATTTCAGTACAACACACCAAACAGCATTAGCTCACTTACAATTTCATTGCCGTCATTTTTTGACGGGCAATTCTAAAGTTAATATAATAATAATAATAATAATAATAATAATAATAATAAAAAGATATCTTCTCAACTCTGGCTTTCTAATTCTACCTGTATGCAAAGGACTAAGTAACCTTATATTTGCCTCTAATGTTACTAGTTTTTTATAGGGTTGCCAGGACTTGCAAACAACACCACACAGCGCCTTTACTCTTAGGTCCCAACCTTTTTTCATTTACAGCTTTTGCCCACTTTTATAACACAGCTGTGCCTAAAATCCCTGGAAATACCTCACACACTAGTTACAATTTCCACCTAAAATATTATTACAGTGTCATATTTACTTGTTCATTGTACCCAATGATTGGAAGATGCCACCGAGAAGAGGTTTAAAACAAATTTTTAAGGTTGACCACAAGGCTGAAACACATTCCTGTATCTTGTGGTTGTAGTAGGGAAATTGTAGTTTCTTCAAGAACTTGTGTGTGACCTTCAGATGAAGATCCAAACATAACATAAAGTAGAAGTTTGAAGCGGTTAGATTATGGCTGAACAACTCAGCACAGGTGTAAAGTGATTGACTGTAGATCCAACACCAGCTGCCTAGCAAATACTCTATATCATCAAGTTACATATTTCAGTCCTTAAAGATGTTGTGGTGATTCTTTAAATCAATAGTATTTTTGTTCCTTCCGGCATGTTTATAATAGTAAATGTTATTTTCTACCATTAAAACATAAATTTGATGGCAGATAAGGACCAAAAGGTCCATTATATCTACTTAAAAAGCTTGGATGCCTTAAACCTCAAGCCTTAAAAAATGAATATAATTACAAATTTAAAAAAAAGAGCCCCTCCATTTCCCTGATGACTTTATCTAACATTATAATTAATTATCTCTCATGCTGGGTGGGTATTAAAAACAAGAGCATGTGCAGGTGGATAAATAACAATCGTCAAAAAGGTCTTCAGCTTTTAAGCCCAATTAGTTAACACTTGTGATTATATTAAATTAGATTTCTGTATTAGAAACTTTTGAAATAAGTGTAAACTTGCTGTGTCACTTTAAATTTTTTAACAGTGTTTGACCCTACCACATCCACTGAAAGTGGAAGAAATCGCACATAATTCACTATATACAGATGTCATATAAGTTATCTCATCTACTGGTCCCAGACGAAAAGTAGTGAGAAAATGGCAATACATCCGATCATAGACAAGGAACTGACATTGAAGAACGATACTGAACATTTCATAGAGCTGCTAATTTGACTAATCAGGGCAAAATAACTAAAAAAGGCTATCTAGCTCATCTCACTGAGTCACATAAATATTTTATATGCATTTGGTTAATCCATAGTAATAAACAATGACAAACTTCTGCAAGAGGATGACCTAATTCCTTAAAAACAGCTTCCACTGCAATTAAGTTGCTGCCATTTATCCACCCTTTTGTTCTACAGACATTAGTTTGCGTAAGTAAAAAGTAGGAATGAAGTGCCATTGATTGTTCTTGGAGACCAATAAAGCTTGGCATCTTTTTCATGTATTGGTGGAGATGATTCACAAAAGCTGGCATCTGTAAAAATCACCATATCAAAGGCAATATTGGGCTGCTTTGACGTGTATAGTATATTTCTGAAGTTAGCGTTTAGGGAGAGGCATGGAAGCAGTGAGAAGGGACCATATGGCCTTGTTAACCCATATTTCATTAGAATATTTTGCCATTACTAAATACTGCTGTAGCAGTTCAGATATGCATAATAAGTAATGCATCCTAAACCCATTAGATGCGTGCCTTTGTTACCCTCACAGTGTTGTCAGTTATTTGGCTGTAACACAAAACAGAAAATTATTTAGTTTCATTACTTGGATTAGACAATAAAACATTGAATATACAGGGTCAGGCAGAAGTAATGCCCTTTTTTCATGAATTTGTTATGTATACCAAATATTTTATTACAGAAAATACATAAGAACATAATTATGTGACATAACACAACTACACTTAAAACATTTTATGTGTAATGTTCAAAATGTTGTCCATCTCTTGTGAGACACGTTTTACACACCACACTCAAGCAAGACTTATGACATAATTCTACACTAATGTCAGCAAATTTGTCCAAAATTGTGTCTTTCAATTCATCAACGATTCAGGGTTTTTTCTTGTACACAAGATCGGGATACCTACCAACAAAAAAAAACGAGCATCGTTAGGTCTGTGGATCGAGCGTGCACTCCAGTGGCCCAAGTCGCCCTATCCATCTCCCTTTGAAATGGATGTTCAACAATTCTTTGACAATCAATGAATAATGTGACGGTGCACCATCTAGTTGGACGTAAACTCCAACTTCATATTCATGTTCAAAATTCTCTTTGTAGGACATGTAGGTAATTATTCTAATTGACAGTACCATCAATTGACAGCGCTTATGTATTTTCCATAAAGTTTGGAATAGGTTACAAGCTCATGAAAAAAGGGCATTACTCTTGGGTCTAGCGCACATCAGCATCTACCATCTACCATCTTGAGTTCTTGTTAAAGGATCAATATACACAAAACAAATTGGATTTACCACCTTGAGTTGTTATTAAGGTATCAATATAATTTAGGTAGAACTTCACAAGTATGTAACAAACTAACATTGTGAATATAAAAAAATTAGAATATTTAAATTTAGCATACAGGAATACCCCGTTTAGTGCAGTATATGTGTTCATGCATGCAGGAGCGCTATACGAAAACCGCAATAAATGGGGTATTTTATCACCATATCTCTGAACAACACTATGGTGAAAAAAAAGTGCTAAGCCGAGATTTAAAAAGTGATTTTGAGCGCTATCGCAAGCATTAGCACTTTCCAGGGGCTGGGACCGGAAAGAGTGCTATCGCGAATCTGCGCTCAGCTGGGTAGCTCAAACCGGGGCATACCTGTACTCTGCTAGTCTTAGGGCTGACTTTCTTTTTATCCTTCTTGTTTTGTGTATGAGGTGGATATTGTTTCTATTGCAGCTTTCTGCTTATGAACGTGTGTTTGAGAAGTTGGAGAATACTAAAAGCAGATCTCCCAAACTAGTAAGTCCATTTATTCCTCTTTCTTTCTACATGGGTATCACAGACCTCAGGCTCTAAGACAACAGGCAGGTCTGAAGAAAGATTTCTCTGTGCATAAGATGAGTCTGCAAATACTAAAATCCTTAGCATATTAAAAATCAGGTTTAATTGGTGTGTTTATAGCTCAGTTTAGCTCTATGGTGTAGTACATATCAAATGGTGGTTTTACTGGCAAACAAAATGGTTAGTACAATGTGTATACTGTTTTAAAGGATCACTACAGATCAAGATAAAAGGTACGTGTTTGTAAGTATGTACCATGGGTATGAAACAATTCCTGAGAGCTGGTTGATGGGTGGAAGTCCAGAGCCTTTTTGATTGATAATAGGTTAAGACTGAAATTTACACCACATTCCTTGTTCCTCACTAGCCCAGAGGCAAACACTTTGCATCATTCAGTCCAATAATGGAGTGGGTTGCAAGCTCCTTCTCCAGTGGACCGTGATTTGTCTGACCTCTCTCATGGGTTAGCCTATATGGTATAGCTCACAGCTTCACTATGATACACAAGCCCCTTCACCACTACAAGGTAGTGATCCAGCAGGTATATATAAATACTAGCGACTTGCCCGTCAAAAATGATGGCAGTAAAAAGTGAAGCCTGGCAATTATTTACTGGTCTCGCGATAAGCGCCTTTGGTGCTCATCACCTTTTCCACCGTCTACTTTACTGGCCTTGCGATGAGCGTCTTTGGAGCTCATTGCGAATCTCTCCCCCTGTCTACTTCCTCTCTTTTGTCTAATTTCCCCACACTGTGTTTTTACCCCCCTCTCGTGTCTCTAACCTCTCGCCTGTGTCTCTTTCCCCCTCCTCTGTGTCTCTTCCCCCCATCTCCCTCTGTGTCTCTTCCCCCCCCCCCCCCCTCTGTGTCTCTTCCCTCCCTTCAGGCGCTCACGCCGCGCATTGCGCATGCGTGGCTCATACCGCACAATGTGCATTCCCGGCTCATGCCGCGCATTGCATATGTGAATGCGCATGCACGCAATCCGATCGCCTTTGCGATCAGATTGTTGTCAAACTGCAATTCGCCGCAAAGCATGACGACGAATCGCAGTTTGACAATTATAATATGTGATATATATATGTGTGTGTGTTTATGTGTGTGTTTTGTTTTGTTTTTTGCAGTGGCCCTTTAAGGCTAAAGTCAACTTTAATGACCAATATACTATATTCAGATGTATTTTTTGAATTTTTATACTATGGCCCCGAGAAATAGAGAAACATCCACTTCTATACAGAATGCTTCATGGATTGCAGAAAATGATGGATGATTATGCTAGAGGTTCATGATCCTCATTCACTGAGATAAGACACAACAATAAACTGATAAGATAGTTACTAAAAACCTTTAGCACAATGGGACACAAGTGGGACATAACAAGATAATACATGAATTAAACATGGGTTTACAAAATTGTGTTTCTTGAAGAAATTTAACATTTTCCACTAATTTACTTATTCATGCATGCCACAACATCAGAGTGAAGTCTGATAATTTGGATATATTGATGCTTTCATGTCATTACCTTATGCAGGGCAAACATCTCTGAACTAGCTTAAATGCCTAATTATTAAAGGTATATAAAAATGTCCCTGTTTTTAACTTTTTCTAATCTAACACATTCTATATACATACATATGTATTTTATTTTTATTTTTAAAAAGTTGGTTTCCACACTCCCAGAGCTGCCTACATGGGTAATAACCAATAGAAAAACTGGATTCAAGTACATTTTTTAATCTTGTGAGGCTTTGCTACAATGTTGTAGCTACCTCTGATTGGTCAGACCCGAGAATAAGCCGAGGCACCTATTTTACCACAAAATACTGGGGAAAATGAGTGACTCGAGTATAAGCCGAGGGTGGGAAATATGCTGCCCCCTGTGTCCCTCTTGTGCCCTCTGTGTCCCCCTCTCTCTCCTGTGTCTCTTCTCCCCTCTCCCTTCCCTGTGTCTCTTATCCCCTCCTCATTCTCAACCTCCCTCCTCAACCCCACTCCTCATCCTCAACCTCCCTCCTCATCATCCCTCCTCATCCTCAACCTCCCTCCTCAACCCCCTCATCCTCAATACCCTCCTCCTTAACCCCCTCCTCATCCTCAACCCCACTCCTCATCCTCAACCCCACTCCTCATCCTCAACCCCCTCCTCATCCTCCCTCCTCAACCCCCTCATCCTCGACCCCCTCCTCATCCTCAACCCCCTCCTCAACCTCCCTCCTAATACTCAACCTCCATCCTCCTCCTCAACCCCCTCCTCAACCCCCCCATCCTCAACTCCCCTCCTCATCCTCAACCCCCTCCTCATCCTCAACCCCCTCCTCATCCTCAACCCCCTCCTCAACCTCCCTCCTCATCCTCCACCTCCCTCCTCATCCTCAACCCTCTCCTCAACCTCAACCCCCTCCTCAACCCCCATCCTCAACCTCAACACCCCCATCCTCAACCCGCCCATCCTCAACCCCCCTCCTCAACCCCCCTCCTCAACCCCCCTCCTCATCCTCCCTCCTCAACCCCCTCCTCCTCAACCCCCCATCCTCAACCCCCTCCTCAACCTCAACCCCCCTCCTCATCCTCAACCCCCTCCTCAACCTCAACCCCCTCAACCTCAACCCCCCTCCTCATCCTCAACCCCCTTCTCAACCTCCCTCCTCATCCTCAACCCCCTCCTCAACCTCCCTCCTCAACCTCAACCCTCCCATCCTCAACCTCCCTCCTCAACCTCAACCCCCCATCCTCAACCCCTCCTCAACCTCCCTCCTCAACCTCAAGCCCCCCATCCTCAACCTCAATCACCCCATCCTCAACCCCCTCCTAAACCTCTCTCCTCAACCTCAACCTTCCCATCTTCAACCCCCCATCCTCAACCCCCTCCCCAACCTCCCTCCTCAACCTCCCTCCTCAACCTCAAGCCCCCCCTCATTCTAAACCCAACCCCCCCATCCTACCCCTCTAAATACCCCCCCCCCCCTCTCCCCTCACTTACCTGCTCCGGCCTCCGCTCCTTCCGGGTCTTGATGTGACGCGCCACGTCATTAGCATATACCGGGTGCCAGCACCAGGTACATGCTAATGACGTGGCACGCATTAGATGTCACGTCATTAGCATATACTGGGTGCCGGCACCCGGTATATGCTAATGACGTGGCGCACATGTGATGTCACATGCGCGCCACATCAAGGATGTGCCCGGAAGGAGCGGAGGCCGGAGCAGGTAAGTGAGGGGGGGGGGGGGTTGGTAGTATGAGAAAGGGGGGTTAGAATGAGGGGGGGGGTTGAGGATGAGGTGGGGGAGGGAAAGAGACACAGGGGTAGAGAGACACAAGGTGGGGTTAGAGAGACACGGCGGGTAGAGAGACACGGGGGGAGGGTAAAGAGACACAAGGGGGGGTATGAGAGACACGGTGGGAGAGTGACTCGAGTCTAAGCCGAGGGGGCCCTTTTTTTAGCCTTAAAAAAGGGCTGAAAAACGTGGCTTATACTCGAGTATATACGGTATACATTTTCTGATAATTTTGCTTGTTTTTTAAGGGGCAATCCTTCTCAAAATCAGTTCCGAAGTAATATTGTTTCTTATTAAATTTGGTGCACTTTAAAGTTTGGTGCCATAGTAAACATGTTGCAATTAGAGAATGAAACTTTTTAAGAAAAAATACAATCTTTCAGTACAATCAAACTGCACTTTATCTGTTTCCAAGGTAATAAACTCTGCATAATATGGTATATCATAAATAATGTATTTTATGGTATTTATTTATATATTTTTGTATTCTTTGAACACAATTGCCCATTACCAAGTATAGGTCTTTAAAAGAGCATACTGGAATTATTAGACTTGGCTACATAGCAAATATCAAGTAAAATAGCGCAGATTAAAAAAAACAACTTTACAGCTCATCTCTTTCTAAACTTGTAAAATAGTTATTATTACAAATAAATTCAGAAAATTAGCACTTTATAAATAAAACTAAATAAAATAAATAATAATGCATGCCTTACAGCCCCTCAACGTTGAAAACCGTAGCCCGTAACGTAGGCCGCAAGCCTTGCAGCTCTTAAATTGGCCCTGTAAAGCAATCCGCCAATGACTTGCAGGGTAAGGGAGAGAAAAGGCTACAGGACATAGAAATGTTAATTGCGCGCCCACAAATCCTTTGATCAGTCAAGCCAGTAACTGATACGTTTCTAATCATGCTATTAAATTGCAACAAATTCACTGGCGTTCAAGCCCGTAACCCGCAAATGGAGGCAAGAAGCCAACGCTACTAGAGAAGACCCGCCAGCGGGTTAAAGTCCTATCCGTAGCACTGTAAATGCAAATACACACACACACTACTGTACTTATAATAAAAGGGAAAGTGATGTTAGGTATTAGAATTAATAGCACAACATTCTTAAGCTCGCAAATCTGCAATATAAAATACTTTTTTTTTCATTGTAATTTCCGTGTTTTATCGATCCCGGCAATCAATGTGTTTATACATATGATGAAACTTGCATGGACTAGAATATCATATTTACATTTATCACTGTTGCATTATTTCTGGAATGTGGGTCTGATCAAAACTTGTAATTTAAGCCCCTAAGCTCCATTTCCAGTGACGTAATGACGACGATCTCTGTTGCCATTGGCTCCATCTAAACCTGTAACTACAGATTTGACTAATTAATCATGTTCCCAGCTGCACATCCAATGTACGACATTTGGTTTACGGGTTTGCGTCTCAAGCCCGTAACTCGCGCCATGGTCTAATTTAATAGCTCTGTAACTCTGCCAAACTTCAAGCCTGCGGCCGTTGCGGGTCTCACGTTCTTGGAATTTAATATGGCTGTTAGACTAGTTCCTCATGTGCCAAAGTTAGATGCATAATATTATTATCACTTTTTATTTATAGTTTTTATTTATGCAGCTATCAAATTTGTGTCCTGAAAAGACATTTATTATCAGTGTGTTCTTATTCTAGAACATTCATTTTAAAAGCAGAAAATGTAAATGCAACAAATATTCAAAATCACTCTTAAAGCCTCCCGCTATTTATGAACAAAATCCCCACATGGTCCACTTGCCCTTAAATAATCTATTAGAAGTATTTAGCAATTACTGGTGGCACCAGATGTATAATGTGATAAGCCTGTTCATTCAGTTGACTCTAACTCTCTGGAATCAGATATCTCTGCCTATTCTTCTGCATCCAGCTCCTCTTCCACAGCGGTATTTCAGTTAACCTTAAAATACATTGGACAGGAGGATCTGACCTTGTGATGACATTTAAAATGTAATATAATTGAGAAAATAACAGTTTTATATTTGCAATATTTAAAATTTTAATATAAATAGTCTGAAATTGTTATTTACATCCTCCAAGGAAATATGTTTACTAGTTAAGTGTATGGAACTTCCGTTGTGTGGCCCCTTAACAGGCTATATGTATATCCATCTCCAGGACATGTTTTGAAAATCCTTCAATTATCAAAAACCTTCGAGCCATTCAACCCCACTTAGATTAGGGGACAAAGATAATTAATTTATCATTTAAATGAGACCAATATTTTGACATCCAAAGACTATCCTGCCCTGGAAGACATAATAAAGAACGGAGACAAAGCTTAATTATACCTCCTGTGGTCAAACACCTCAAGGCTTTTCAATACTGGCTAAACAGCTATTTTTTTATTTATAGAGGTAGACCCATTTTTAGTGCAATTTAAAAACCAAATCAACACCGTGGAGCAATATCCTATCTACTTGGTGTCTGATGACCTTACTGCTGCTGTGGAGTAGGTGCATAACACAGCAGGCGCTAATCTAAGGGCAGTTCTGGCTGAAAAACATGGTATGTGCTGAAAACAAAGCCTGAATTACTTGACTACACTCTCCAACCTTGAGGGAACAAACGGAAATACAGACACAAGATTTAATTTTGTACCTTTGCCACAAACTTCCAGAGTCCAAGCTCAAAGCCTGCTACAATAGAGGACTATATGCCTCAACCTCCCACTTGGCTGAGGAGGAAATATCTGATAGAAAATAGTGTCACCTCTGGGCTCTCATTCTGCCCATGAATCAGCAGGGCAGTGCGTATAGTGAACCACACTATATAAAAGACCTTGATAAAACCTTGCCAGCTCCACCAGAACAATGTAATTTGACTTTAGCTGTAGCAAGAGGCACCTTCCTCACATTAAATGTGGAAAGCAGTACAACTAAGACAGTAGTAATTAATAGATACCCTCACTTCGTGCAGCTACCACTCCATGGACCTGATGGAGCTCCACAGAATAAGCCAAACCTGTGCCAGATGCCTGCATGTAAGAGACCCTGCTGAGGAGAATAGGCATTCAGAGGATCCAGCTAGAGGACACTTTAACTCAGCACAGATTTCCAGCCCAAGATGTGGTCTGCATACCATCCACGATTAGCTCACTTTGCCCTAACTAACTAACCACCTATACATATCTTGAAGGCACTGATGCTCCACTTTGGTTCTTGATTATTGATGGAAGTCTGCTTTCATACCTGACATCATCATCTGGACCCCTAGTTTTCAGAAGGAGCATAATCCTATTTTCTTCTGGATTAGAATCCATGGAAACATGGCATGATATGCTCTCTGTACTGCAACAGGGATTTGCAACTCATTAAGTACATCATCATCTGGAAACCAGATTGTCTGAGCTCCTTGGCTACGAACCCCTTGCACTGTTTATGAAACCTGGAAGCTAGCATCTCTATATATTACTTAAATGAAATCGCTATAAAATATCATTCTCTATCTAGCTGTCATATGACACGTTTAATAGGTTATATCTATAGATAAAACAACTGCACATTTGTGTTCTTAAGATAGATGTATAGCACAGTAAAAAATAAACTAAGCCCCATGTGATATTGTACCAACTTCGTAAAAGTGAAGGTGTCCCTCAAACCTCTGGCCTGTATTAATACCTAACAAATTCATGGGTATATATGGATTCCTAATTGGTATTTATTTAGCTGTAGAACTAGTGAATCGAGGGTCCCAGTGCAAAATAAATCCCCCCCCCCCTGTAGGAAAAAGTATGTGTAGGCGGTCATATATGAGAAGGCATTTTATATTTCAGTCATACACTAATTAGATTAATATTTTATACTAGCACCTTGCCTGTCAAAAATGACGGCAATAAAATGTGAAGCCATGGCAATACTGTTTGCCACACAATGCAAGGCTCTCCCCCCTCCAACCTGAGGGCCTCACGATGAGCGCATTCAACAAATTAGATTTCAATCTCACTTTTGGACTCCCTGCCTCAGGAGGAGTCAGGGAGCCCAAAAGTGAGGTTGGTAGCTAATTTTCTATTCAATTGACGTCTTTTTTGTGAACTTTAAAAAAAATGGCGGCGTTTTTTTCCAAGCCTGTAACTCAGAAGCCATTTTCTTGCGGCCTTCGGCACTCATTGCGGGACTTGTGATGAGTGCCAAATGTCTTCCGCGCTCATTGTGAGCCTTTCCTCCCCCATCTAAGTTGCCTGCCTCGCGATGAGCACCTTTGGCGCTCATCGTGAGCCCTGCAAAGAGCGCCTTTGGCACTCATTGCTTCAAACCCATAACTTTCACTCCTTGCGATAAGCCCCTTTGATGCTCATTGTGCATGCGCAACCTGTAACTTTTAACATTGCATTACCGACAAACTCGCAATTACAACAACTATTATATGTGATAGGTCAGTCTCCCAATAAATAAAAAGGGTAACATGTACAGAACAATCGAAATGCTACTCATAAGAGCTAAGTTGTAAGGACAAAGCACAGCAGGGAGGAGGCTGGTAGTGGAGAGGGACTAAGTACAAAAGCAAAAGTACCAAGGGGCCATACAGTTGAATGGTCTGGGATGGCTGAGACCAGTAAAGTAGGTCTAGTAAACTAGCTGGGGAGCCAGATGTCAGTAAAAACAGTGAACCGAGCCGTGCCAAGCCAAGGTCAAAACAACAGATAGACAATCCAAGCTTAAACAATACCTCAGCGTTGCAGCACATAGCAAAACAAATGAGCACTGAGCCCTGTCCCCAGAAGGAAGCAGCATGTATAAAGAATCAGAATCAGGGCCTAATTGGCAGCCCGGTGCTCAGTTGAATAGTCATTCAAAACATGCTAAGTGAAACAGCAATCTTCCACAGCATATACATGTCCTGTTGGTGTATTCAGAAGCTCAGTGAGATGCAGACATCCTGTCCCAAGATCAAGTCTGGCTGCAGCCCTGGCATGACATAAGAAAATGCAATCATTTGTAAAACTTCTCCAAGGAAATAAAGCCTTCCATCCAATAAGTTTGCTAAGCACAATGGTACATGTAGTTTTAATAAGTTTCTCTTATTGCTATGGCAACATCCCCATCCGCACTAAATGGCCATTTAAAAATAACATGGTCAGTGCCCCTAATGCTACATCTAGTTATTAACGTGTAATGTGTATCAGAGAATGTGCAACAACACCTTCAATGCTAAAACCTTTAAATGCAACGTGAACAAGGTCTTGTAACCTTTGTGGCACTGATTCTGCATGTGAGGACAATTTTTTAATAATATTTAAAATCAGTTGGCACCAATGTGTTACGTTAGTGTCCCCTTAAAAATTATTTAAAATTATAATTGTAGATTTAGTTTCTCACCTTTTTCTTACACTGAGTGACAGTCGTCTTGTGTTTTCTGTAATTATTTGTTATAACTAACAGGTTCTAAGAAATTAATGTCAAAACATCAAAACATTTCAAGAAAACTGCCAGAAAATTATAATTCACTGCAAATTGGCCAATCTGTTACAGATCTCCGCTGCAGAAGAGGTTTATTCAGGAAGAACAATTCACTTGAAGACAATAGATCATTTCCATTTGTTACATCTGTATCGCTGTTACTTTGTAACCTTTGTAATGGGTTTTGTTCAAGGTAAATGTAGTCGTCTTGAAGTTACTGTAGTCAATTTGTGACATGTGCACTATAGCTCTACTTAATATCTGCAGGGAATGAATTGTTAGAAAAGTATTTGAGGTTCCCGATAACTTGTGATTGTTCTTTGTATAGATAATAGCATACAATCACTTTTATGTGAGAATGTTTAACTTGGTAAATGACCTCATAACGATGTATGTTTTTAATAATAAGAAAACACCGCCTTTGTGACTTGTACCTTACAACACGTAGTTGGGTAATTTACTGCACTTTGGAAGAGCTGAGTGTATAGAGTTTCCTTTGTCAAGCACTCATTATTAGTGTTAAATGGGCATTATAGTTGTCATACAATATGGTTTCATGTTTTCTATTTAGTAACTGCCAATAAATAGCCTGATTCAATTGCGCGCTCGCAACTCACTCGCCGACGGCCGATATCTGCAAGTGAGTTGCAAGCTCTTGTTGGACTCCCTTTGCGAAGCTATTCAATTACTCCAGGTCGCGAGTTGTGATCCTGAAGCCAGTTTCATAAACCATGCACTGGGTCGGAGCAGCTGTGGGCGGGATGCGTATCAATTCACAGAGCCCGTAACCGCCCATTTCGCATAGGCCAATAGAAGACGAGAATGGCATTATTAGGGCAGTAAAACATGGTGGTTATGAGTCAATAAATTAGGTTCGGGGGTCCGATATGTGATCAGACTCACAAGACTTATGCAAATTAAGAATTTTGAAAATAATGCCAATACTGGTGGCCTGATATGTATTAACTCATTGATACCAAGACCATTTAGCCCCGAAATGACACATAAAAATAAAACGTATTTCCTGCAGTTGTGCGGGCTTGAGAGTGCAATTGAATAGCGATTTGCGATTTTAACAGATCAAAGGCTTCAGAGTGGTGTAGGCTCTGAGTTGTACGTTTGATTTTCGCACGGCCGTAAATCGTAACCCGATCCGAGCTCGCAAAAAGACGCCAATCGAATAACAAAATTGCCTGCGATTTCCACTTGCGAGCTCGGATCTCAAATTCACAGTAATTTAATCATGAAGAAAAGATTGCAGTGTTTAAAACTTACACTTGAAGTTTAGTGGTTCATGGTCTGGCAGAGCTTCTTCTCTCCATCCCTTTAAGAAGCACACAGGGTATGATAGTCTCAGTTAGGGGGCTATCCTCTACTAAACTAATCTGGGTTTGCCTCCAGTAAACAAGACGGGGAAAAGAGCAGATATTCTCCTACCGCACAGACCTCTCAGGGGGTGTGAAGATAAGTATATCTGCTGAATGCCAAATTTAAAATTGAGGTTTTAAAGGCTACATTGGTTTTTATTTTGAATACTAATTTTATTTTGACCTACTGTGGTCATTTAACTAATTTGTCTATGCTGAAATTTTTTTGTAAAATCGATATATTTTGGAGCAAACTATCTAACTTCCTTGTGTTCTATTGCACACATGTACACAAATAATACTGTAATGGGAAAATGGCAAAACCATGAGAGAGGCCCAAAGAATCTGCTGTAGTGATGCAGAAAGAGACTCAGTGTTCAGTTGTTCATGTCCACAGTGGTATTATTATTATTATTATTATTACTATCGACTTGCATGTCAAAAAATGACGGCAATAGAATTGTAAGTCAGGGAATGCTGGCACACAAAGTAAGTGTTTTGGTTGTGTGAGTATTTCGGTGCTAATTTCGAGGCTCTGGGTTGGTGTATTTTTGGTTGTCAGAGTCCCTTTGGTGCTGATTGCAAGGTCCATGCTTTTGGCGCTCCTTGTGAGGCATGGGGTGTACGGCTTTGCCATTTATTGCGATACTGTCGTATGGCGTTTTGTAATTTTTTTCTGCATATCTATTTTTGTAATTAGAATTAATTAATTACGGTACTAAATTAATATACCGTATATACTCGAGTATAAGCCGAGTTTTTCAGCCCTTTTTTTAAGGCTAAAAGGGGCCCTCTCGGCTTATACTTGAGTCACTCTCCCCCCGTGTCTCTCTAACCTCCCCCCCGTGTCTCTCTACCCCCCGTGTCTCTCTAACCCCCCCGTGTCTCTATCCCTCCCCCTCCTCATCCTCAACCCCCCCTCATTCTAAACCCCCCTCCTCATTCTACCCCTCTAAATACCTCCCCCTCTCCTTTTCCCCTCACTTACCTGCATCTGCAGCTTCTGCTCCGGCCTCCGCTCCTTCCGGCGTTTTGACGTGGCGCGCATGTGACGTCACGTCATTAGCATATACCGAGTGCCGGCACCCGGTATATGCTAATGACGTGGCGCGCATGTCACATCATTAGTATATACTGGGTGTCTGTTGGCAAAACATTAGTCCCAGGGTTAAAAACCACTGTCCACTGTAAGAAGTTCTCAAGAAACGAACTAACAAGCATTAGAAGATCTAGATGCCTCAAATTAACATGATATTTGGGTCCATATATTTTTAACAATGTTGTACTAAAATATTTAAACAGAATATCACTATCGTTCCCCTGTTCTCTCATACCTTGTAAGTTCTTGCAGAAGCATCTACCATAACAGATGAAGTAGTTGAATCATAGCTGGGAGTGTAGGAGAATGCAGATGACCTAATGCTTTCATGAATGTGGGTAGAATCATACTAAATTTACATTGACATTTTTCAATTTCATTACACAGTCACACTCTCCCACAGGTTAAAAATGTAAAATAAATATAAAAATAATTAATTAAAATATATATTAGTGTCTGAAATAAAATCTGCATCCTGCATGCCTTTTGCCTAGAAGTCCAATTATGTTTCAGTCATGGGCATAGGAACCCAAAAAGCATCTGGGGGGATAAAGTTTAAAGAGACATTAAACTGTTGCCCTAAGTGGTACAATTCCACTCTACACCCAGGAGAGGAAGCAGGCTGGATCTACCACCAGTGCACTGCAGTGCCCCTCAAAAACATGAGTGACAAGTTTCGAGAGATAATGCCTCTCTTTATCAAGTCAAAAAGCGATACTGATACAAGTATGGACTAAAAACAGTAAACAGAAAGAGATGGGTAATTTCTTTTGGAAAGACAAAATTCATTGGGCAGAGTTAAGTGAGAAACAGACCAGCATTGTGAATAATGTCCCGATAGGTCAGTAAGTAAGTCTATATATCAGGTTGTAGATAAGAACACAGCAGAGTAAAATAAAGAGCAATACATTTCAGCATAGCATGTAGCTTACAAAAACAGCAATAGAAGGGGGGAGGTAAGTGGAATGTGTTAGCTATAAGACATTAAGATAGTGGGCCAGAAAGCCTAAGTCGATGTTAATGACCAAATCCTTTGTATTAAAAAATGTAATCATTTTTAATTCAAAAGTTTTCCTCTGTTGGATAGTTCTGAAATTCCCTCTGAGTACTTTTATTTTGAGGTTCCGGATGGAGTGATTCTCCTCTGTGAAATGGTGTCCAACTCGAGTACAATAGCTGGCTTCATGGTGATTTTTGATGGAGCTTTGGTGGAGGTTCATTCGCATGTGTAGTTTCTGGCTGGTTTCCCCAATGTAGCACCCCCTTTCACATACAGTACATTGTATCATGTACACTACATTTGATGATGTACATGAATATGAGCCTCTGATTTTGTGGGTCTTGTTGTTGTGATGGGTTGGCATAGTTTGCGGCGACTTTTATTGCAGGGTTTGGTGCCATTTTCTCTGTTATGCTGTTCATTTGGCAATCTTCTGTTCACCAATGTTTGTCTTAAATTTGGTGGCTGCCTAAATGCAAGAATGGGGGGGTTGGGGAATAAAAACCTACACCGAAGCGCCATCAAAAAGCACCATGAAGACAGCTATTGTACTCCAGTTGGACACCATTTCACCCAGGTGAATCAATCCCTCCAGAACCTCAAAATAAAAGTACTCAGAGGGAATTTCAGAACAATCCAAAAGCGGAAAACGCTTGAATTAAAAATTATTTTAAAAATGATTTTTTTTTTTTGATACAAAGGATTTGGGCATTAACATTGACTTAGGCTTTCTGTTGATGGACGCGTCCTAGTTTGCGTCGAGGCCTACAAGCACCGCACCGGACACCACACTACCACAGACTCCACAACCGCCGTAGCTTAAAGCTCCCAGGGAGTATGCAGCGCATAGCAATCCCCAGTATGATATAGCAATCCCCTCCAAGAACGAGACGAGGCTACGTTTTGAAGGGTCAAAGAACTCTCTTCTTTATTAATTACAAAACACATTTTTAAACACTTCACATACACAGTAGGGGCAGTGACTACCTTTGGTCAACCCCTAATTACCTCTGGCCAATCAGACAGGGTTAAGGCGTAGGAGCCAGGAGTCCCCTCCCCCAGGAGCCGCCCACTAGGCGTGGCTAACTGCTCATTCTACGTCTGGCAGTGGAGAGAGTAACATCTCTAAGCTCACTTATTCCCCTGCTGGGAGTATGGTGAAAAAACCCCAGGTCATCTCATTATTCAAGAGTCCCTACCCCAATTGTTCATGGTGCCATCTTGTCTGCTAAAACCCTTTTGTTCTGCTATCTCTTGTGTGGTTTAGCAGATACTATTAATAGGCAGATGGGCAACTCCTGACCAAGTGTATGAGACCAAAGATATTTGACTGCATACCACACAATACAATATTTTTACAGATATAATAACAACATTTTATAACCCAGAACATATCTGCAGATAGCTTAGGTCTGAGCACACATTATTACTGAATGGCACTCAGACCACACACATACAGTTCAATGGCCATGGAACCAAAGTCTTTCTGCATAGGAAAATAAAGTATTTAAATGCCGGTCCATAGTTAAAAGGCAGGAGGCTGGCAAACAGTCCTCTCCAAGACAAAGTGGCGAAGGGCACTTCGTCACACATCTCCCCTTTGGGGGGAAGTCTAACCAAGCACCTGACCTTCTGCCTGTCAGTGCCTCCGTTAGACGATCCACCAACCCACAATAAACCAGTGCTAGAGCAGTCCCCCCACAACAACAAAGTGCAAGAGCAGCCCACCCACAACAAACCGTTACTGCACCTGGATATTTCGCTGTGGTGATGGGGCAACACGCTGAGGGGACTTGAGGGGCAGAGGCCAGCGGCACTCTGTTCTGATGCCAGCTCTTCTGCTGGTATAACCTGCAGGACATCCTGCTCTGTACAAGGGACAAAGGGAGGGCAGAGGCCGACTGCACTCTGCCCCGCTGTCAGCTCTTCTGCTGGGGTACTTGGGACATATTCCGGCTCAGTAGCCAGGGAAACGTGGGGGTCAGTGGGGGTTAACATTTCCTCTGTTAACCCTGGGGCCACATTAGAAGTTAGCTGGGGAGTGGAATTTGTACTTACCCCCTCCTCCGGTTGTCCCAGTGAGGGTAGTTGGGGATCTGGACAGGCTGTGGGTGCAGAGACCACGGTCCCATCTGTGCCGTCTGGGAGATTGGTGTCTCCCCTTGTCAGGGTAAACTGTCGCTGGGGAGGAAGGACGACACCTTCTGCCCCCTGTGGTTCACACTGCCGCTGGTGGGGAAGGACGACACCTTCTGCCCCCTGGGGTTCACACTGCCGCTGGGGGGAAGGATGACACCTTCTGCCCCCTGGGGTTCACACTGCCGCTGGGGGGGAAGGACGACACCTTCTGCCCCCTGTAGGGCCGGTAGAGAGACCTCGGTCCCATCTCTACCTGCCATCTGGAGATCATCCCAGGACCAGTCAATGAAGTCTGGTTCTGCTTTTCGAGTAGGTTGGGGCTGCACGAAGCTGAGCAGGTGTTTGTTTTCCTGCTCCAGCTCCCACTCTCTCGTTACCAGGTGGGTCATGTCTTTGCTCACCTCGCCTTCGTCATCCCAGACATACATGCCCATCCGGTAGTCGTAGATGTCCCAAAACCTAGACCCCTCCGTGCTGCCAAGATCAATGTCGTCCTCCAAGGCATCCCATAATAAACCCGGGCCATCATAATCATTCCCCTCCGGTAAGTCGTGTTCGGATGTTAAGGGGGTAAGTCGAACGTTATGCCACCAGAGGGCCTGGTATGCGTTGTCTAGCCAGATCTCTCGCCATACCAGGGTCTCTAGTCTTGTCACCCACTCATCCAGGGGCTGCTCTCCCAATAGATACATCCGCATTGCCACACGCTTCTGTAGCCGCTGCTCATCACTGGGGAGACTCTCACCTCGCCGCCATTGGGCATCTTCCAGGGCATCATACCAGAGTTCCTTTCTGTCTGCATCCCTGTAGTCCGCGGCCGCCTCCTCCTCCTCATCATGGAACGCTGTCCGAAAACTAGCCGGTTCCATCCTGCTGTAGCCAGGGGCGCTGTACGGATACTAGCGTTGCCCTCAATTTGTAACTCCAAACGTTACCAGTGCCTCCGGGCTGCTTTTCCTCTCACTAGGACGCCATCCCACCCCTGCCACCAACGTAACGGATCTACTGGCACCCCGACCGGGTACCTCCGTTGATGGACGCGTCCTAGTTTGCGTCGAGGCCTACAAGCACCGCACCGGACACCACACTACCACAGACTCCACAACCGCTTACCTCCCCCCTTATATTGCTGTTTTTTAAGCTACATGCTATCCTGAAATGTATTGCTCTTTATTTTACTCTGCTGTGTTCTTATCTACAACCTGATCTATAGACTTAATTACTCACCTATCAGGACATTATTCACAATGCTTGTCTGTTTCTCACTTAACTCTGCCCAATGAATGTTGTCTTTCTTGGTTTTCCAATTTTTTTCCCCCATCTCTTTCTGTTTACTGTTTCTAGTTCATACTTGTATCAGTATCGCTTTTTTACTTGATAAAGAGAGGCATCATCTCGCGAAAGCTTGTCGCTTTATTATGAATACATTTGTCCAATAAAAAAGGTATCATTATTCACTGCAATACTCTGATTATTCAACTGGATTACTGGACATTCACGGCTACCTCACTCTTCATAGATATATATATATATATATATAAATCATGGGTCAAAGCTTTCATGGGAAAGACATACTTCTCCATAGTGCCCTCTAGCCAAATCTGGTAATGCAAGTTTAATTTTGCTATTTTTAGTGTCCCCTGTTCATATAATCTAGAGGGGTGCCCGCCCGTTCCTATGCCCCTGGTTTCAATAGTCCTTTTAATATTAGTTTCATTTTAAAAGTAACACACAGTTTGAGTTTTGTTTGATGTTTTAAATAGCTTTTATAATATATTATATAAGATAAAGTTTGAAATGTAATAACATTTTAGTTACAAATATTAACAGTACATTGTAATAAATTGGCCATATTTGCAAAAGTTAGCCTTTTAAATAAATATTTTAATTATAGTGAATATATTTACTGTGCAGAGTTTGCAGTCAATTAGCTGAGAATAAATATAACAGAAAGTTTTCAATGTATTAGAATTCCACTGCCATTACTTTATAGTGCAGATGTTCCATTTATAAGACATATGTTCTGGGCTCACACACTGGCTGCAGATAGTGGAGCAGAGAGGAATTATACTTCTTTGTGCACCTCACAAATAATCTCAAGAGGGATATAACCTTGACAGTATTTTCATCACAGGGAATCCAAATGAACATTTTAAGAAAATATTTAAGCTAAAACGTACTTGTAGGAGAAATTATAGCCCCAATGCTAACTTGTATCAACAATAACAGTTCAAGTGAACTTTTAGTCAACTTGTGCATTGATTACATAGCCAAAAGTTATGATTTCTTAAAGGTTTATTTCCAAAAGCATATTGAAATTAGTATGTTCGCATTTTGTTTTATTTCTTTGATTGGTCAGTATGTTCGCATTTTGTTTTATTTCTTTGATTGGTCAGTTTTTAAAAAAAATATTACTTCTGCTCACCGTGTGTGACAGTCCAAAAATGTGCGCAATGCTACTGATTCAGAAACCCCAAGGCTTCAGGAGCGAGATCACGTGAAATTGATGCAATCTTCTCCTTCTAGATCGCTACCTTCTCATTGTGTGCTTCAATGAAGCTGTGAGTCATACCATGTAGGGTCACCCAAGATGGGCAGGTCATAGCAAAGAGGTCAGAAAATATTAGTGCACAGGAAAAAGAACTGGCAACCCACTTCTGTATATTTGTCAAGATAACCTTATAGATAGGCACGGACAGAGAAATAACGATAGATTTGCCTGTTGTGCTACAGTCCATAGTTTCACGGATAGTCAGACAGGACTGAAAAAACAAATTTCAATTTTGGTGGCATACTCTATTGCCAACTAACAATTTTCTGTTTTTGGATACCCTCTTGCCAGTCACAAGCTCTCACCCAAATTTGGATTCCGACTACTCTTTGCCTGACAGACCTGAACCACAGTTCAAGGGCAGGTCTGATATTATCCCTCCCTCCATTGCGTGGCTCCATTTCTTATTTAGCAAACAGTCTAACAATCTTAAGCCTGTAGCCTGATCATATGGTAATTTTGCACCTTCCCAACACTCTACTTTTAAACAGAAACTACACAGACTATTTGTTTTCTAGCAACTAATATCTCTTGTTGTTAAAGTTAGGGTTAGGGTTTAGAGTAAGGGCTTAAGTTCACGGTTAAGGTTGGGGGTTATGGGTTAGGGTTAGAGTAGTGGTAGATAACAAGCTCTACATAGTAACAGAGTGGTGCTCATAGTGCGGCCAGCGGCCAGCAGGTGCCACACTGGTGGAGGGCATAACAGAAAGATCCAAAAAAGATACAAGTCAATGGTGTATCCAATGTATATGTATGATATACTTACAATAAAAAATTGTAAACATCCTAATTTCAGTATGGTCCCATAAGTGATTAGACTATATTAAAAAACAGCCTCCGAGGAGCAATATTAACCCACTATATCCCTGCTATTGCTTGCTCAGCCAATCTCCTTGCAGCTACCTGTCTGTATGTCAGCAGCAATACATAGCACATATCAGTGATACACTACGCACCCAGGCTGCTTTACAGCACAAACAGGAGCCCAGAGTTAATTCAAAATTTCAGCTAACCTGATTGGCCAAAACAAATAATTTTAAATGTGATGCTAATTTAGCCTGGGTTTGGAGGGTGTTAACCCTAATGTTCAACTGTCAGAAATTACAAGGGATTTCGCTGACAATAAGTGTTTAACTATTTTATTTTGGGATTTTTTTCATGCAAAACATGTTTGCATACAGTTGTGCTCAAAAGTTTTCATACCCTGGCAGAAATTGTGAAATTTGGGCATTTATTTTGAAAATATGCTCATGCAACAAAAAATAAAAAATGTGATCATATAAAGCCATTTATTATCAGATAGTTATTTGGCTCCTTTTTAAATCATAATGTTAACATAAATCACACAAATGGCCCTGATTAAAAGTTGACATACCCTTAAATGTTTGACCTTGTTACAGACACACAAGGTGACACACACAGGTTAAAATAGCAATTAAAGGTTAATTTCCAACACCTGTGGCTTTTTAAATTTCAATTAGTGCCTGTGTATAAATAGTCAATGAGTTTGTTAGTTCTCATGTGGATACACCGAGCAGGCTAGATACTGAGCCATGGCGAACAGAAAATAACTGTTAAAGAGCTGTTATAAGGTAATGGAACTTCCTAATGATGGAAAAGGATATAAAAAGATATCCAAAGTCTTGAAAATTCCAGTCAGTACTGTTCAATCACTTATTAAGAAGTGAAAAATTCAGAGATCTCATGATACCAAGCCATGGTCAGGTAAACCAAAAAAGATTTCAGCCATAACTACCAGAAGAATTGGTCGGAATACTAAGAAAAACTCACAGGTAACCTCAGGAGAAATACAGGCTGCTCTGGAAAAAGACGGTGTGGTTGTTTCAAGGAGTTGCCAGAAAGAAGCCTTTACTGAGTTAATGCCACAAAAAAGCCTGGTTACAATATGCCCGACAACACCCTGACGCATCACAGCTTCTGGCACACTGTAATTTGGAGTGACGAGACCAAAATAGAGTTTTATGGTCACAACCATAAACGCGATGTTTGGAGAGGGGTTTACAAGGCCCATAGTGAAAAAAATACCGTCCCCACTGTGAAGCATAATGGGGTCTCACTCATGTTTTGGGGGGGGTTGAGCTCTAAAGGAATCTTGTGAAAATTAATGGCAAGATGAATGCAGCATGTTATCAGACAATACTGGCAGACAATTTGCATTCTTCTGCACGAAGGCCGCACATGGGACACTCTTGGACTTTCCAGCATGACAATGACCCTAAGCACAAGGCCAAGTTGACCCTCTAGTGGTTACAGCAGAAAAAGGTGAAGGTTGTATAGTGGTCATCACAGTCTCCTGGCCTTAATATCATCGAGCCACTCTGGGGAGATCGCAAACGTGCGTTTCATGCAAGATGACCAAAGACTTTGCATGACCTGGTGGCATTTTGCCAAGACGAATGGGCAGCTATAACCACCTGCAGGAATTAGGGGCCTCATAGACAACTATTACAAAAGACTGCATGTTTTATTTTATGATTGTGCCATTCTGTTATAACCTATAGTTGAATATGAATCCCATAAGAAATTAAATAAATGTGTTTTGCCTGCTCACTCACTTTTTTCTTTAATAATGGTACATATATTATCAATTCGTCAAGGGTATGCAAACTTTTGAGCACAACTGTAAACTACTAATTCTCTTCTATCAGATGAATTCATATTCCAGCAAACTTGTATATCCCTTTAACATATAACCTGTATTTTTTTTAAATGTACTTAACTGTGCACCAGTGAAATTCTTTACATTTTTACATCTACTTGCATTCATTATAAATATGTTTTTTCAATCTTACTAAAAGCTTAATAAAAATGATATAATTTATATGGAAATTATTTTTGCATTGATAACTGTTGAGTAAATAATGTATTCAAATGCTGTCTTAACAAGAACTATTATATAGCAGCCGTATGAAAAAACAACAATAGGAGACATTTTGAATACCTTCAAATAACACCCTTTCATTTATTTATACACAATATTGCCAGTCGATGTTACTTCATATTATGTTGTCAAGATGTAAAATAAAACAGTCTTTGTAAGAAAAAAAGATAATTTGAGGGAAAAGACATATTTAAATAAAAGTAATCAAAAGAGTATATCTGAAAGAAACCGGTTAAATGGCCACTGTTAGGTAAAATTATATATATATATATATATATATATATATATATATATATATATATATATATATATATATATATATATATATATATATATATATACAGTGGATATAAAAAGTCTACACACCCCTGTTAAAATGTCAGGTTTCTGTGCAGTAAAACAATTAGACAAAGATAACTTATTTCAGAACTTTTTCCACCTTTAATGTGACCTATAAACTGTACAACTCAATTGAAAAACAAACTGAAATCTTTTAGGTAGAGGAAAGAAAAAATATAAAAACAAAATAATATGGTTGCATAAGTATGCACACCCTTAAACTAATACTTTGTTGAAACACCTTTTGATTTTATTACAGCACTCAGTCTTTTTGGGTATGAGTCTATCACCATGGCACATTTTGACTTGGCAAGATTTGCCCACTCTTCTTTGCAAAAACACTCACACAAATCTGTCAGATTGCGAGGGCATCTCCTGTGCACAGCCCTCTTCAGATCACCCCACAGATGTTCAATGAGATTCAGGTCTGGGCTCTGGTTGGGCCATTCCAAAACTTTGATGTTCTTCTGGTGAAGCCATTGATTTGTTGATTTGGATGTATGCTTTGGGTCGTTGTCATGCTGAAAGATGAAGTTCCTCTTCATGTTCAGCTTTCTAGCAGAAGCCTGAAGGTTTTGTGCCAATATTGACTGGTATTTGGAACTGTTCATAATTCCCTCTATCTTAACTAAGGCCCCAGTTCCAGCTGAAGAAAACAGTCCCAAAGCATCATGCTGCCACCACCATGCTTCACTGTGAGTATGGTGTTCTTTTGGTGATGTGTAGTGTTGTTTTTGCGCCAAACGTATCTTCTGGAATTATGGCCAAAAAATTCAACCTTGGTTTCATCAGTCCATAACAATTTTTCCCACATGCTTTTGGGAGACTTCAGATGTGTTTTTGCAAAATGTAGCCCGTCTTGGATGTTTTTCAAGAAAAGGTTTTCATCTTGCCACTCTACCCCATAGCCCAGACATATGAAGAATACGGGAGATTGTTGTCACATGTACCACACAGCCAGTACTTGTCAGATATTCCTGCAGCTCCTTTAATGTTGCTGTAGGCCTCTTGGTAGCCTCCCAGACCAGTTTTCTTCTAGTCTTTTCATCAATTTTCGAGGGAGCTCCAGTTCTTGGTAATGTCACTGTTGTGTGTGTTCCATGGTATATCTAATGCCTTGGAAATTCTTTTGTACCCTTTTCCTGACTGATACCTTTTAACAATGAGATCCCTTTGATGCTTTGGAGGCTCTCTGTGGACCATGGCCCATGGGACCATGGGGTTGAACGTCAGTGGATTTGTTGTTATTTAATAACGAAATTGGAACATAGCATGAGAGAACAAAGGATTTGCTGGCGCGCAGTTAAAATTTTCATGTGCTGTATGTATTTTTCACCAACCTAACCCGCAACTCGTCTGAGGGTAACTTTAAGAGGCCGACTTAATAACCGTAGGCCTTGCATTATGGGCTACGGATTTCAACATTGAGGGAATTTAATAGCGCTATATGTGAGGTATTTGTCCAACAGAAAGCATATCACTGTAATCTACAGTACTCTGTTTTTTCATGTATATATTGATGTATATGTGCATATAGTTTGTGTATATAACTGTCCTTTACTATGTTGTGTTTATTCCCCCTATATGTATTTACTTGATGAGGTCAGATTCTGTCTCCACTCTATCTGCATCGCTGTTTACTTTAAAACTGAGGGTTCCATCTCATGTCAGTATTGCTTCAGACTTGATAAAGAGAGGTCAAACCTGTTGAATGCTTGTCAATATAAATAAGGCGTTTGTCCAATACAAAAGGTATAATATACGACAATACTCATTATTCATCTATATATATGGATTAATAATTACTAAATTACTAGATTCCTGGACATTTATGGCTGCTTCACTCTTCAATTATATGGGTGTGTGTGTGCGTGTGTGAAACCTCTGCTGTTATATATAAGCATCCATGATATTTTTGTAAAGGTTTGTGTGTATGACAGAGGTATTCATATATCTCTGATACCAGGTCTTGCAGTTATCATTGGAAGCTGCCTACTTCTAAGCATGTTAAAGAAAGGGATAGGAATCCAATTATAAAAGCTCCAATGACTTAACAATTGTCCATCCTCTCCTTATTCCTTCCATTCTTCCTTATGCCCTCACCTAATGCAAGTGCTGACGCCAGACAAAATGGAGCCTTATAAAAAAGAAAACACCATACTTGTAACTTATGAAATTATTCTTCCATCCCAACGGACATTTAATTTTCGACTTCACATTCTATGATAGCCAAAACATTCAGACTTGCACCTGTAAATGTGTTGTGAAGGAAATTGGAACATGTTTCTTAGCATCCTGCAGTACAACATGGACTGGGGTGGGAAGTGAGAGCACAGCTCCATAAGTGAGCAAACCTTTACACCACCCATGAAGGAAAGCTTCTGGCAAGCACTCTACTCCTGGCATGAGAAACAGGCTGATTTTCCAGCTGATTACATTACAAGAAGTTATGTCACAATTTAGGAAGTCATATAACTGGATTTAATTAAACTTGTCATTTTTTGGAACAAAGTGCAAAGAGTATCAAAAATTGTACATATAAAGAGTACATTGATGTTAATTGTGATAATGCCAAGTACACTTTTGTTGATAGTCTCTAATACTTAGACCTTTTCTAGCTCTTACAGCTGCACTATAACATTTCCAACCCACCTTCTAAATGCTCTAGGGTGCAATCTAGAATGGATGAGGTATACAGTATTGTGAGTTTTGCTAAAACTGTCATATATATATGTTTCTTAAAAACCACTTAGAAATAATATGATACTCCAAAGGGCGTCTCCGTTTCTCTCTCTCAACCTCACATTCAAACATGATGCAGCTCAGAAGAAATAGTACAGGAAGTGCTATTCAATTTTTCCATTTTTAATCAGCACATGAAAAAAAAATATTCTTAATTTTATTATATATTTATGATCATGTGATGTTTGACTACCATCTACCGTATATACTCGAGTATAAGCCGAGTTCTTCAGCCCCCCCCCCCCATCTCTCTAACCCCCGTGTCTCTCTAACTCCCCGTGTCTCTTTCCCTCCCCCCTCCCCCTCCTCATCCTCAAACCCCCCTCCTCATCCTCAACCCCCTCTCCTCATTCTAAACCCCCCTCCTCACTTTTTTCCCTCTAAATACCTCCACCTCACTTACCTGCTTCTTCTCCGGCCTCTGCTCCTTCCGTCTTGACCCGGCGCACATGTGACGTCACATGCACGCCACGTCATTAGCATATACCGGGTGCCGGCACCCGGTATATGCTAATGACGTGACATCACATGCGCGCAGCAGAAGGTAAGTGAGGTAAAAGGTAGATGGAGATGTATTTAGGGGGGTTTAGAATGAGGAGGGGGGTTGAGGAGGGGGCTTGAGGAGGGGGTTAAGGATGGGGGTTGAGGATGGGGGGTTGAGGATGGGGGTTGAGGAGGGGGGTTGAGGGGGGGGTTGAGGAGGGGGGTTAAGGAGGGGGGTTTAGGAGGGGGTTGAGGAGGGAGGTTGAGGATGAGGAGGGAGGTTGAGGAGGGGGGTTGAGATTGAGGAGGGGGTTTGAGAGGGTTGAGGATAGGGGGTTGAGGATGAGGATGGGGGGGTTGAGGGGGGAGGATGGGGGGGTTGAGGAGTGAGGTTGAGGAGGGGGTTGAGGATGGGGGGTTGAGGAGGGAGGATGAGGAGAGAGGTTGAGGAGGGGGTTGAGGATGAGGAGGGAGGTTGAGGAGGGGGTTGAGGATGAGGAGGGAGGTTGAGGATGAGGAGGGGGGTTGAGGTTGAGGGGGGCTAAGGATGGGGGGTTGAGGAGGGGGTTGAGGATGAGGGGGTTGAGGAGGGAGGTTGAGGATGAGGAGGGAGGTTGAGGATGAGGCGGGAGGTTGAGGATGAGAAGTGGGGTTGAGGAGGGAGGTTGAGAATGAGGGGGAGGGTTGAGGAGGGTGATAAGAGAGGGGGGAAGAGACACAGGAAAGGGAGAGAGAAGCAGAGACATGGGAGACAGAAGGGGGACACAGAGGGCACAAGAGGGACACAGGGGGCAACACATTTCCCACCCTCGGCTTATACTCGAGTTACTCATTTTACCCAGTATTTTGTGGTAAAATAGGTGCCTCGGCTTATACTTGGGTCGGCTTATAATCGAGTATATATGGTAATCGAAAAAGTTAAAACGTAAAAATTATCTTAGTAACGTCTTCTCAGTACTAACCCATTTGGGTTGGTACTGAGAATACATTATTTAAATTATTACCATCTGTACCTTCTATTATTGTGTTTAAAAACTTGAGGAGTGACAGTTTAGTTAAACGGGTCTCTGAAGTGAGGCAATTTGTGTGCTCCTAGACATTATCTCTCTTTTGGTGATATTTGTCCACAGCATAAACTTAAATGCATATCTAAATTTCCTGGATTATGAATGCATCTGATAGAGGAGAATCAGAAGTGTATGTAAACATTTTTTGCATGACAAAATACCAAAATAAACATTTACAAACTCACCCTGATGTCTGCTAAATATTTTCAGTTTGCAAGCTGAGGCTTTAATCAGTTGACACCACTGAAAATCCATGCTAACATTAGCATAAAATTCGAAATTCGTTTTGGCAAATCAGGAGAAAGCAGATACATTGGTATCATGCTCTGTGTTGCAAATCAGCCTGGGATATGTCCTCTCTTTCTCTCTATATCCTTGTGCTCTGATTCAGTTGCAAGCTCAGACCCCACCCAAACATGTGATTCCAACCTGCAGCAAGTACTTTCTTTGAAAGGTCAAACTCCATACCTAGCTCCATGTCCTCTGCATACTTGGGTATGCAAGCTTCCTGTGAGTGTGCAAAGCTGTAATGTAATTTACTCTCCTGCCTATAACACTGTAAGTGCACTGAGCTCTTCTATACACATCTTTTTCTGATAATCACTGCCTGTTTCTTACTAAACATTTGAAACCCAGGAAACTTATATATACCTTTAACAAATATAATATCATAGCCCTATTGACTTTTGTCGCTGTGTCCAACGTTTTACTTTTAGAATTCAAGGCTAGTAGGGGCACCTACACATTATCTAAGGCAGCAGTTAAAGTTACTTTGCAACTCAGGTAGCTCTTACATTCCCATGATGGTCACATGGAGCTAGAATTAATACAGAATGTATACATCACCATTGACCTCATGCAACCGTGTAACCAGTGCTTGAATGTGAGCATGGCCATATAATTTGTAACTGCTGACATAAGACATCTACTGGGCGCGCCCAAGATGGCTTCCTCACGATTTTCTGTACTTGAACTTCTCCATAAAACACGTTCATTTAATCCATCTAATATTATGGAACAAAAACTATTCAAGGATCTAATTCCTCTTTTATCTTTGCACACTTGGATCAAACTAGAGTCAATGTATTAATTTCTGTGCAGACATCCAAGCATTTATTTTTGCCATCATTGCTGCAAAGGAAACCACAATGGCAGCTGAAATGTCTCTCTAATGAAGATTTCAATAGCAAGATATTGAGAAAGGGTGATACTGCATAGTATGCCAGCTCCATGATCATATTACACCTATTTAGACATACTGGTTATATACAAATCTGAAATGGTAAAATATAATAATACATAAGGAACGTCAGCCTTCTAAACTAATGTGAACCATGCTGTTTGTAATCTACATCTAAATAGTTTAGATATATGCACTTGAAAGTTCATATTCATATTCAAATTCATAATGCCTGTAGTTACCCACATTTCATGCCTATTCAGACTTGTACTTACTTGTTCTTGTGCACACAGCAGGATGCCCAAAGTATTAACTCTTTCGCTGCTGAATAATTGTATTGCTATATTGCTAGCTTCTTATATTCCACTAGTCAATACCTTGAGACATCCCTAGTCCACCCTCAAAACCCTTGGACTCCTGCAGGAAACACATAGGGGTTGCAGGGGTGGAGAAAGAATAAGGAAACTACAACATGTTCCAGCAAAAATGTACTGTTCCCCAATACCAATTCAAACAACTAGCAACTAATATACAATACAGAGGATACAAGGGGATAGAACGCAAGGGGCTTCCAATCAGAAACCAGCTACTGATAACCCCAATGCTACAGACCCTATTGAATCATCTGATTTAGCATGTTCCACAGAGACTTGACTAGATGAAAACTCTTTGCCCATCTTAGATGCTGCAGGACATGATGGGAGGAGTGACTTGAACTTGGGAACAAACTCTATACATATAACTAATTCCTTTGGATTCGTTGGAGTCTTACAGGTATCTTCTCATAACATGTAACAATTACACTGCACAATGAGTAGTCTGGACCATAAGTAGATAATTCAAGGTTCTGCCCAAAAAATGGTCATACAATTAACATTGTTTTTCAGAGTGGTTTGGAAACCGCGTGAATAACAATAGACGTTGCCATCTGGTATGATCATAATTTAATCAAGTTTGCAATTGCAGCATCATCATTTAAGTCACCTCTTGCACACATGACAATACCATCCCCTGAGAGGATTGATATCCCATGGTCTAAGAGAGAACATTGGCATGTCCATCATTAAAGAAGTTAAAATACCATCACCTGAAGGAAAGGAGAGTTTTTGTCCAGAGAGATCATGGGACAGAAAGCTGACAAATCTGCACTTTCTACAGCCTAATATAACATTGTCCCAATTAGTCACATTAGTTTGCCAAATGCAATGAGCTTGCTCAGTATTTCATAGACAAGGGGCCATATTAAATTAGAAGCCCGTAGCAGCACCGGTACACCCGCAAGGCCTGCAGGCTTGAAATTCACCGTAGTTCCAGAGCTATTACATTCAACCATGCTGCTACCAGCGGGCAAGGGAACGCAAACCTGTAAACCATTCTTGTGCACGTTGCGTGTGCGGCCGTGAACATGATCCATTAGTCAAACTCACAGTTAAAGATTTAGACGGAGCCAATGGCAAATCATTATTACGTCACTGAAAAATGGAGGTTAGATTTCAAAGCTTTACGGGTTTCAGATACGGACCCGCATTTCAGAAATAATTCAATATTAATAAATCAGTAAATATTATATTCTAGTTCATGCGAGTTCTATTATATGTATTACCACTTTGATTGCCGGGATCGATATAACACAGAAATTAAACAGAAAAAAAAGTATTTTATATTGCAGATTTGCGAGCTTGAGAATGTTGTGCTATTAATTTTAATACCTAACATCACTTTACCTTTAATTATAAACACAGTAGTGTGTTGATATTTGCATTTACAGTTCTATGGATTGGAGTTTAACCCCATTGCGAGTCCTCTCTAGTACCCGTAGGCTTTTTGGTTCCATTTGTGAGTTACAGGTTTGAAAGCCAGTGAATTTGTAGCAATTGAATATCGATTTTCAAATGTAACAGTTATGGGCTTGACAGATCAAAGGATTTGCGGCAACGGAGTTCAGATATCGACATCCTGTAGGGTTTTTCCGCATGTACCCGTAGGTTATTTGTGGATAGCTTTACAAGGCCAATTTAATAGCCGTAAGACTTGCAGGCTCCGTTACAGGCTATGGCTTTACACGTTGGGGGAATTTAATAGGGCTGAAGGTGTCCTTTATTCAAGCTGGCATTCCAGGATTAATCACATATTATAATTGTCAAACTGCGATTTGTCGACACGCTGGCGAGCCTCGTGAAGCGAGGCGAGCCATTGAGGCATTGAAGCCTTCCGAGCTCGCAGGACTTGGCAGGCAATGAGCGACAAAAGCGAGGCAAGGAGTTGAGGCATTGAAGCACGTGGGACTTAGGCTTAAATGAGTGCTGAAAGCGCTCCTGCGAGCCTCGCAAAGGGAGGTAAGCAGTTGAGGAATGGGACTTAGGCTGCAAGCAGTTGAGGAACGCAGGACTTAGAAAAAAAATCCGACATTGGAATCTCGGTGTCACAAAAATCCGGCCTCGCAAAAATACAAATTTATTTATTTTTTTTCCAAATCTTTTTATTGACACATAAGCAGTGCTCAATAACACAATATTGTTGGACTCGCAGGTCCAACACAATTTTGCATAAACAGGATTTTTTAACATCGTTTTAGATATCTTGTACAACTTTGTTGTCAATAATGATTATCCTGTCCTGACAATTTTGGGTGTCTGCTTTATGTGTCCACCATAACCTTTTTCCGTTTTCTCAACTTTGCAGGAAACGCCTGCTAGCTATTCCTTCCCTAGCAATTGACTTCTCAATACTAAACTTGTCAAATTCTTACATGTCAGCTAACTTGTTGTCTTTCCATGTAGATATATATAGATGTTCAATTTTGCATAGCTCGAGAATTACATTATTCACCTAGTATATGGGAAGTATAACATCGAACAAACAATGAATAAACAAGTCAATGAACTTATTACCTGTATCTTCCTTGCTTTTTTTTTTTTTTTCCTCTTTCTTCTTGTCTATCTTCTTCAGTTTACTCAATTCGCCAGTAGTTGTCAACGCCCAAGACACCCGTCACCCCGGCCTGGTGTCTCTGCCTCATCCAAATACGCCTTCCCTTCCTAGTGTACTAATTTCCACTCTAAATCAAGTTTTTGTTAAATTAAAATAGCTTTGTCCGACTCCACCCATCTGTCCTAAATTTGACTAAAAGTGGAGAGGGAGTTGTTTATTGAATGCGTCATTTTTTCATAAATCATGATGTGGTTTAATTTTTTTATAACCTCTTGGCCGTCTAAATGGGGTGATTTCCAATTCTTTGCAATGTGGCTTTTGGTTGCCAGCATGACCATTTGTATCCACTTGTTATGGTTCTTATTAACGTTCAGTACTGGCATTCCCAGTAAGCATGTCTCCCTAGAGGGGTGTATTTCCCTGTCTAATACCTCAGTGATCATTGCAGTTACCCTTCGCCACAGGGCCTGTACTTTTGGGCAGTCCCACCAGATGTGGCCAAAGGTTCCTCTATCTGAGCAGTTCCTAAAGCACTCAGGAGGGGAAAGCGGATTTATCTTATTTAACCTGTCAGGTGTCATGTATACCCTGTGTAGTACTTTAGTTGCTGTTTCTAAATAGCTAAAGAAGAGGGAGCCTTTAGTCAGTGCCTTGTGTATTTTTCCCCATCTCTGGGTGTCCCATTCTACTCCCATTTCCTGTTCCCATTGTAGGACATGTTTAGGCTTTTGGTCTTTAAGTGGCTTGTTGGCAAGCGAGTAAAGGGTACCAATTATGCCTCTGGCTAGGGGATTCTGCGCACATACTTTCACAAACCAGGTGTCCTGTGGGGGACCCGAGGATTTGACCAGTTCTTGGACCCTGTGGCATATCTTGTTATAGTTAAATATCTCCCTGTCTGGTAGATTGTACTTATCTATGAATTGTATAGAGGTTAAAAGGTTGCCATCTTGGAACCATGCCCCTAGCAGGTCTAGTTTCCACGAGAGCCACCACGCTTTTGAGACCCCCCATAATTCCTTCATAATCTGGGACCCCGAAAGGACTGGCGTGAGAGATGAAAGGGAGTGTGTTAACTGCCGCTTGGAGTTCCCCCCTCTCCACTCCTGCAGGGATAATTTAATCATTGGATTATTGTAGCCTGATTTTGCTATTGGGGGGAGTGTCGGGGACCAAATGATATTATCCCATTTGTAGGGTTTCATTTGATAGTTCTCTAGGGATACCCACATTGGTTGGTGTTCACTGGAATGGGCTTGTGGTAGGAAAGAAATCTGGGCTGCTTTAAAGTAGTGTATCAAATTTGGGCACGCCAAACCCCCTGCTTCTCTGTCTCTATACATTAGGGACTTGTTGATTCTCGGGTGTTTATGTTGCCAGATGAATCGGAATACCGCTTTTTGGAAGCCATCTAGGTCTCCTCTATGTATTCTAATCGGGAGTGTTCTAAAATAGTATAAGATTTTGGGTAACATGTTCATTTTAAAAGCGTTTATTCTTCCTGTCCATGACAGGTTGTATCTATTCCACCTAAGTAGATCTGTTTGTAATTTTTTGTAAATTATAATTTTCTTTGTATAAAGCTGACAGCTCTGGTGTGAGGTTAACTCCTAGATATTTGATACTTCCCTTTGGCCATGAGAACGAGTGTCCCTCTTTTAGGGCTTGTACCTGGTCTGAGGGCACTCTCATGCATATTATTTCAGATTTATCTGCATTAACTTTGAGGCCTGACAAGTTCCCAAACTGGGACATTAATTCCATAAGGGCTGCTATTGAGGTTACCGGTTTTGTAAGCGTGCACAAGATGTCATCTGCGAACAAACTGCATTTCATTTGTTGACATCCCACCTCAATACCCTGTATGGTGGGGCATGTCCTAATGGCCTGAGCGAGAGGTTCGATGGCTAGAGCGAATAGTAGCGGGGACAGGGGGCATCCCTGCCTCGTACCTCTCTGGATGTTTATAAGATCTCTATTAGCCCCTGGAAGCCTAAGGCTTGCCGTCGGTGCTTTGTATAATGTATTTACTAGATTTGTAAATTTGCCTCTGATGCCGAATTTATCTAGAACCGCATGTAAGTAAGGCCATTCAACGGAGTCGAATGCCTTTTCTAGATCTAAGGCTACTAGACTGAGAGGTATATTCGCCTTTTTAGCTATGTGGGAGACATTTAGAATACGTCGTATGTTATCCCCAGCTTGTCTGTACGGCACAAAGCCCACTTGGTCTTTGTGTATTAGTTTGGGGAGGAATTTGGCTACCCTTGCTGCCATTAGCTTAGATAGGATTTTAATGTCCCCGTTTAACAGGGATATTGGCCTATAGTTCCTTGGATTTAAAGTATCCTTTCCTGGTTTAGGGATAAAGACTACATCTGCCTGGTTTAGCTCGGCTGGCATTGGCTCTCCTAATAGCATCTCATTAAATAATTTGCTTAGGTGTGGGGCAAGGTGTCTTGCAAGGCTTTTATAATATAAGTTTGAGTAGCCATCCGGGCCAGGGGCTTTTCCTGCTTTAAGCGTTTTTATAGTGTCAATAACTTCGGACGGGGTTATCTCTGTATTTAGGGAATCTAATTCCCCCTCTGAGATTTTGGGAATGTCTAGGCTGTTAAGGAATTCCTGCACTGTGAAGTTATTGGCTTTTGTTTTTGCCGAGTAGATTTCTTGGTAGCACTTATGGAATGTCTTTTTTATTTCCGATTGGTTCATTGTAATTTCTCCACTTTCCGTTTTAATTTTGGTGATATGAGTTAAGTTTTTCTTTAGGTTGAGTCTGCGTGCAAGCATAGGGGAGGGCTTGTTACCCTGGGCGTAAAACTTATGCCTAGTTTTCCTAAGGGCCTGTTCAGTTTTAGCGGCTAGTACCGCATCCAGTTCTAGTCTAGTGTTGTCTAGCTGGGTTCTAGAGACCCCAGGAGCTTTGGCCTGAATTGCTTTATCCAAGTACTGCAGTTTTTTAAATAAGTCATTTTCTTTTTGAATGCATTGTTTCTTTCTGGCAGCTGCCATTTTAATTATGGTGCCTCTAATGTATGCTTTGTGCGCTACCCAGACCCACCCTATATTTGCCTCGGGGACCATGTTTAACGTGAAGTAATCTTGAATGTCATGTTCTATTTGAGCTAGCGATCCGGGATTCGTTAGAAGTGCCTCGTTTAAGCTCCACTTCCCAGGGGTTGTGAGACTAAGTCCCAGTTGAATTTCGATGCTAACTACCGCGTGGTCAGACCAAGGGCAAGGGTGGATCTGGGCATCCACTGTGTGGTTAAATAGCGAGGTATGAGTTAGGAGAAAATCTATTCTGGAATAGGAATTGTGAGTTGGGGAGTAATAAGAATACTCCTTTTCCGAGGGGTGTAGTCCTCTCCAGGCATCAATCAACTCTAGCTCCCTCATTTGTGTGTGAATTGTTTTGAGCTGTTTCAAGTTGCGCGTGGGATGGGTTGCTCTTGATCTGTCTACAGAAGGCTCGAGCGTAAGGTTAATGTCACCTCCTAGTATGATTCTGCCCCAGTCTTTTTGCTTCAAGGTACTTAGTAATTTAGTGAGGGCTCTGGTGGGCGCTGTGGTAGGGGCATAGATATTAACCAATGAGATTCTGAGGTTTAGGATGGTTCCTGTTAAAATTAGAAAATTACCCTCTTTGTCTTTGGTTTGTTTTTCGACTACAAATGGGAAATCACGGTGTATTAATGTAGCTAAGCCTGCTTTTTTGCTTTTCTGGTTGCAAGTGTAGAATACTGGGAATTCCTTGTGTAGGTAGGTGGGTACTTTGCCCTGGGCGAAATGGGTCTCTTGCATAAATATGACAGATGGATGGAATCTTTTATAGAACAGGAAAGCTTTGCGTCTTTTAAATTGAGAGTTGAAGCCCCTTACATTGTGTGTTAAAAAGGTGTGCTCTACATCAGCCATTGGTTTTTTGTGTAGTTAGCTTTATATGTTCTCAGTGGGGAGTGTGTGGCGGTTAGGTTACCTGGATGTGGAATGCTGAAGGACCGTGACCTGCACCGGGAACCTCCCTTGGGTGTCTTGGGCGCCGAGACCACCTGTAAACTGGATAGACTAAAAAGAAAAGCAAAAGAGATACAGAAGCTTAGATTCAACATTTCAATAAACTGGTTAAAACATGTCCTAACAATTTGGTAGTTTCCCTGTCTCCCTACCTGTTTCCATACCTTGAGGCCAGTAACTATTGCTCCCATTACTGGGTTTGACCTCTTAGGGAGAGGACTCCCTCCTGGGGGTTCTACCTGGGGAGTTGTTAAGGGCTCAAAACTCCCCTTAATCTTCATCCCTCCAAATCATTTAAGTCACCTCAAGAGCTCCGCTACAGCTAGATCTGCATTTCTTTATATAACAATCTATCTGTCTCTAACATAACTTAAACATTTTAGCTATTTGCTGCAATTTCTTCAGGTCAACCTGCTCATGGGGAAAAAAAAGTGTTCAATACTCTCTCAATGATCAGCATCAGGATCCTCGCAGTCGGCTGACGGAGCGGTGTCCAGACCTCCTCCTGTAGCTTGCTCCATGAGAGGCCCCCTACTGAAGGCTGCTGTTTTTGGTTTTTTGGCCGATACTTGCCACATCTTGGCAAGACTGGGTCTGGGTCTTGGACTTCTCCTTTCAGCGTCTCTATCCTCTGCTAGTAAATTTAGCTTTCTCAGGAGGATCTCAGCTTCTTCTACTGTGTGTACTCTGTAAGTGGATCCGCCCCGCTGGAAAATTAGTGAAAATGGAAAACCCCACTTGTAGAGGATTTTGTTGCTGGACAATATCTCCAGCATGGGTTTCATCTCCTTCCTTTTCTGCAATGTGGCCGGAGCCAAGTCCATGTATACTTGTATAGATGAGTTGTCCGGGCCTTTGATTTCTTTGAGCCTTCTTGCTGCTGTGAGTATCAAGTCTCTTGCGCTTTGTTTGGCAAACCTTATTATTATATCCTTAGGTTGGTTGTTAGCTTTTGTTGGGCCAAGGGCCCTATGCGCTCTTTCAATAGCCCAGTCTGCTTCGCTGCTTGTGGGAATGATCCCAAGTATGACCGCTTTTGAGTACTGCAGTATGTCTGAGATGCTGCTTGGGACATTTCTCAGTCTTATGTTATGTCTTCGTGAGCGGTTTTCAAGATCTTCAACCTTGTCAGTCAGCTCTTTTATCTGTGTGGAGTGTTGCGCCATTACCTCTTGGTCATGCATCTGGGCTTCTACTATCTGGTCTGTTTGCTCCTCTAACAGCTGCGTTCTTTGTCCCAGGCCATGCAGCTCCCTTTTCAGGTCAGTGATAGCAGTCGTCATTAGTTCTTGGAACATCAGTTTTATTTTTTCCATGTTTTTGTCTGTTAGTTCCACCTGAGCATGTGCTACTTCCGGCTCTCCCTCTCTGACTGGCGAGTTTGAGTTGTGCGGGAATAATGACGCATCGTTTGGAGCTTTGTAAAACTCCTGGATGTTTCTACTCACTTGATTCTTTTTGGGTTTGGTGCTGCTGCGAGCCGCCATGATGCCGCCTTGTCCTGAGGGTGTGATCTATAGAGGTTGCCGTCTTCTGACTCTGTGCTGTAGGTGAAGCAGGCTAGGGATTTTGCTTAGTTGAGCATGAGAGTTTAGGTGGGCTAGAGCTTTTCTGGTAGCAGGCTCATGTAGGTGACTTGCATAATTCAGTGAGTTATTGCATCTTGCTTTTTGAATTGTTTAACATATTTACAATCCTAGTGAAACTTGTCTGTATAAGTCTTGCCAGCTTATTTGTGACATGCGTCTCACAACTTGTTGTTGTTTATTAAGTTAGGAGAGATGCTGGGTTGTGATTCTGTCTCTTAAATCTTTTAACCCCTTTTAATCTTAATCTTTGCACAGATGCATTGGAGGCAGTAATTGTGCTGCTGTAGGCTGTCCAGTTGGGGACTCCCCTGTGGGGCTTAAAAAGGCTGCTGTTAGTGCTGTCTGGGACCCATTTTGGAGCCTTGTCTGGGGGCGGGCCCCTCTTGGTGTATGTGTCTCAAGATGGCCTCCTGCCCTCTCTAGGTAAATAGAGTTGTGCCACTTTAGATGTTGGGGTCTAGGCTGCCTCTATTATGCTTATTTTTGCTTATGCACTACTTGTGTAGGGATGGTGAGGGAGGGATCTGGTGTAGTGTGTCTCTCTTACCTCCCAGAGTAGTCTCTCAATGGAGTCTGGCACCTCTTTCAGTCTCTGGCACAAGCTCAGTGGGGGACCAGGTGGTGGAGGCCTCAACCACTTACTTTGATCCAGTGGTAGGTGATGCTCGTTGGGGGTTAAAAGTGGGCTTCTGGGCTGCTTGGGTTGCCCCTGCAGCACTTCTCTGCTGTGCAGCTGCTGCTGCTGCTGATCGCCGGGGAGACCAGATGCACTAGGCCTCAACCATGCGGCGTGTTAATTAGCCCCGATTTTCGCAATTCTTCTTTACTCCTCTTCCCCTGCACCCCCTTACACTTGTGCTGGTGTTTAAAGGTGTTTTTTGTGGGGGATTAGGGCAGATTACCCTGGATTGAGTGGGTATTGGGATGGAGCTGATGTCTGGCAAGTCTTGCTGTCCCGTTAGGCCACGCACCCTCCCCCGCAAAAATACAAATTTAACGGCCGTTCTGTGGAAATCAAAAAAGACAAAAAACACAAAAAAAATAATAAATAAATAAATAAAAATACACACACAGCACAGGGGGAGAGACGAGGAAGCCTGGGAGTGATGTTGCAAGTGATTTTGAGCCTTATTTGACGTGTTTCGGCACTCAAAAATCGGATAAGCGAGAGAAAAAAATGGCGGACAAAAAAACGTAAAAAATCCTGACGCTGGATGAAAAAGAGGCTGAGCAAAGCCAGGCACGCGGGTCTTAGAAAATACACAACAAAGACAGTACCACTTACACAAACAATACCTGGCACGCGGGACTTAGAAAATATACAACGGTAAAGACACTAATACTTACACGAACAATGCCAGGCACGCAGGACTTTGAAAATAAAACAAACGGCAGTCAGGGAGCGCCACACAAACAGTCAGCAGACACACAGAAGAGAAACACACAGGGAAGGCAGAGGGGGAGATGATGGAAAGAGACACATGGCATTGCCAAGCTCAACACTTGCAGGTGAATGAACCCTACAGTAGGCGGGAGGAAAGGTTTGCAATGACCGCCGAAGGTGCTCAGAGAAGCAAAAGCCTCACCTTGTGTGGCAAACAGCATTGCCTGGCTTACAATTTTATGCCCGTTTTTTGACGGGAAATTCGCTAGTGTCTTATGAAAGTCAAGAGCATGGCGATGAAAATGTGGAATCTTTAGACTTATGGTCTGAATTTGCTCAAGTAGACATGGGACACATGGTGCAGATAATTACTAGATGCACTGCCCTGATGTGATTGACCTAGTATTCACAAAAATCATGAACTGTTTACAGCACTGCGGCATCTTTCCTGTTCTGCTAAATGAAGCATTTGTCAGATTGCTTCTAAAAACAAAACATTATTAGATCCAGACTGCATGGCAAATTAAAAGATTGTTTTACATTTTCCCTTTTTAGGAAAAGTTATTGAGTAGTTGCAGCACAACTCAAAATCCATTTGCAAAAGCATAACTTCAACTATCCTTTGCAATCATTGTTCTGGAAAAGAAAAATTGTGTTTATATGATTTTTCTGGTGGGGATAAAGTTTGAAGGTTATATGATTTTCTGATAACAAGGGATAGAGGTGATTGTTCAATTTTAATTCTTCTTGATCTCTCTACTGCATTTAAGTGTCTAAAGAACTACTACTTGAAACTGGTATACATCTTATCTCACTAGCAGGTCGTTGAGGGTTTCTTGGGTGCATACTACTCTTATCTCATGCCACTGTCATGTGGAGGTCTGATGCTGCTTGCTGTATACATGCTACCATTGGGAGAGATCATCAGAGGACATGGCCTCAACTACCACTGTTATGCCAATGTCACAAAGCTTCATCAGTCCTTTGACTCAACATTCAACCTTTGATTCTTATAGATGTCTAGAGAAGTTCCTATATTGGAGAGCAGGAACTGGCTGAGGCTGAACCCAGAATAGATATACCTATTTCTGGTGGATACTCATCGCATGACAGCAGCTTCTCTGGGCCTTCAACCCGGGGATGCACAGCTGTTGACATATAAATAAGTCCGTAGGTTTATGTATGAAATACTTGACATATCTATTTAAGTGTCCATTGGCCTGGCCACCAACTTCCGTAAACTTCTCAAAACGCCCTAAAATTAACACAGGGATTTGTAATCAAAGGATTTCCTCTCAAACAAATCTCGAACAGCTTAACCCACACTAGAAATATATTCCATGAAATTTTATAATGTTTTTTACAGGGAAACCATATGACATTACAAATAACTCTTACAGTACATGTAAGTGCAAACTCAACAAGGTGATTCGCGAAGGGACTTTTTTTTCAATACAGGAATAGACTTATTCAAACTAAAAACAAATTCATTTATATTATGTGTATGTTTTTTACATACAAATAGTGCCAATTAACCAATGAAGTAATTACCGTAATAAATGACATTTGTCCAGCTATATACATGTAGACTACAATGTATAATCTTTCAGGCAAAGTGTATAATTTATTTAAATTTAAATATTATTAAATTCATTTAAATGTGGGCCTGTCCATTAAACTGTGATCAACTAACTACTTTAAAAGAAACAAATAAATTAGTGTCTCTAGTGCCTGGATTAATATATTCTAGATGTCTTAACTGCCTAATTTAATCAATATGATTCATCAGAATTAATGACTAAAAGTAGTCACTTTTTTTCAGGAAAGCAACCAATCACTAATAAGATAAGCATTAATGAGGTAAAAACCTTTGTGTTTGGGTCCAGTGAGATATGTAGATAATACATTAAGTAGTCCAAGTCCTTTTGTGATTTTGCAATTGAGAGTAAAATAATAATTACATTGTACATTTTATCAAATCTCACAAAACATTTTAAATATAATTTCTTTGAAACATGTTTGTAATCAAGTAAACACTAATCAACAATGAAATATGTTAATCATACTTAAAAGTGCTGAAATTGCTAAGGAAATGCAGTAACGGTGCATAAAACATGATGATTAATGATATTTTGTTGGATAAATCATTGTAACAGCTCACTGATAACAAATCTTTCATCTCATGGAACTGTTTTTTCAGAGATTATTTTCTGTAAACAGATTATGTATGAATCTCAGACCCAAAAAGACTTCATTATATGAATAAATAATCAGTTTATATGTATCTAGATAAACAGAAATGTAGATACAGAGGATGTTGTAGTACAACAAATTCCATAAAATCTGTATGTAACATTAAAGGGCCACATAATTCAGTAAAATTTGGACTACATCACAGTAGAAAATCTCCTAAAATCATGCTGAAATACTTTTATTTTTATTATTAAAATATGTGCATTTTTCACTGAGAAATCAAATCAAATAAAATATGTGTTTACATGTGTAACAGACTGCCCACTTCTTTTTGCATTACTGTAGCCAATCAGGTTGTAGGGGTGTGTGACCCATTCAAGTCAATGGTAAGCCTGCTTACATTTTTATTTTGAAGGGAACAGAACCTGTATTTTTTGGAATTTCTGAAAACAGAGAATTCAGGTTTCTTCTCTCTTGGCTCTCTGGAATTTTTAACAATGCAGAGCAGCTGCAGGGGAATGGGGTGCTCTGTGCTCTGGTGCTGTCCCTTTAAAGATCAAAAGAAAAAATAAATAAACCCTTAACAAAAATCTTTGCAGACATGGAATGCTGGACCCACCTATTATTATTATTATTATTATTATTATTATTATTATTACTTTTATTTGTAACGCGCCAACATATTCCGTAGCGCTATACAGATGACATGAACAAGGAAAAATATACATTTTAACAAACTGCAAAAAATGGAGGGCCCTGTTTTGATCTTAGAATCTTTGTAGAAAGTGTTTTTTCCCAAAGCACTCTACAAGATTGAAAACTCTCTACTTACAATCTAAAGGAGATGGAAGAGGCAGATAACAAATAGCAAGGGTCAGGAAGAAAGTGAAGTTTCATTAGGTAGGAGGGTATGCAAAGTTAGAATGTTTTTCAAATAGAAGGAAAAGGAAAGCAACTGAGAAAGTAATTTGGTAAGTGATCCTAGTATGTAATATGTTATCTGCCCCTAGTGGTCAGATAGTATAATCTGCGAGTGGGAGGTGAGGGGCCTGTGTTAGGAGGTATGTCCCAAGAAGCCAGCAGAAGAAAGAGAGAGAGGGAGGGAGAGGAAGTGGGATTTGGACTTGCAGAAGTGTTTCTGCTTATGAGCTTTAGAAGGGGGAGGAGATGGTGAATGGAGGAATAAGAGTAGCTCATGGGAGCATAAAAGAGGAGAGGAGAGCATGTACGGTGAGATGGTTAGGTTGGAGACATGATGTGGAAAAGTTGAGAAGAGAAGCTTGAGGAAAAAACAGGATGTAATGAGGAAGGAAAAGGCATGAGGAAACATTGTGTAAAAGATTAATTAGGTATAGTTAGCAGATGTTCCTAATTGATCAGCCGTAGGAAATTTGAGTGACTCAATAAATCAAGAGAAACAAGGGGCGGGTGGGTGAGAAGTGATTGTTGTTCCAGAGAGAGAGAGTGTGAGAGAAGAGACTGAGGCCCACAGATAGTGGAGAGACTTCAGCACAGCTTCAGACAGTGTCTTTGATTGTTGTTCCAGAGAGAGAGTGCGAGAGAAGAGACTGAGGCCCACAGATAGTGGAGAGACTTCAGCACAACTTCAGACAGTGTCTTTGATTGTTGTTCCAGAGAGAGAGTGTGAGAGAAGAGACTGAGGCCCACAGATAGTGGAGAGACTTCAGCACAGCTTCAGACAGTGTCTTTGATTGTTGTTCCAGAGAGGGATGGAAGAGGCAGATAACAAATAGCAAGGGTCAGGAAGAAAGTGAAGTTTCATTAGGTAGGAAAGTATGCAAAGTTAGAATGTTTTTCAGGTCAGTTATTGATTGACTGCTATCAATCATCATGCCATCTATCTGTTATTGCGCTTGCAATAGCCAGTAGTCAGGATAGACCTTTATGTAAACAGAGGCCTAAAATTTTAGATTTTGTATTTGTTATTAGTATAATTAAAAATAGATAATTTTAATACATAATATTGTGCTCTTTCACACCATGAAGAGCATCTGCAAAAAAAAATAATATATGTTTGATCCGTAATTATTTTGCATTATAACAGAAATAACTGACAAATGCATTAGATCTTCTATAACTGTATTTCAGTTTATATTATAATACAAGCTAATGGTTAAAGAAGTATCTCACCCAATAAATTTAATTAGATAAAGGTATGTAGTTTGTGTGATTTATATTATTATCCAAGCCAAATAAACAGGACATTAAAATGGCAGTTCTAAATATTGTTTGATGTCAAATCCAAAACTATCAGCAAATTTTTATTATGCCCACTCTACACACAAAATTGCTAGTGAATAGGAGATAGTGGTGGTTCATGAGTATTCACAGAAGAAGATTATTTATATTGTACTGTTGCTATGTGAATACAAAGAAGAACCAAAAAAGAAGGCAATGTGCCCTATTTGCTATGTTAGCAAATTTTAGTGAATCTGACCCATTCAAGAGCCTGGCTAGTATAGTAATTATGTTATGATGATTTGCATTGTTTTCCATTATCAGCCATGTGCAGTCACATTGCTGAGTTTTTATTGTGATTTGCAGCAGCCTTGCTCCTGGTATACAGACTTGCAGCCTTATTAAATTGCGATTCGGCCAATTGAATAGGGCTCTATATAAGCACACAGCATATTTTTTTTACAGAAGTTTTTACTTAGTGAACTTCTATCCAAAAGCTAGGTCTTCACTAACTTAAAACTTAAAACTAGAAAAAATATTCTTTGTTCTTATAAAGAGCCCTATTCAATTGGCCAAATTGCATTTGAATGAGGCCCTATGTATATAATATAAAATATGGGTCAAAGCTTTCATGAAAAAGACATACTGCTACATAGAGCTCTATTGGTCAAAATTGGTAATGCGTGATTAAACTTAATTTTGCTATTTTTTGTGTCTCCTGTTCATATAATCTACCCCCCCATCCCTTTCCTACGCTCCTTGAAAAAAAAATTGATAATAAACAGTTAAATTAAACGAAATTTCAACACAGATAAATGTTCACTATATTGCCAATTTATATACAAATTTAAAAACACATTGTGTTCTGTCCACAAAATAGAGAACAGTATTGTTGGCAGAATATAGTCCTGTATTGAGTATATACATTTAACTTTTTTTTATTAGTAAGAACTTAAATGTAGCAGAGTAACTACATACATATTTTGTAAAACCTATTTGATTTATTAAAAACTAACTATAACAGGAAAGGCAAAAAACACATTTTGAATCCCCCACTCCTTTCTCCATTTACAAAATAAGGAATAAGCAGAATCCTTATTTGTGGATCAAAGTAGCTATAATAAAAATCAGAACACTCCCCTTGACATATAACTGCTATACATTTCAGAAGATGTTTTGTAGTTAATCTCTTACTGTTAAGTTAAAAAAAAAAGAATTACATTTCCCATGCCCCTTAAGTATTAGTTTACTGCATGCAAAACATCAAGAACAATACAAAGCAAATAGAACACATAAGCATTATTCACTAGATAGCTATTTACTTTAAAAACATTACCCAGAGAGAGCAGACCCCATGTAGAGAGAAGTGATTCTTACATCTGATGAAAGGTAGGTCATTACCCTGCACATACTGATGTAATTTCTCCTGAACTTTTCACATAAATCAAAATGCTAAATTAATTATTCTGCAACTTGAATCACTTTTCCAACACTAATATGTGTATTTATTTCTTTTAACATTTGCTTTTCTAAGGATACAATAATAGCTAATGACAAACAAAAGCAACAGAGGAATAAAGCAATAAAATGATCTGACACAAATAATAAGTGCTCAGAAAAAAACTTGAAAGCACAAAATGAAAAGAGGCAAGTATTCAGATATTATGTTCATGATTTATGGCTAATTTATTCAGCTATTCGGTCGATAGTTTATGGCTAACTATTTGGTAGCACCTGCTCCTCATCTTAGGGTATAAGTTTCCTCTGCTTGCTTACCAGTGTCTAACTTTCATTGGTGGATTTACTGATGCTGTTCACCGCTAGCATGCACTTCAGGTCCGGCATACAAACTGGTGTGTGCACTTGCAGACCCTCACATGACATAACATCAATTGGCACCTATTGAGTGCCAGCAACTGCACAATTGCATTCAGATGTTTTGTTTTGAGCTCTGGCTTGGCATTAGGTAGCTTGATTGTATTTGCTCTTGTTATATTTGCTCTGTTTCTTGCACTCCTGATATTTAGTATCCTGGCTCTTGTGTTGTTACTGGCCCTGTCTTTCCTACTGCCTGCACTGTCCATTGCACTATATACTGCTTCTGTGTGTTGCCTCTAGTCCTTCATTATATTTGGTAATTCCAATCCTACTACTTCTGGATCGCTACCTTGATGTGGCGAAGGGGCTTGTGTACTTCAATGAAGGTCATAGCAGAGAGGTCAGACAATGAGAAGGAACTGGCAACTCACTCCAGTATGTTTGCCAAAGTAATCTCACGGATAAGCATACAGCCATAACCATACATGTGCCTGGCGTTCCACGGTTCATAGGGTCAGAGACAGTCGAACACAACTGAATGACTAAACAACAACAACATCTTACTACTGAGGCCTAGGTCTTGGGGATCAACTGACATACATTTGGATATTTTGTCCTTTGGTTACTTCTAAAACCTTCAGGTATCCTCTACATTGGTTACTCCTACGACATTCACGTCCATTATATATGATATAATATTTTAATTCAGGTATTCCATTCATTAAATATATACTCTTAAAATATTCAGATATTCGGTACATCAGTTATTTATTCCTATAATTTTTTAGGTACTAGTACATCCAGGGTTTTGCCCACCAGTCACTCCTAACTCAGGTATTCTGCCCTTCAGCTACCTACTAACACATTCAGATTTTTGTCCATAAGTTATTATTTCCTTATTTACCTAAGCTCAGTGTTCATCTTATATACAAAGTTTGTGAAGAGAATCTACAACAATTCAATCACTAGCAATAATAGGAAAGCTTGGTGTTTACCTATATTTACCTAGTGACATGGGACCACTCTATTATCTACAAATGGGTTAAATCCTACTTTCCTTGCTGGGACATTTCTTAGTGGGTTCATTAACCTAAGATTGACAAGGAATTTGACAACAGACTGGCAAAGCAAACGGTGCATTTGGCAGGTGTTATAAAAGGGTTTGGTACAAGTATCTGAATAAATGCACCAAGGTCAGTGTGTACAGAGCTGTTGTGTTGACCACCCAACTGTACAGCTCTGAGTCGTGGGTTACCTAGCACCATCAACTATGACTTCTTGAATGCTTTCAAAAATGATGCCAACCACACCATCCTCAACATCCACTGGAATGACCACGTCACCAAACTGAAGTCTTAGAACAGTCCGGCGTCACCGGCATTGAGGCCATACTGTTGAAGACACAGTTGCACTGGACAGAACACATCTCTAGGTTGGAGGGTGATTGGCTTCCAAAGATTGTGCTATATGGTGAGCTCACTACTAGTAATCGTGACAGAGGAGGACCGAAGAAGAGGTACAAGGACTCGACAAAACTGTTCCTTCATACCTGTCATATTAGCTTCAGACCGTAAGGTCTGGAGAAGTACCATTTATCAGTTGTCTCCTCTTTCAGCATGACACTTAGGACTGGTCTTGAGGGCAAAAGGAGACAAAGGAAAAATCATGTCACTGATGCACCCAAACCAGAGCAAGCCTTCCCGTAAAACCACTGTGGTCGAGTCAGCCCATCCCGCATTGTCCTCCTCAGCCACCATAGAGCCCACAGATGTGGAAAACATCCCTTTTAAATCTTTGTCCTCGAAGTCAAGCCAAATAATTAATCTTATTTCTTTAATATTAAAGTCAATGGAATTACTTACCACATTGAGATATCATGGTGCAGAAAATAAATGATTAACATGAAGTAAGTTTTAATCCATCTGTATTTTATCTCATTAAGCTTTGAAGTGACCTCTCTGTGGTTTCAATAAACATAATCTGTGAACCACTGCTCTAAGTATAGTTGAAAGCGAGATATAAAACAACATACACTAAAATGTATCCTAAGTTAACTATATCTATATATAAGTACAAAAGTAATTAAAAATATGCATTGTTACTTTTTTTTTTTAAATAAGCATTTTGTTTGTCACCAATCCTTTGTATTTTCTTTTTTTGTTGTTTGTAGCGTCTTCAAAATAAATGCCATCCATTTCTTTCCAATAAAATATGTGTTTGTTTAATTCTCTTTTAAAAACAATTGATACACTTTGTCAGTACAACACTGAATAATAATTAGCTTCACTGGGTGATTGTGCTGCTCATTGTTTGTTTTAAATAGGACACTTGATCATTTTAATGACTATTCTCTAACTTATTTGCTTTCTCTGCGTTGCTTATGACTTCACCCTCACAGTATCTTATATCAGCAGTAAGTAATGGCCACTTTGGTAACAACATTAATGATGCAGTTTTAGTTTCCAGACTGAACTAAATGAATACAGAATCGGTGTCAGTTCATTTTAAAGAGGTAATTTGTGATATAATTACATTTATTGCCAAACTCCCAAATAAGGGCAAGGGGCTTTAGTGAATACAGTATTACTTTTAATGTGCAGTAACATTTCAACATACTAACACATTATAGGAAATATAATATCAATGAACATAAAGGTGCACAATTGGTTGTAGAAACAATGTAACATGGTAACATACAGCCTTAATAAATTGCAATTCGGCCAATTCTAAAAATCTTTATATAAACACAGAGCATATTTTTTTACAGCAGTTTTTAGTTAGTGAAGACCTTGCTTTTGGATAGAAGTTCACTAACTAAAAACTTCTGGAAATAAAATATGCTCTGTGCTTATATAGAGCCCTATTCAATTGGCCAAATCGCAATTTAATCAGGCGGATAGTAACTGAGGTTTTAAGACTATTGGTCAACTTAGTGCAATCTCCACCTATTATTATATTATGTGAAATGACAATTTAGCAAACAAAAAGTTCCATTGAAACATTGGTGATTGCGTCCTTAGAGGAAAAGCTCCTTCCTGATTCCAGAAAGTGGCAACCAGATTATTTCTTGGATTAATATACCTTCCATTCAAGTTACCATATTGGTCCAAATAAAAGCCGCACCTTTTTTCCGATTTTCTAGCTTGCGAGTTACAGGTGCGGCTTATATTCACAACAGTAAAAAAATGACTGCAGATTTGCACGCTTATATTCGCAAACGTAAAATTACTGTAAATTTGCGCGATTGCAAGTTCAGGGTGCCGATTTGTGTGCTTGAGACTGCATTGTAGCAATTGAATAGCAATTTACGGTTTTAGTGATTCAAACATCCTGCAAGGCCTGTATCCTGCAAAAGAAGTTACAGTACATGTTAGAAAGCCTGTTTCTTGCAATGGCTGATCACTTGGCGAGTAAAGCATCGACAAGCATAGGAATGAGGCGTACTTATGATTCAAGTTGTAGTTGTTAATTATGCAAAAAAGACAAGCAACAGAGAGGCTGGAAAAAAATATGGATTGGATGAATCTAATGTGCGACGTTGGGTTGCCTCAGAGCAGAATTTTAAAAGTTCCGTTTCCACCAGAAAATCTTTCAGGGACACAAAACATGGCAAATATCCAGAACTTGAAGCTGGGGTTTATTCCAACATTCAAGATATGAGAAAAGATGGGATGCCTATTTCACTTGAAGTAATCCAACTGAAGGCCTTGGAAATTGCAAAAACCTTAAGAGCATTGGTTGGTGCCGTCGTTTTATGCAGAGAAAGGGTCTCGCTCTTTGACGAAATGCTTCATTGGCACAGAAACTGCCGGCAGATTTTGAGGAGAAACTCACTATTTTCCAGCGTTACGTCATCCAATTGGAGCAGCGTCACTCATACCCATTAGACCAGATGGGCAATGCTGACGAGACGCCCGTATTTTTTGACATGCCAAGCAATACGACAGTACATCTGAATGGGGCAAAAAGTGTCACCTTAAGAAAAAACAGCAATGAAAAACTCAGAGTATCGGTGATGTTAGCTGATACTGCTGACGGAGGAAAGTTACCCCCCTATGTTATTCTGAAGCAAAAAACTTTGCCCACAGAAAACATTCCTGAGGGCTTAGTGATTTTTTGCCAGAAAAAAGGCTGGATGACGATGGAACTGATGGTTCACTGGGCTGTCTGTAGTTTGGAATTGCAGACCTGGAGCACTGCTCACTAAGAGAGCCATGCTAGTCTTAGATGCTTTTAAGGGTCATCTCACTCCTGAAGTGAAGAATAAAGTTGCTGCACAGAAGACAGACCTCGTTGTTATACCAGGTGACATGACTTCAAAGCTACTAGTGCTTGTGAACAAGCCGTTCAAAGACAACCTTCGCAAGCAGTATTCAGATTGGTTCGGGAAAGGAGATCATGCTCTCACACCGTTTGGCAAGATTAAGAAGCCGTCACTGACACTTCTGTGTCAATGGATTCTCACTTCATGGTCAAGTATTTCATCAAAGTCCATCATCAGGGGGTTCAAAAACTGCTGCGTGTCAAATGCACTGGATGGTAGCGAGGACAATTTGCTATGGGAGGAGAATGAAGAAAACAGTGTCAGAGATGAAGTGAATACTGGTGACGAAGTCAGATGTGACACCAGTGATGACTGTGATGACTGTGAATAGCCCAATTACACTAAAATGTGTTACCTGACCTAAGTAAAACGTTTCCTTGTTACCTTATGTTTGATGTTACCTAAACTTTCTGTTGATGTTAATATTGATAATCTGCCTAAGGAGTTACAGTATAATGTTTTCCAAATACTGAATACCGTATATGGTACAGTATATTGTAAAATAAAATCACAATTTTATTCCCTGACTAACTGACTTTTGTCTTTTTCTCTCCAGTTTTAAGGGTGCGGCTTATATTCGAGTACTATCTTTTTTCTATTATTTCCCCTTGAATTTTACAGGTGCGGATTACATGCTGGTGCTACTTATATTCGGTCCAATGCGGTATTCAGTATACAATATATGTCTGCTTTATTCAACAAAATATCCAAACCTTTTTTATAGTTATCTATTGTATCTGAGCCTCATTCAATTGACCCGTTCGAGAGATCCGGGCTCGGAAATGTAGCCCATAACTTATTTTGCTATTCAATTGGCGTCCGTTTGCGGACTCCGATCGTGTCACAGGCTCTGGGCTGTGATTTATTAGGATTCATTGAGATTTGAAAATCTCAAGTTGATGTCCATCAAAGCTTTAGATCTTTCACAGCCACAAGACTTCCGAATGCTAAAATCGCAAATTGCTATTTAATTGCTTTTCAAATTGCAGTGGCGGGTGGTGGGAGCATCAGGCACATCTAGAGGAGGGACAGAGGGGAAGGTTCTGATCTTGGGGAAGGGACAGGCCTCAGGAACAATTCAGGGAGGCCAGGGTCCCCGACCACAGTCGAGAGGGCAAGAGGCTAGGGGCGAGCACGGGGCCGGCAACTGTACGCACAGGGAGAATGTGGTCCTCCTCTGTGCCATCCGTGACCACCCTGTCATCCTCGCAGGGGGGAGGGAAGTGAAGCCTGGGCCTAGGGCTCAGGCTTGGAAGGAGGTAGTGGCAGAAGTGACTGTGGTAGGCACAGTGCCTAGGGATGAGAGGTCTGTGTAGCACCAATTTGAGGACATCAGGGTCAAGGTGAGGAGGATTATGTCCAGAGAGGAGCAAGGCCCAGCGTGACCTATAATGAGTGGGAGAGGGTCACAAGGGACCTCCTGAGACAGTCGCCCGATGCTGGAGCTTCAGGCGTGGTGGCCCAGCAGTACCCAGCCTCCATGCCAGGTGAATATGACACACACCAAAGGGCCACCACATGTGCATCACACACACTACACATGTACATGATGACCAGCAGGGACACAGACATGTCAGCTTCATGGAATTAAGAAGAGATAGATGGATCCATGAAGCTGACAAATCACTGTCATTCCTGAGCACCACAACAGTAATCAAGCAATAGAGAGTCCATGTATTGTGTGCCAACTACAGCCTATGCAGTTACAGAACGCAGCCGGAATCAAGATAGCATTAGGAGTCAAGAATGATCAAGACCATAAACCTAAGAATAGATCAAATCTAGCATATGATAACTAATCTGAGTTGCAATGAAGAAAATCATCAATGTTTAAGCCTAGATGTCAGATGTTAGAAATGAAAACATAACAATGTATTATTCATTATACTAATGACATGTACCTTTCTTTTCCATCTCTCAGCATCCAGAAGGAGGTCTGGGTCTGTTGGCGAGAAAGAGGTGGGGGCGTCGGACACCCGCCCAGCAGGAATCAGAGCAGGTGGAGGAGGAAGGAGGAGAATCAGAGGGCCCTGGCTCTGAGGAGGGGGATGTCATTTGGGTGGGGAGTCCCCTCCCTGGACAGACACCAAGCAGGCCTGGATTTGATCCCACTATCCCTCTCCTTGAACGACTTTGGATTTCGCCAGGACCCTCAAACCTGCAAGCCAGCCGGCAAACACCTCCTTCCCCACACACCAGTGCGCTGGCCTGGCTATCACTGCCACCGGGGACATAGACACCACCACCAGCATTTCCCCTGGCAGGAACCTCCACACTCCATCCCTGCCACCTCCTCACCCGACCCAGTTCCTCTCAGGTAGACATTCCTTCAATGACAGCCCCCTTAACATGTAGCTCCCACAATCTTAAAGCTATCACATAGCCAGATATCTCAGATATGACTTTGTTGTTAGCTTCAATGTAGACTAATACCACTATGGCGGTGGACTTGTAAAGTCTCACAATGACATGATAATGACAGCGTGTATTAATATATGCACTAGTGCAGCATGTGAACCTGACCTCAATATTAGTCTGAGAACAGATCCTTGGGTCTGATGTAACTAACAGTGAATCTGGCTGCTGACCTTTGTGTCCTCTCCGTATTAATGGCTATTTGCCCATATTACTGATTATCCAGAGACCTAGCTAATAGTCAGTAATGCTTGCAGATGGGAATCAGGTGAGTTAGTATATTGGTAGAGTATGTAGCACTGTACTGCACATGCATTGTGATTTATTTTATTTTTTTATCCTCCTCGTCTTTTTTTAGTCGACCACTTTTTAATTTTTTTCCATTTTTTTGTAGCCACCCTGTATGTGTGAAACTGAATTGGATTACACAGTCCAGAGGTTAAATAATCTGTTTCATTGAGCAGATCCAGACAAGTCGTAAGTGCTATGCACATAAATGGTTTCTTCAGTTAAATGACTTCTAGCCCAAAGTGCTGACAGCACATAGGAGAGTTACTACAGGACAAACATTTTTTTTTAAAGATATTCGGATCATTGATAACCCATTTCACAGTTTTGCAACCTTTTATTAATATTGATATTAATATTTGAACATCAATAATATAATATTTTAATATATTACACTTTCTAGACATGGATGTATTATTAACCCTATGATTACCTGATCCTGATTCATATTATCATTCACAGGCATAGTAACACTACGATTGTGGTGAAATATAGTGAATAAACATAGGTTCACAAATTTGAACACCCATAAATATAAATATAAACACCACTATTGTGTATCGCGGATCCCTAGAGGAGCAAATGGAACAACAGAAGCATCAGAAGTACCAACTATATGACAATTATACATTGGGAAGCATTGGAAATACCTCATGTGGTGAGGTTGCTCAAGGCGAGGGTTGTACCTCTATCTATCGGTACACACAGGGATTCGGGTACTGTATGAAATTGGGGTTATCTGCACTAGGAATTGGTGTGCTCTCTACCACCCCTCTTGCTTTTCTGTCTTTTAAAATCTGCTGCAAAATGGATACCTAGCAGTTACAGGCTTGACAGAACCAAGGATTTATGGCTTCGAAGTGCCACTGTTTGGTCTTAAGACGTAATTCGTGCGCGCCTTGATTTACCGGTTTGATTTGATAGTGATAAGTCTTGATGGCTATGTTATGGGCTTTGTTGATGGGCTCCATTTCTATAGGCTTTTTCTCAATTGGGAGTTATGGCCTTGGTTAAACTCGCAAATTCTACTGATGATTGCATGGTTTCCGATTTTTGAGATCGACCCCTAACTTGCAGGCCAGGCCAATTGAATAGCGTCCCAATTGGAAATTAACAGGAGCCCGCAACTCAATTGCAGACATTCTGCTGTCTGCGATCGAGTTGCGAGCCCCGAATTGATTGAGGCTCTCTGCCTTTATTACATCCAGGGATAGTGAGGACTGCCCCTACACACCTTGCCCTGTCATAATGTAGAGATAAAACTATATTATTATTATAATCATTATTATTATTATTATTATGCCTTAAAAAATATGTACACATTTATTTTATTCTACTAAACACAAGTTAAATGAATATTAGCTGTATAATTTCTCGTGGCTTAAAGGTTAATTAATAACCTGAATTTAGATTTTTTATTTTGAATACTTCTTCATAGTAATGGTTAATTTATCTACTTCTCTTTAATTACTGCTTTTTCAAACAATGCTTCTTTTTCCTTGAACAACAGCCAAAGAAAATTTCAGGCCAATTGGCACTAAGCCACTTTAACTCATTGACATCACTGGACCTCAAATAACCCTACTTGCCATGGATAGGGAAAGGCATTGTGTTAGAAAGACCATTTGCATTGAATGCACAGTAGCTCTATTCTGTTTAGCAGAGTGAAGAATGTGAGACTGAAAAAGACAGGAGATGTCATATTGATGCCTCAGGCTTTCGACTTTTTTGAATATATATATATAAAGGGAAAAAAATAAAAACATGTAGGAAACAAGGTAGGCAATACATTTTAAAAGGAACCATATGGTGTTCAAATTCAATACAATGTAACACTGGAAATTGAACATTTTAACATACCACTGCATTTTCATATTTACTAGAATACATTTAGAAAGGTGACAAAAATCAAAACAAACCTTACATTTTTTAATCAATTAGACTACATTAAAATTAATATACTTTTTAAGACCACAGATTAAAGGTAAATATTTGAAATGAAGATGATCATCTGGATTAAAACCAAATACATAGGATTAAACTGAGTTATCGAGCATTTTTTTTCATTTTAAGGTTGTATTTTAGTTTTCCTTTCCTTTTTGAAATAATAGCATGCGTTGTTTCCATCTCTATACCTTTTCATATCATATCTATTTCTCCAGGCTTTGCTTTGCTGTTTGGATTTCATTTTGAGGAATACATTTTTCTGTCAGTATTGCTTAAGAGATGATCAGGAAGCACCTATTGAATGTGTGTTTATTAAAGTTAGCCCATATGTTAGATATTGTATTGCTCATTCATTTTATATCATTGGGCTAAGAAGACTACGTAAAACTATACTAAAATAACAAACTCGCCACTTCTCGGCTGTCTCTCTATGAGTTGCTTTGATCTATCACACGTCTGTACCACCATCTCAGTTTCTTCATCAGTCTGCTGCCTGGTTCCCTCATTTTCTCTCCTCTATACTTATTCTCAGTGACTTAGACATCATCACTGACACACCCTCCTCACTTACAGTTACAAAGATTCTTACAAATGTCTTCCTTTGGCCTTTCACAATGGAGATAGCCCCAACTCTCACAGCCCAGTAAAAGGGTCACTTCTCTGTCCTAATTCCCTTGTATCCATCTGCTGCCTTCTATTCCATTTACCATTCACTTCTTATCCAAACTCTCCACTCACTTGATATCTGTGACACAGCTGACTTGTGGTTTACATCATATCTAGCAAATCAAACATTTGGTGTCTCCTTCCCTGGGACCTCTTCTTCCCCACTCCCCCTCACTGTTATGGTACCTCAAGGTTTAGTATTCTTCCTGCTGCTCCATATCTCCATCCTTCCTTGGCATCCTAATACATTCATTTGGATTTCACTATTATCTATATGCAAATGACACTCAAATCAATCCCTCAGTAGAAATCCTACCCCTTTCTTCTGACACGTCACCAACTACATATCAAGCATCGCCTCCTGGTTGTCCACCTGTCAACTCAAACTCAAAAGACTGGGTTCTTAAACTTCCCTTTTGTTACAATAGCTCCCACTCCTCAAATATTCCTGTCACACAGCTGACCAGAGAGGTGTAAGGTTGGCTGTATGATAGGGGAGGTTGTTGGTATAATATATACATATATATTCGTACAAAAAAATGTTTTGTATCAGGACCATCCATTTACTAGTTCTGCCACTGTGTCTTAGGGTTTCGATTTTACTCTGCCCTTTCTTTCACGCCTCACATACAATCAATAACAGATAATCAGATAGTGTCATCACCTAAGAGCATTTCTAAAATAGTTTACTAACTAACACAAGACACAGCTAAATGCTAATCTATTCTCTTATATCTCACCTCTACTACTGCAACTCACTTCTTGCTGGCCTCTCCATCACCATTATGTCTTTACTACAACCTATAATGCTCCCCTAGACCAACCACACAACAAAAATGTATATCTATAGCACCTCTCAGTCACTCCACTGGCTTCCTATAATCTCCAGAATCAGATTTTGAGGTTTGCACAAACCAAACTTCGACCAAACTGCTTGTTGCCATATTTTATTGAATTTGTACATATCTTAGAAATTATTTTACATTTCTATAGAAAAACTGTTTCTAAGATCACCTCTATCCATTAAGTTTAAGGCTTACAACACAGTACAGTGTAAAGTGATGTGAACTATGTTAGAATTCACTTATATACCTTATTACATTGAAAGATAATTTCACAGAAGTGTTATAAGACAAAACTGAAGATGGTCAAGAGGTTATATAATTACATATAGTAGGTGACAAATTAAAAGTAGTTTTTATCTCTTTACAGTTTTAAAATGTATTAATTCTAGTTCTTCAAAATATGGTACTCCAGTTTCTTTAAATTACTCTTTTCATGCCCCATATTAATAAAATGCTCTTTCAAAGAACTTGAATTCATTACGGACAACATTTTATTTTCCCAAAGCCATTCATGGATAAATGATTACATGCACATTATTTGGATGCAAATCAAATTTAAATTCAGTCTTATTGAAGGAGCTTGGAAAATCAATGGACATCATATCCAAGCCTGAAGAACCCAACCATCATAAAAGATAGTCAAATGCTGCAAGGGTGGCTCCATTCATTGTGTATTTGTAGCTAACATTTAAAAAATGAAAGGTTTTTTGTTTTTACTTCATGCAATCACATTATCAATGTACTTGGGACTACTATGGACTTGAGTTATGGGATTCTTGTATAAAGAGATGAGCTGCATGGTCTATAATCCAATTGGATATTTATTTATTTGTTTCAATTCAAATATAAATATAAAAATAGACATAAAAGATTAATATACATCAATGCATAATTTTCTGGCTCTTTCACATGTGATATGATCCCTATAATCCAAATGCTTGTTGATGACTTCATAAATTCCGAATGCATAATTAAAAACATTCACCATCTACAGAAATTCTGCTGAAAATGCTGAATGCAGTAATTTTATTTTAGTACAGTCTGAGAAGTTTCTATATTTTATCGCTGGCGTAACACAACCTTTCTTGTTATTAAAGGTTAAGAAACAACAGTTGTTGAAATACTGTACATTAAATTGCCACGGAAGACTTTAAAGTGGCTCGGCGTCATCATGCAGAGCTCTCAAAATCAAGTTAGAAAATGCTTTTTGAGTTTAAAGGAAATTTATAATATTTAATTAAAACTATTTTCAGAAGAACTGAGCTTAAAAGACGACTAATATGTTTTATTTTATAATTTGAATGTTTTAGCAAACTTCATTTAATTTATAATTATTATATTCAATTTAGCTTTAACAATATCAGTTATTTTTCCTTTGCTTCTAATTATAAGCTTGGGGAGGGATTAGGAGAAACCATTAGCCTCATTAAATTGATCAATTCTAAGTTACAGTAGCCCGTAATGGAGGACGTGAGTTAATTTGCTATTCAACTGACGTTTTTTTTTGTGAGCCACAAACAGGCTACGTGTTACCGGCTTGAAATCCTTGCGATTGTTATAACCTTAGCTTACACCCCATCTAAGCCTTTGATCTTTCAAGCCCATAAATGTTACAATCGCAAATCGCTATTCAATTGTTACAATTCCTCAAACCTGCAAATGTTTTCTTGCCCGTAAACGGCAAATGTCGAAAAAAATCCTACGAGTACTAGAGATCCACAAAGGGGTTAAAGACATATCCATAGCACTGTAAAAGCAAAAAAAAAAATCAATACTGCACTGTAAATGATGGGGAAATTGATGTAAGACATTAGAATTAATTGCACAACAGTCTCAAGCTCGCAAATCGTCAATCAAAAATAATTTTATTTTATGTTTCATTTTGGGGTTATATCGATCTCAGTAATGAACAAGTTAATACATATCAGGCCACCCACATGGACTAGAACAGTATCGACATTCATCTTTATTATTTTTTGTCTTGCAGTTTTGCGAGTCTGATCGCATATTGGACCCCCGAACACTAATTGATTGACATGTAACCTCCATGTATTACTGACTTAATGATGATGGTCTCATTTTCTATTGGATGTTTCTAAATGGGTCATTACGGCCTTGCTTAATTGATCATGATCACGCTCTGAAATGCTACATACGATTGCTTGGTTTACGGTTTCAGCTTACGGCTGGTAACTTGCGGGCTTGTTCAATTGAATAGCACTGGAATTGTAGCAGACCGCGAACCTGCAACACGCCCACAGACATACTGCGTGTATACCGTGAGATCCAGGCTTCAAATTGAATTAGGCTCCATGTATTCAGAAAAGATTTCTGTTTGGTGTTGTTGAAAGACTGCTAGTACAAAGTGCCACTTGATAACAGGACTGGATGGAGGCAAGCTATCTAAGTTGAAGTGCCCAAAAATCTGCGATATCTAAGATTTTTGTAACTGAGGCCCGGATTCACCACTAGATAGAGTTTGTACCCAACCTAGTGGTTCATCCCTAAGGGTGGGGCAAGGGTGTCCTTTTTAGTGAAAAAACAAGAGTTCTGTTTTATTAGAAGTGTTTCTTTAAATTATGTTGCCCCTATAAGGATTGTAGGCACAGAAGAAAGTTCGACCTTTTGGAGGTGGATGCACAATGCACCCATCAGGAGTACATGGGCGAGATGCACTGTAACAGTCTCCTGTGCTTGTCAGCATGCTCTAGCTGTGGCTTATACTGCACTGCTCCGGATATATGGCTCCGGATATATGACATACAGAAAGCATATCTTACAAAGCAGGTAATGAAACAGTGGTGCTCAAGTATCACTATACAGTCTAACTGCATTAAACCTTAGCCGTCTGAGGAACAAGCTAAGCTCATCCTAACAAGACCAGGTCCAACTGGCAAGGACAACGTCCTCCACAGAGCTGGGACTCAACAAGGTAATATGGATGCGTTGTCCAGCCTACACTGACTCATGACGTTGCTCTCTCATCCCCATAGTATTGAGCTGGGGATGGTGACAGAGTTATACAAGCGGTTTATGTGAGCCACATACTTTGGAAAGCTCTCTTTCCCCAGAAGGACTGCAGTGGTTAACTTTCCTGATCAGTTGATTCGCAGCCCCTGGAGAGATCTGATTCAAGAATGCTCCTGGAGTATGAGGGGTGCCGCTGATGCATTGAGTGTTTGCAGTTTGTCTGAAGCTGGATAACAACACAGACTGAGAGACAGCAGCATGCAGCTCATGACTGCATGGAGCAGAGTGGAGACCTGGAAATCCGAAGACTATACAGGCCAATGATTTTCAAACGATTGGACTGCTTATTTTTGCTCCACCCAGGTTTAGCCGGATAAGCGTTGGTTAGCGAGGAAACTGTTTATCAGTTAAGTTAGTGATTCAGTAGAAGCTAGACTTTGTACTTAATTTGATTTATTTTGGTTCATTAGTTTTTGTATCTCTGGCTAAAATTTTAGTAAAACTTAGAAAAGTATTACAAACGTTTGTATTTTCTCCTCCATCAAGGTAACTTCTATATATATATATATATATATATATATTATTCAGGATCTTGAGATTGTATTATATAAATTTATAAATGTCCTCAAGAACTCAACATAAGTCCAGTATCTGTTAGGAGAGCCATTTCTGACAATATTAAAAATAATTCCTAAAAGAACCACTGAGGTGTCATATCTATAGCATAATATTTTGATTACATTACATTCAAAATGTGCATATTTTTAAAACCTTGTAAAAAGGAAATAAAATGCTTAATTTCTATGATTTGTTCTAAAATGTTCTGTACTGGGGGAAGCCATTTGGTTTTGTTCCTGACTTCAGATGTAGACTACATCTACATTCAGTTGAATTGAAAGACCAGATACTTTAAAGAGCTACATATCAATAGAAGAAGCGCCTTCTCCATTAGACCCCAGCCACACGTGAGAGCTGCACCTAGGCAGAAGCTGAGTCTGCAAAAAATATTTTGTCTTTAGGTTTATGACTTACAGCTCTACCAAATCGGTAATTATTTTTGTAAATTAGCATTGCACATGGTGTGTACAGAGACTCTCTCTGTAAAAGTTGCAGTAATTAGGTAAGGAGTAAAATAAGGAAGGCTCAGGAGGGTGAAGATACAGTAAGCATGCACGGGTCTTGTTAGTGGCTAATGGCCACTTGGGGTGCTTTGTGAACAAAATGGGGTCAAGCTCCCTATATTTATATGCATAAAATATGACAAACCTCAAGTTTTGAACTAACTTTAAGCTGATGAAAATACTGGAAATATTATAATAATGTTTTCAATTACTTTTGCACTAATCATTTTCTTCACCATATATTGTATTTTTATATAATATTGATTATTAATTCTTTGTGGCTTTATTAAATGGAACAACTCCCTTTCTGTGCCTTAAAAGTTAGATATGAATTGCATGACATTGCCTTGACTCACAATACGCCATATGAGGTATGGTCTGTATCACACACAATACTTATTAGAACTCCCTTAATATATATATCTCACTTCACTAAATAATGACTGCCTTAGAAGCCTATTATCCCTCTGAGTGTTTGTGACCTTGAAAAACAAATACCCACAAATATAGACCCGCCTATGTGCATATATAAAATCAGCAATATAATTATTCACCCATGAGTACATTGAACAACATTAGACAAGAGAAGAAGGATGGATGTGTCCCCATTGTAATATTTGGCTTCGTTCCAGGTACTAATTTAAAGTTTTGGGCCAGATGTCCAAAAGCATAATAAAATTAATTTATAATTGTATGGATTCTTTTCGTTCTATATATGACCCATATAAAATATATCTTCCTTGTGGACAGATGAAGCTTGAAGATTATGGTAACTAACATACCATGAACATGGATGAATGTCCATATCTAGCACCCCTTTCCTGGGTGCACAAGTGCATGTGATCTGTTCCACCAACACCTTCAGGACTACAAAATCAGTTGTGTGTGGAGTAATTCTGATATAATGGTGTGTTTGTATATATATATATATATATATATATATATATATATATATATACTAGGAAATTGCTTGTCAAAAATGACGGCAATAAAATTTGAAGCCTGGCAATGCTGTTTGCCACACAATGCAATGTTCTGCCCCCTCTGAGCCCCTTCGGCGCTCATTGTGAGCCCTGCGCTGAGCGCCTTTAGCTCTGATTGCGAGCCTCTCCTCCCATCTACTTCACCTCTCATTACAGGCCTCGGCAACTTGCAACTTTTGTCCTTGGGAATGCCATGTGTCTCTTTCCACCATCTCCCCCCTGTCCCTTCCCTGTGTCTTTCTCCTCTGTGTCTCTTCTGAATCTTTGCGTGGGGCGCGCTGACTGCCTTTGGTTTTATTCTCAAAGTCCCACATGCCTGGCGTTGTTGGTGTAAGTGTTAGTGTCTTTGCCTTCGTGTATTTTCTAAGTCCCGCGTGCCTGGCTTTGTTCATCTGTGTCCCGCATGTCTGGCATTATTGGTGTAAATGTTACTGTCTTTTGCGTCGTGTATTTTCTAAGTTCTGCGTACCTGGCCTTGCTGAGCCTCGTTTTCATCTTGTGTCAGAAATTTTACGTTTTTTCAGGCCGCCATTTTCTTTCTCGCTTCTGCGTTTTTCGATTGTTAAAAAAGACAAAATATGCCTCAAATTAACTTACAACCCCACTCAAAGGCTCCCTGGCTCCCCCCTGTGCTGTATGTGAGTGTCTAAGTGAATTTGAGGCATATTTGTGTGTTTTTGCAGGCTTTTCCAGTTTGGTGGTTCGGCTGTTAAAGTCGTATTTTTGCGAGCCCCGCAGTCCATCATACAAGCCGTAATTTTGCGTCCGTCGCTAAGTCCAGGGGCCTCGCGATGTCTCGGGAAGAGCGTCACCTGTGTCCCTTGTGTCCACCCCTTCGGCACTTATTGCAGCTTAAGTCCTGCGTGCTTCAACTGGTGGTTCGGTCGTATTTTTTGCGAGCTCATGCCGCAATGGCTTGCCTCGCTTTGTGAGGCTGCCAGTTGCAGCCCTATGAGCTACAAGCGGTTCGCCTCGCAAGCGTGACGACAACTCGCAGTTTAACAACTATTATATGTGATATATATTTTTATATATATAGAAATATATATTTATTATTATTATTATTTGTAACGCACTAACAAATTCAGTAACACTGAACAAACGTAAAGTGACACATTGCAAAGAGTCTAGTGTGCATAGAGCTTTCGCTAAATCACCTAACAAGATTGAAAACTTGCAAACTGACAATCTAATATTTATAAATATGTATCCCTGCACGTTCTCGGGATAACGCTATTTGCTGCCTATGTTTACTCTCCTGACTCCCAATGCTCGTCATCCAGGTGACCCTCTCCCCTACCAGTATTTTGTCAACCACCATTCAAAATCACATTAAAGCGCGTGATACTGGGCCTCATACAATCAATCTGAGCAGAAGCACCGACCAAATGACATCTTCCCCAAGTTTATTTTACCTCCAATTCAAATATAAAAGCTTTATTAATAGATAGCATTTGACAATCCCAATAACATTTAAATGGCCTATATACAGTAAAATTATGTCTCTTTACTTCACTGCTCATTTTCAATTACCCAACAGGATATGTTGAGTAATTCAATTATTTTACCCATCATAGTTAATCTCTCTAATTACTCTTATTCTGTAGAAAATGAACGCAACATTACACGACTGATATTATTAGAGGTATATAAATATGAGGATATTGGTTTGAGTGTATATGTAGTAGTAATGATTTGGTTGAATAAAATTGGTGGTCGGGATATAGTAGAAGAGGTTAGTGTTGAGGAAGTTGGGTGGAGTAAGACAGTAACAAATATAGAATACTCCTAAGTAGTGTAGGAAAGTGTAGGGGTGATTAAGATAGTAGATGAGTAGGGAAAGAAGATTCAAAAGGGTAGTGTAGGTATGATTAAAAATGTATTTAGTAAAACTATAGTGCATGTTAATATTATGGCTTTTTTAATATTAAAGTAAAAATATATGTTAGATGTATATTGGTGAGTATAGGGATTACATTAGGAGTGGTGTATTAAGTGATAGTTGTAATAAAGTTGTTGTAGGTTTAGGACTGTTTTAGGTTGATGTGGGCTGGTAAAAGACAAAGAATAAAAGGCAGAAATTAACGTTATCCATAAGAAAGGGTGGATCTAATTTAAACAGATATTATGAAACATCAAACTTTGTCTATATAGTTTAATCCTTCTCTATTTGCACATATTCATAGTACAAGCCCACTACGAATATGATGGAGTTATCCAGTAGTAAAAGTATTTTGGCAACACAATTAAGACAATAACGGGGAAAAAATGGATTTAGATCCACTATGGGCATTATTAGATTATTCGAAATTGCCATTAGATAAAGACAGCAAGAAATCTTATATCTACAATATATACTGTACTTAATGCATCAAGATGTGCAATAACACGCATGTGGCATTCAAATAACCAGACACATGTATTTGAAAAAGTGATTAATGGAGTAAATTGAATTTGTCAGAAAAGGAATACTTGAAAAACAAATTGATAGATGGTATATATATGCTATGGGTTTTGGATGTGTAAATTCCCCTTTAAGGGAAAAAATATTAGCCAACTGTTAGTGCATAATATTATATTGTACTGCCATGGTGACATTTAGTTTCAATAAATGTATTTTATTTTATTTATTGAATTATTTTATAAATGTATTATATTAATGTTTAATACTGAGGTCAATAAAATATAGGTTAAAATAAGTTAAATATAAGTTAAATATAAATAAAAAAAATAATAATAAAATAGAAGAAGGCCAGGCCTAGGAGAGAAAAAAAAAAATAATAAAATAGAAGAAGGCCAGGCCTAGGAGAGATGGAGTAGGGGAAATAAGTTATGGTCAAAGTGTGGAAAGTATGAAAAGATTTAGGCATAACAATATTGAAAGAATAAAGTTACAGCAATAATAAGGACAGATAATAATATTAGTTGTGGGGACAGTGTGAAAGCTAAAACAGAACGGGGCAGGAAAAGGTCCCTTTATAAATGAAATTGACGCTAATATAACTGTAACAAGTTAAATACTTTTGAGAACAATATTTAAAAATCAAAACCTATTTTATGTTATACTTTATTAGCCCTTTAAACACCAAAATATCACCCAGAACAAATTGGAAATGTCTGGAATGCATACTTTATAAAATAAATTTATGCTAAAATCATTGGGATGTGTTAAACATATTTAAGAGGAAAAACCCATCTGATAGTATGCTTTATTGATCCTTTAACAAGCGAGAATACAATTTTTTCGTAAAAAACTAACCTGAACGATGACTGTTTAGCAGAAATACAGCAGAAATACAAAATTCACCAAACCCCCTTGGCTAAGGCCCCTATTCAGTTGAGCAATTGTTGGTTACTGGAGCCCGTAATGTAGCACATAAACTAATTTGCTATACAATTAGCGTCTTTTAGCTACCTGTTTTTTTTTATGTTTAATTTTGTGTCCTATAAATCTCAGGAATCAAGGAGATAACACATATCAGGCCACCCACATGGACTGAAACAGTATCAACATTCAGTTTTGTACATTGCCGAATTGCGAGTGTGATCACGTATCCGACCTCTAAACGCTAATTGACATGTAACCTCCATGTATTACTGACGTAATAATGATGTTTTCATTTACTATTGGCTGTTTCTAAATCGGTAGTTACAACCTTGCTTAATTGATCATGATCACCCTCTGAAATGGTTTACGGTTTAGGCTTTCGGCTCGTAAATTGCGGGCTTGTTCAATTAAATCGCTCTGTAACTTCAGCAAATTTAATGCCCGCAGACATACGGCCTGTATACCGTGAGATCCAGGCTTCAAATTGAATTAGGCTCCATGTATTCAGAAAAGATTTCTGTTTGGTGTTGTTGAAAGACTGCTAGTACAAAGTGCCACTTGATAACAGGACTGGATGGAGGCAAGTTATCTAAGTTGAAGTGCCCAAAAATCTGCGATATCTAAGATTTTTGTAACTGAGGCCCGGATTCACCACTAGATAGAGTTTGTACCCAACCTAGTGGTTCATCCCTAAGGGTGGGGCAAGGGTGTCCTTTTTAGTGAAAAAACAAGAGTTCTGTTTTATTAGAAGTGTTTCTTTAAATTATGTTGCCCCTATAAGGATTGTAGGCACAGAAGAAAGTTCGACCTTTTGGAGGTGGATGCACAATGCACCCATCAGGAGTACATGGGCGAGATGCACTGTAACAGTCTCCTGTGCTTGTCAGCATGCTCTAGCTGTGGCTTATACTGCACTGCTCCGGATATATGGCTCCGGATATATGACATACAGAAAGCATATCTTACAAAGCAGGTAATGAAACAGTGGTGCTCAAGTATCACTATACAGTCTAACTGCATTAAACCTTAGCCGTCTGAGGAACAAGCTAAGCTCATCCTAACAAGACCAGGTCCAACTGGCAAGGACAACGTCCTCCACAGAGCTGGGACTCAACAAGGTAATATGGATGCGTTGTCCAGCCTACACTGACTCATGACGTTGCTCTCTCATCCCCATAGTATTGAGCTGGGGATGGTGACAGAGTTATACAAGCGGTTTATGTGAGCCACATACTTTGGAAAGCTCTCTTTCCCCAGAAGGACTGCAGTGGTTAACTTTCCTGATCAGTTGATTCGCAGCCCCTGGAGAGATCTGATTCAAGAATGCTCCTGGAGTATGAGGGGTGCCGCTGATGCATTGAGTGTTTGCAGTTTGTCTGAAGCTGGATAACAACACAGACTGAGAGACAGCAGCATGCAGCTCATGACTGCATGGAGCAGAGTGGAGACCTGGAAATCCGAAGACTATACAGGCCAATGATTTTCAAACGATTGGACTGCTTATTTTTGCTCCACCCAGGTTTAGCCGGATAAGCGTTGGTTAGCGAGGAAACTGTTTATCAGTTAAGTTAGTGATTCAGTAGAAGCTAGACTTTGTACTTAATTTGATTTATTTTGGTTCATTAGTTTTTGTATCTCTGGCTAAAATTTTAGTAAAACTTAGAAAAGTATTACAAACGTTTGTATTTTCTCCTCCATCAAGGTAACTTCTATATATATATATATATATATATATATTATTCAGGATCTTGAGATTGTATTATATAAATTTATAAATGTCCTCAAGAACTCAACATAAGTCCAGTATCTGTTAGGAGAGCCATTTCTGACAATATTAAAAATAATTCCTAAAAGAACCACTGAGGTGTCATATCTATAGCATAATATTTTGATTACATTACATTCAAAATGTGCATATTTTTAAAACCTTGTAAAAAGGAAATAAAATGCTTAATTTTTATGATTTGTTCTAAAATGTTCTGTACTGGGGGAAGCCATTTGGTTTTGTTCCTGACTTCAGATGTAGACTACATCTACATTCAGTTGAATTGAAAGACCAGATACTTTAAAGAGCTACATATCAATAGAAGAAGCGCCTTCTCCATTAGACCCCAGCCACACGTGAGAGCTGCACCTAGGCAGAAGCTGAGTCTGCAAAAAATATTTTGTCTTTAGGTTTATGACTTACAGCTCTACCAAATCGGTAATTATTTTTGTAAATTAGCATTGCACATGGTGTGTACAGAGACTCTCTCTGTAAAAGTTGCAGTAATTAGGTAAGGAGTAAAATAAGGAAGGCTCAGGAGGGTGAAGATACAGTAAGCATGCACGGGTCTTGTTAGTGGCTAATGGCCACTTGGGGTGCTTTGTGAACAAAATGGGGTCAAGCTCCCTATATTTATATGCATAAAATATGACAAACCTCAAGTTTTGAACTAACTTTAAGCTGATGAAAATACTGGAAATATTATAATAATGTTTTCAATTACTTTTGCACTAATCATTTTCTTCACCATATATTGTATTTTTATATAATATTGATTATTAATTCTTTGTGGCTTTATTAAATGGAACAACTCCCTTTCTGTGCCTTAAAAGTTAGATATGAATTGCATGACATTGCCTTGACTCACAATACGCCATATGAGGTATGGTCTGTATCACACACAATACTTATTAGAACTCCCTTAATATATATATCTCACTTCACTAAATAATGACTGCCTTAGAAGCCTATTATCCCTCTGAGTGTTTGTGACCTTGAAAAACAAATACCCACAAATATAGACCCGCCTATGTGCATATATAAAATCAGCAATATAATTATTCACCCATGAGTACATTGAACAACATTAGACAAGAGAAGAAGGATGGATGTGTCCCCATTGTAATATTTGGCTTCGTTCCAGGTACTAATTTAAAGTTTTGGGCCAGATGTCCAAAAGCATAATAAAATTAATTTATAATTGTATGGATTCTTTTCGTTCTATATATGACCCATATAAAATATATCTTCCTTGTGGACAGATGAAGCTTGAAGATTATGGTAACTAACATACCATGAACATGGATGAATGTCCATATCTAGCACCCCTTTCCTGGGTGCACAAGTGCATGTGATCTGTTCCACCAACACCTTCAGGACTACAAAATCAGTTGTGTGTGGAGTAATTCTGATATAATGGTGTGTTTGTATATATATATATATATATATATATATATATATATATATATACTAGGAAATTGCTTGTCAAAAATGACGGCAATAAAATTTGAAGCCTGGCAATGCTGTTTGCCACACAATGCAATGTTCTGCCCCCTCTGAGCCCCTTCGGCGCTCATTGTGAGCCCTGCGCTGAGCGCCTTTAGCTCTGATTGCGAGCCTCTCCTCCCATCTACTTCACCTCTCATTACAGGCCTCGGCAACTTGCAACTTTTGTCCTTGGGAATGCCATGTGTCTCTTTCCACCATCTCCCCCCTGTCCCTTCCCTGTGTCTTTCTCCTCTGTGTCTCTTCTGAATCTTTGCGTGGGGCGCGCTGACTGCCTTTGGTTTTATTCTCAAAGTCCCACATGCCTGGCGTTGTTGGTGTAAGTGTTAGTGTCTTTGCCTTCGTGTATTTTCTAAGTCCCGCGTGCCTGGCTTTGTTCATCTGTGTCCCGCATGTCTGGCATTATTGGTGTAAATGTTACTGTCTTTTGCGTCGTGTATTTTCTAAGTTCTGCGTACCTGGCCTTGCTGAGCCTCGTTTTCATCTTGTGTCAGAAATTTTACGTTTTTTCAGGCCGCCATTTTCTTTCTCGCTTCTGCGTTTTTCGATTGTTAAAAAAGACAAAATATGCCTCAAATTAACTTACAACCCCACTCACAGGCTCCCTGGCTCCCCCCTGTGCTGTATGTGAGTGTCTAAGTGAATTTGAGGCATATTTGTGTGTTTTTGCAGGCTTTTCCAGTTTGGTGGTTCGGCTGTTAAAGTCGTATTTTTGCGAGCCCCGCAGTCCATCATACAAGCCGTAATTTTGCGTCCGTCGCTAAGTCCAGGGGCCTCGCGATGTCTCGGGAAGAGCGTCACCTGTGTCCCTTGTGTCCACCCCTTCGGCACTTATTGCAGCTTAAGTCCTGCGTGCTTCAACTGGTGGTTCGGTCGTATTTTTTGCGAGCTCATGCCGCAATGGCTTGCCTCGCTTTGTGAGGCTGCCAGTTGCAGCCCTATGAGCTACAAGCGGTTCGCCTCGCAAGCGTGACGACAACTCGCAGTTTAACAACTATTATATGTGATATATATTTTTATATATATAGAAATATATATTTATTATTATTATTATTTGTAACGCACTAACAAATTCAGTAACACTGAACAAACGTAAAGTGACACATTGCAAAGAGTCTAGTGTGCATAGAGCTTTCGCTAAATCACCTAACAAGATTGAAAACTTGCAAACTGACAATCTAATATTTATAAATATGTATCCCTGCACGTTCTCGGGTTTAACGCTATTTGCTGCCTATGTTTACTCTCCTGACTCCCAATGCTCGTCATCCAGGTGACCCCTCTCCCCTACCAGTATTTTGTCAACCACCATTCAAAATCACATTAAAGCGCGTGATACTGGGCCTCATACAATCAATCTGAGCAGAAGCACCGACCAAATGACATCTTCCCCAAGTTTATTTTACCTCCAATTCTAATATATAAGCTTTATTAATAGATAGCATTTGACAATCCCAATAACATTTAAATGGCCTATATACAGGAAAATTATGTCTCTTTACTTCACTGCTCATTTTCAATTACCAAACAGGATATGTTGAGTAATTCAATTATTTTACTCATCATAGTTAATCTCTCTAATTACTCTTATTGTGTAGAAGATGAACAATACCTATGCAACATTACACGACTGATATTATTAAAGGTATATAAATATGAGGATATTGGTTTGAGTGTATATGTAGTAGTAATGATTTGGTTGAATAATATTGGTGGTCGGGATATAGTAGAAGAGGTTAGTGTTGAGGAAGTTGGGTGGAGTAAGACAGTAACAAATATAGAACACTCCTAAGTAGTGTAGGAAAGTGTAGGGGTGATTAAGATAGTAGATGAGTAGGGAAAGAAGATTCAAAAGGGTAGTGTAGGTATGATTAAAAATGTATTTAGTAAAACTATAGTGCATGTTAATATTATGGTTATTTTAATATTAAAGTCAAAATACATGTTAGATGTATATTGGTGAGTATAGGGATTACATTAGGAGTGGTGTATTAAGTGATAGTTGTAATAAAGTTTTTGTAGGTTTAGGACTGTTTTAGGTTGATGTGGGCTGGTAAAAGACAAAGAATAAAAAGGCAGAAATTAACGTTATCCATAAGAAAGGGTGGATCTAATTTAAACAGATATTATGAAACATCAAACTTTGTCTATATAGTTTAATCCTTCTCTATTTGCACATATTCATAGTACAAGCCCACTACGAATATGATGGAGTTATCCAGTAGTAAAAGTATTTTGGCAACACAATTAAGACAATAACGGGGAAAAAATGGATTTAGATCCACTATGGGCATTATTAGATTATTCGAAATTGCCATTAGATAAAGACAGCAAGAAATCTTATATCTACAATATATACTGTACTTAATGCATCAAGATGTGCAATAACACGCATGTGGCATTCAAATAACCAGACACATGTATTTGAAAAAGTGATTAATGGAGTAAATTGAATTTGTCAGAAAAGGAATACTTGAAAAACAAATTGATAGATGGTATATATATGCTATGGGTTTTGGATGTGTAAATTCCCCTTTAAGGGAAAAAATATTAGCCAACTGTTAGTGCATAATATTATATTGTACTGCCATGGTGACATTTAGTTTCAATAAATGTATTTTATTTTATTTATTGAATTATTTTATAAATGTATTATATTAATGTTTAATACTGAGGTCAATAAAATATAGGTTAAAATAAGTTAAATATAAGTTAAATATAAATAAAAAAAATAATAATAAAATAGAAGAAGGCCAGGCCTAGGAGAGATGGAGTAGGGGAAATAAGTTATGGTCAAAGTGTGGAAAGTATGAAAAGATTTAGGCATAACAATATTGAAAGAATAAAGTTACAGCAATAATAAGGACAGATAATAATATTAGTTGTGGGGACAGTGTGAAAGCTAAAACAGAACGGGGCAGGAAAAGGTCCCTTTATAAATGAAATTGACGCTAATATAACTGTAACACGTTAAATACTTTTGAGAACAATATTTAAGAATCAAAACCTATTTTATGTTATACTTTATTAACCCTTTAAACACCAAAATATCACCCAGAACAGATTGGAAAAGTCTGGAATGCACACTTTATAAAATAAATTTATGCTAAAATCATTGGGATGTGTTAAACATATTTAAGAGGAAAAACCCATCTGATAGTATGCTTTATTAATCCTTTAACAAGCGAGAATACAATTTTTCGTAAAAAACTAACTTCAACGATGACTGTTTAGCAGAAATACAGCAGAAATACAAAATTTCCCAAACCCCCATGACTAAGGCCCCTATTCAGTTGAGCAATTGTTGGTTACTGGAGCCAATAATGTAGCCCATAAACTAATTTGCTATTCAATTAGCGACTTTTAGCTACCCGCAACTGATCCAAGGGTTAGAAGCTAAAAAAAACACTGTGGTTGCCAAAATCGTAACTTACAACCCATCTAAGCCTGTCAAGGCTGCAAATGATACAATTGCTAAAATCGCAAATCGCTATTCAATTGCTACAATTCCTCAAGCCCGCATATGTTTTCAGACCCGTAAATGGCAAATGTAAAAGAAAATTCAATAGGTACCAGATAAACTTGCAAGGGGTTAAATACCTGATTGTAGAACTGTAAATGCAAATAATAAATCAACACTGCCTTTTAAAAGACGGGGAAAGCGATGTAAGACATTAGAATTAATTGCACAAGTTTAAAGCTTGCAAATCTGCAATAAATGTTTTTTTTTATGTTTAATTTTGTGTCCTATAAATCTCGTGAATCAAGGAGATAACACATATCAGGCCACCCACATGGACTGAAACAGTATCACCATTCAGTTTTGTACATTGCCGAATTGCTAGTGTGATCACATATCGAACCTCTAAACGCTAATTGACATGTAACCTCGATGTATTACTGACGTAATAATGATGTTTTCATTTACTATTGGCTGTTTCTAAATCGGTAGTTACAACCTTGCTTAATTGATCATGATCACGCTCTAAAATGGTTTACGGTTTAGGCTTTCGGCTCGTAAATTGCGGGCTTGTTCAATTAAATCGCTCTGTAACTTCAGCAAATTTAAAGCCCACAGACATACGGCTTGGATTCATGTAGCTTCAAAACTTCCAAAGAAACTTGTTTCACATACCCGTTCCAGTCCAGTATACAATATTTCATTAAATGAACCTGAGTAGCAATTTCCCAGACAGTCAAAAATATAAAATTTAAAAAGGAAAGTACCCATCTTGGACCACAATACAATATTTAGCCGGAACATCTACTTCCCAGAGAGCGAGAAATATAAAGTTCACCCGACTCTCATGACTAGGTGAGAATCATGTAATAAGCTTAAAAATTCTACAGAAATTAGTTTCAAATGCCTGTTTCAGGTCAAAATACAATATTTAGTACAAAAAATGGTAACATGAGCGACTAAAAAGGTAAAAACATCCTTAACCTGTAGATTCACTGAATCATTATTGATATTTTTATTTATTATATTTGTTATTATAATCTCTTTTATTTTTTTATTTCATCTTTACATATAACATAAATTAAATACATTTAAATTGCTTATTAACACCTATATGATTAAAACTTTTCCCAGATTTTTTATTAAATAACTTATTGTAAACAGACATACTAAGAAGTGGGTTGAAAGAGGAGAAATAGCAAATCCTTGATATAAACTAATAAATAAACTATTTATGTTTAAAAAATAAAACAGTAAATAAATGAAATAAAAATAAAAAAAAGGAATAAAAAAATTGAAAATAAAATCTTGAGGTTAAATATATATATATGTTTGTTTTTTTTAATCTAGTGTTAGTATATTGCGAGACCCTGTTGGTCCAGTGGTAAGGATTCAGCGCTCTTACCGCTGTCAACCTGGGTTTGATTCCAGTCAGGGAACCAAGAGGTCACACCACCCTGAATCCGAGCAGGGTTGGGCCTGGGTAGTACTTGGATGGGAGACCACCTGGGAATGCCAGAAGCTGTATTCTGAGGCCCAGAAGCTGAATGCTGTGGCCCACTACAGAGATGGGTCTGGTGTGTTACAGTCCATGAGATCACGGAGAGTCGAAACAACTGAAGGGTGCAAAAAAAAAGTGAAGGAGGCTATGCATATATTTCCTATTAGCAACGTATTCCATCTTGGCGAAATTAAGTATTTTTAGCCATGACCTCTTGCAATGAATGTAATGCTTAATCTACTCACTGCATCCTTTCCAGCATCCGCTTAGACTTTCCTTTGAGATCTTATTTAATTTTTTTGCGGGGTGCAATACCAACAACATTTTATTTTATAGGAGTTTTCTTTGATACCAGTTATTGCAAATTAAATTATATTAGGTTATGAAAAATGTTCTTCAAGCCTCTTTGGAATTTATAAAATTGGTATTAAAGGAATTTTTGAATATTAATTCTAAGCTGGATTTGCTACGGCTATGGCACACATTGTGTAAATACAGAGCAAGCAAGCTTCTCAGGTTCTCCTATTGCAGCCTTTGAAGAAGATACCAGTTGCTGCTGATGTTGTAAGTATGAGCCAGACAATCCCACTGATATTCATACTGAAACCATCTCCAGTCATTGTGCAACTTGGTCGGGCGATAAAGATAATTATGGATTTGCTGATTGCATGAATCATAAAATTGTGGTAATGGTAGATATATGATAGTGAAGGGAAATTATGTCTGCGGTATCTATTGCCATAAAAATATTGCTACTCTTTTGAAATCTATATTCAAAGCAAACATGATGGAATAATTAACTAAGGAAGAGAGAGGATGAAGGGAAGGTGGCATGTTGCTTGGAAAAGTTAGCAAGCCAAGAGTGGGAAAGAGGGAGTGGGAAATGGTTGGACATTTGCTTCTTAAATAAATTATTTCATCAGCATCAGAAAGTTTCCACTTGCTTAGAAAAATGTCACAAGTGAGATAGTGGGAAAAGGAATATATGTAAGTATTTATATGCAACAGAAATATATGTATTTGATGGTAACTACACAACAGCTAAAAATATAAACTATATTTTACATAACATGAATTATTTGGTAAGTTGTCACTGCCTAAAAGATCTTGAAAGCTAGAAGAATATCTGACGATACACTGTTTTATCTATTAGATTATTTTGGAACAGTGTAATTGTTTATCATGTTCATGCCACATAACACTTATCCTATACAACATTTCTATTATGTCATTTTGCTTATTTGTAGTTTTCAACATCTTTCTCTCCAGTGTCATGATAATTGAAATGACATCCTTCCATGAGACAATGTGCCTGTTTTGGTCACAACTTTATCTATACAAGCTCCATATTATAGGAGACACCACAGGTCTGCTAAACAAATTGTCCCCAAGAAGGTACCATCCTGGCCACTGTGGATAAGGACTCTTTTCACACCAACATTAGACACAGGGATGGTTTAGCAGACTGTCAAAAATACTTAGAACAGGAAAACCTATCTGCGACTTTAAGTTTTGATTGGATCTCTATCTACAGCAGATGAGGACAGTTATGGGTACACAAATGGTACCACAATACGCCAACCTATTCATAGCAACCAATGGACTTTGTCTGAATTCAGCCTGCTCTGAACCTTTGGACTGCATTTCTATACTGTATTTTCTTAAGTCGGTTCCTGACTGCTGGCCTGTTAATAGACTCTGCCCTGAGGGTTCTCTTTGTTGTTTTTTTCGTCATTTAGTCTTGTCCGACTCTTCGTGACTCTATGGACTGTAGCACGCCAGGTACATATGTCGTTATGCCTATGGTTGTGCCAGTCCATATGGTTATCTTGGCAAAGATACTGGAGTGGGTTGCCAGTTCTTTCCCCAGTGGACCATGATTTGTCTAACCTCTCTACTATGACCTGCACATCTTGACAAGGCTTACATGGTATAGCTCACAGCTTTAGTAAGTTCCACAAGCCCCTTCACCCTGATAAGGCAGAGATTTAGAAGGGAGAGGGTTCTCTTACTGTTGCTAGCCTTACAGAGGAACGTTTGGCGCTCCATACAAACTGTAATGAATTCCACCCCAACATAAACCTCAAACTCACGCACAGACATTAGCTTTTCTAATAACCTTTATGTTATACCTGAATGAAAAGGATTATGGGATTCTTAAAGCTCACAGTGTGATCCTTATTAGTTAGCCATTAAAGGTTTCATACCCAATGGTGCAGTAAAAAGGAGAGAAAAGCAAAAATAACTCATATTGTTAAAGATATGTGAACTGTTTTTTGATAATTAATTGTTTTGCATTACCAATCTTCCACAGTGGAATTTATTTCCACTTTAATTTTTTTGCATACAATTCTCTCTTCTTTCTTCCATTGGTAAGAGATTTAAATGTAATTTCCAACTCTACTGTGTAAATATAATCAATTTTAAACATTTCAGATATAATTGCTCCTCTTAGGCACTAATCAACATCACAAGGGCCATATTAAATTCCAGCCTCGTAAGTCCTACTTTAATAGAATGTAACGGCTGCATGCTTGAAATTTGGCCGAGTTACGTTGCTATTAAATTGGAAGTGGCTGAGAGTTACGGGTTTGAGTCAAAAATCATAGCTTGTTCGTAGAACGTAAAATTTGCGAGTGTGTGAACGATCAATTAGTGTAGACCGTAGTTACGGCTTCAGACGGAGCCAATTGAAAAAGAGATCGTTAGCTTTACGTCACTAAAAAAGGGGAGGGTAGATTTTCAAAGTCATACGGGCTTCAATTACATTTTGCGATCGGGCCCACAATCCACAATAATGCAATATTAATAAAGCCTTAAATAGGATATTCTATTAAATGCGAGTTACAGAATATGTATTAACACATTGATTACAGGGATCAATATTTATACAAAGTATAAACATGAAATAAAGTATTTTTCGGGGTCGATTTGCGGGCTTGAGAATGTTGTGCTATTAATTCTAAGACATAACATCACTTTCCCTTTTAATGAATGTACAGTACTGAGTATTTATTTGCATTACAAGTGCTTCGTATTGGACTTTTCCCCCCTTGTGGGTGCTCTCGAGCACACGTTGGCCTTTGGGCTCCATTTGCGTGTTACGTGCTTGCTCACGAGTGACAACCTTGCAATTTAATAACTAAATTGAAAACTTAGCGGTTCCGGCTCGAAGGATCAAAGGATTTACGGCTGCAAAGTTCCACGTTGCTCCACACGTAGCCAATTCTAGGCCGTCCTGCGTCTTAACACGCAAGTCCGCTGCGAGCTGCATTATGGGTCTAATTTAATACCCATAACCAGTAAATTTGGAGTTACGGACTACATTTTAAAACATAGCCCCAATTTAATAAGGCTGTTAGTCATGGAGATATTGACCAATGTGTCCATAATGCATTAACAACCTTTGAAACTTGCTTACCTTACCACACATTTTAAGGAATTGTCTCAGCTCTGTTAAAGGCCTGCTAGTTTTGCTTCCTGTTATGCTTTATCTTATCATGTGATTTTTGTTGACTTTTTGACTGTTTTAAAAAATAGCAGAGTATTTTTTCCATATTTTCTTTTTTTGTACCTCTGAGCATCATATACCCATAACTGATCTGTGCTAAATACTCTATCCTATGTTTATGGATGCAATAAGTTAAAAAGCACTGTATATACTTTAGGCACATTTAGGCTGAAAAAGCCCTCCTCGGCTTATACTTGTGTGGGGGGGAAAAATCCTTCTCCTTCCCCATTTTATCGTTTTTCCTCCTCCCCCTTATTATCCTCCTCCTCCCCACCTTATCATCATCCTCTTTCCCCTTATCATACCCCACATCATCATCCTCCTCCTTCTCCTCCTTCCCCCCTCCTTATCATCATCCTCCAACTTCTCCTCCTTCCCCCTCCTTATCATCATTCTCCTCCTTCCTCCACTCCATATCATCATCTTCTTTCCCCCATAACCTCCTCCTTACTGCACCCTATGCGTGTCACGTCATTAGCATATGCCGGTATGGAAGACGTGCTGTAGCATCAGCATCAGCTCATCGGAGCATAGTAGCAAGTAAGGAGGAAGGGGGATAGGGATTGGAGAGGGTGCAGTAAGGAGGAGGTTATGGGGGAAAGAAGATGATGATAAAGGAGGGGAGGAAGGAGGAGAAGGAGGAGGATGATGAAAAGGAGGGGGGAAGAAGGAGAAGTTGGAGGATGATGATAAGGAGGGGGGAAGGAGGAGAAGGAGGAGGATGATGATAAGGGGGGAGGAGGAGGATTATAAGGGGGGAAGGAGGAGGATTATGGGGGGAGGATGATAAGGGGGAAGGATGAGGATGATAAGGGGGGATGGAGGAGGATGATAAAGGGGGGAAGTAGGAGGATGATAATGGGGGGAGGAGGAGGATGATCAGGGTGAAGGACCCTCTTTTGCACCCTCGGCTTGTACTCGAGTCAATATGTTTTCACAGTATTTTGTGGTAAAATTAGGTGCATTGGATTATACTTGAGTATATACGGTATATTGTGTGAATATAATTTATTATACACAGAAAAATAAACTGAATTGCAATACATATCTTATAATAAATGACTGGATTTAGAAAAAATATCCTGTTCATGGTAATTTTATATGCAAATCCTCTACTGAGATCCAAATTTTATGCAAACTTGATGCCAGTTGTAGTGGAGATTGCATTAACAGTGCTGTATAAATGCATAGACTGAGAATGATGTAAATACAAGCTCAAATGGTTTTATTATGCCAGGTCACATATTTCTTTTAGAGGTTTGAGTTGAATAATCATAAACATTTATTGAATTCTAAGTTGGATAAGATTTCAAATTCCCTATCATTAATACATTACTTGTAGTATTAACCTTTAATTGGGATCAAGCTTTCAAAATGTCTTGAAAATCAAGAAGAAATATTTGGGATGGATGCTGAAATCTTGCGCTTCATCTAGGCAGAGATTATGGAATCAGCAACATTAGAGTAGTTCACACTGACTGATATTAATGGATATAATCCTGGCAGTGTTATTGCAGCTGTTTTCTGTACAAGCATCTCATCAGCTTTAAAACGTGCTCATCCCCTTCCATAGTAAGGATTTAGTTTTTGACACACAGCTTGCCAACATACAATTAAGATGCCAGATCTCAAGGAGTATGTCAAATGTACTGAAAATATCAAATACTTAAACTAAATAAATGGGTACTGGTTAATAACTAATTGTTGCTAAAAAAACTCTCATTATCTCTCTTGTTTTTAAACCTCCGATGCTCATATAATGTCCATGTATCTCTATCAAAAACATACATATAAACATATTTTAAAGACAAAAAGAATAAAAAACTCCATCTTGTAGAATTCATGGTAAAATCTTATGAGATGTGAGAACATGACAATGCGGATGTAAACAAACTTTTATGATGTGGTTAGCAGATTGCATATGGTTGAAAATTATCAACCAATACATAAAGTTGCTTGGCAAATGGCATTTGGTTGGCAAACTATGCAACAAACCATTACAAAAAGGATAGATAGTTGGCAATTGACATATGGTTGGCAGGTTGGCAAAGTACATGGAAATACAAAACAAATTATATTGGAAACGGTAAATCCTGTCTCCTATTATAACAAACACTCAAATATATGAGATGTGATGACATAATCATGCAAAATAAGATGGAGGATGCGAATATAAACAGGTGATTTCCAGATTATATAATGGTGGCAATTAGTGATAACAAAAAAGTATATAAAACAAATATATATATATATATATATATATATATATATATATATATATATATTTATATTTGTGGGTACATTTGCAAGTCACAGCTCAGCTTCCCAGAATGCAGTGTAATAACTGTTTTTCTTGGAATTCTGAGCTGGAAGCAGGTTTTTTTTTTTAACTTGTTTTAGACATTTAAATGTGAACACAGATGTACTATTTATTTACTATATATATATATATATATATATATATATAGTTCACCACAACAATCATATAATATATGGTGGGCAAAAGAGAATAGAAATAGAAAAAGAAATACAGTTATCACACAGCACTCTGGAAAGCTGAGCAGGGACATGGAAATATGCCCATAACCATTTTAAACATGGCTTCCTTTAAGCTTATGCCTGATGTGTTACACAGCTTTTATGCAAAGCCAAGGTTGGATTATAAACAAGCTGGGAATCCTACCCATACAGTGTGTGTGTGTGTGTATGTGTGTACTGTATCTGTATGTACTCACTGCTACTCTCCTCTCCACAATACCAATGTTTACTCTACTCCTTCCTGCACCAGCACAGCACCTATGCCCACAATCTCTCTAAGATCATGTTGCAAAAATAACTATAAAGTCCAAAAAAGACCAACTAGGTTGCATGTTCCATCCACCCGAATTTCCATAATTTCAGCACTAAGGGATGCAACTTTGGAGAATCCTGTCTGTTACACATATGTACAGTATGCAATAAGGTCATTTGAAAGACCATCAGACCTATTAAATTCCAAGCCATAGCCTGTAACGGAGCCCGCAAGACTTACAGCTATTAAATTGGCCTCTTAAAGCTACCCGCGAACCAGGGGGACATTTTATTATTTATTATTCAGCCCTTCCGTCATGTCTGACTCTCTGTGACCCTATGGACTGCAACACATTTAGCTAGGTCTCTGCCTGTGCTTTTGCCAGTTCCTTCTATATTGGACTATGATTTGTCTGACCTCTCTGCTATCACTTTCCCGCCTACAGTGGCACTACATGGTATAGCTCAGGGCTTCATTGAAGTACAGAGAAGCCCCTTCACCACCATAAGGCAGAAGGGAAACCAAAGAAAATACATCACACTAATCTACTCTAACCCATCAGGAAGGTCCGCAAACAAACATGGAGACTGTGCAGAGACACGTGTAGCAACAGTCAACTCACCTCCATCACGGACAATCTCCACTATGGACATCCTGGAAAGTCCTATGCCACTGCTGGTGGCCATGTGCCAAGATGTATACCCATTATCATTTGATGACATCCCATTAACTGTTTTGCTATCAATTAATTCCCATTATCTCCTGTCATATTCTAATCAGTCCTTCAGGAGAATGTTGATACTCCACACTATCACAAATTTGACCTGTCATGTGTATTAACCCTTTATTATGAAATATTATATATATTATATTATGATATCTTATGATCTTACTATTATTATTATTATATGTATTAATCTATTGCATAGTAACTAGGGCTCATTAGTTTACATATATAGGAATGTGACACAAATGGGATGTATGTGGATATCCCATAACCACAACCATTGAAAACACACTGGTGAGAACAGTATAACAAAGATTTATTTCATACACAGAGCCCAATCAGCAATGGACAAGTCTGTGCATTAATACCAACACTGTGGTGTGGGAGGAGACCGGAAGGGCAAAAGGCTGTAGGCAGTCAAAGGACACCTAAAGGGCTAACTGTTAGACAACATCATACGGATAAAGCATAGCATCTACTACGCACATGTGGTCAGGACACCACAGTAACCAAAATCGGATGTGACATCATCATGATACATCATCTAACACTCCATTTAAAAAAAATAACAACCATTAATGCTCATACAGCAACCATATGGTCTTCATCTGCTATATTAAACAGATGCTGGAAATCATGGATCATGTGATACTAATCAATTCCGCACACAGTGAGCTTTCATACATTAATGATGATTCCCAAATAGATTATAGGAATCTGGAAAACATAAAGAGGAGGTGTTAGAAAAATCATAAGCTGTTATTATAGTACATTGTTTTTGCTCTAAACACTACAATAAACTAATTAACATGAACGTCATCTACGAGCAGTGATAACCATATTTATTCTGTCCTGTTCAGTCAGCGTTCCCGGAATATTTTGAGGATGTGTAATACAACAAGGCAGGCTTCACTGTGGACACAATCTTTCCACAAAGAGTACTATCAATATCTAAATGGAATAGTTGTGATTTGCTGATATCATATCTCACCGGTATATGGGTGGTACCAAGGCCAGACAGATTACACTGTTCACATTACCCCTAAACACATGCACATTGATACTGATGTCAAATCAAGGAAATTATCCATTTTGTTTCTGGATGACATGACATACATTAATCCTCTTTCATACTGTTAACGGGATGAAATGCAAAAAAAACAAATGTATAACTACTGGTTTGGATTAGCAGATGCTAATGAGACCGTGCAACTCTAAAGCCGGGACACTACTCATTATAATTGAAACTCACACCAGTCATGTCCATTAGTGAAGAGATATGTAGGCATATATTGCATTTGAGATCCATCTGGAGTGGTGAATGACACTGATCGAATGCCTGTTGGGAACTGGGTTGAGTGTTCACATACATGATGGTATTGTACTGCTCGAAGATGTAGAACATGCCTTAATGATTGTGAGATTTGGCTATTAACACCTACAGATATGCTTTATAACAATATTCTGATTAACTACAACACCTCATGTCAAGGCCAATAACCGCTGAAAATCAATTGTTGAAATGTTAAACATAACCGAACATGCCAGCCAATAGTATGTCAACATCTATACCAATCAGTATTCTGTGAGGAGTAATCAAGAGGAGGACTTTGTGGACTGGGCCCCCACCTTCTATGCCCGTGCCCTGTCTTACTCTTCCACATCTTGGTGGTGTAGGAGCGTGGGGTGCCACTACGTTGGGTGGCTGGGGATCAGGTTGAGATGGTGGTGAGGTCTGAGATGAGGAGGCCGACGTCTTGGGCTGCAGTTGTAAAGGATGGAGAGGTATGAGCTGGCGTTCGGCTAATTGGATGAGTTGCTGTTTGTTCTGAATCGCCCGTTCCTCATATCTCTCCATCATTCTGTTGTGCCTACTCACCTCAGAATGGAGTGATCTGGTGCTCGCCAGGAGGGTGTGGGTGAGACGACACTGCCTTCTGAGCAACTAAAGCCTCTCAGTCTGTGTTTCTTGCGTGCCATGTCCTCCCTGGTGAAACGGGCCATGATTTCCCTCAATGTCAGGGGTGGTGGTGTTGACGGCATTGTGGCTGATGTTGACGGCATTGGGGCTGGAGTTGACTGCATTGGTGCCGGAAGTGACAGCAACAGGCCTGGAGGTGACGGCAGCTGGGCCGGAGGTGTCAGCAGCAGGGCCCGTAGTGACGGCAGGAGCCAGTGGTGTCGGCAGGAGTGCCTAATGTGTCGCAGGAGTCCCTGAGGTGTCTGCAGGAGGGCTGGGGTGTTGGGCCATGTTGGGGGAGCCCATTGTGTGGGATGCTATGTTGGGAGAGCTCATTGTGTGGCAGGACATGTTGGGGAACCCCATTGTGTGGGAGGCCATGTTAGGGGACCCCATTGTGAGGGAGTGGTTGTGGCCTGCCATGACTGCAATGCAGTGATTCTCACTCATGCTTGTGTGGATGGTACCGGGCCCTCTGGAATGTCCTGGTCCTCTTCGTCAACCACTCCCACCTCCAGTAGAGCTTCCACCTGTTCCTCTGTGGTCAGCCTTCTCCTCCTTGGTACTGAAATGGAAGAAAAAATACATTTGAGTTGCTTTCCCTACACAATTGACAGCTATGTGTTTGCATATCGTTTACATCATGGCCACTGTGATTGACTGTGGTGCTTGTGTTACACAGATGAACCACAACCTGCATAATGAGCATTGTGGATCATGGCTCATATAAATATGTGTACTGCAGGTGCGGTGTGCCATCTGCATGCGCATCAGACACGTGCTCTACTGGATCTGCTGTGCAGTCTTGGAGTCAGACCAATTATGTTCTCAGCAATGGTTGTTTATATACAGCTGAGACATGGTCCAGGTTAGGACAGTTTATGACATGCACATGCAGTCCTACAGAGCCTGTAGCAACATATGCCACAGTGAGCATACCCAGGCATGTAGTCTCTTTTTAATGTCAAATCAATCTTGATCTAATAGGAAATCATACTCAGAATTAGTTTTTAATGCAGGTATTGGCAAGACATTTCATTGATACAAATTATGAAAAGGATATATTTGCTACCAGGATTTACATGGTTATTGATGCCCCATATATCTTCAGTCATAAGCATTGGGCTTACAGTGCTATTGTATATGTAGGAGTGTAAGAGCCAGAATAATTCTGGGGGATACAGTTCATTGTATACACCAGCCAGACAAAAAGCTTAACTATATATACATAAAAACATCATGATGTCTGCGGAGTATTTGTTCACCCCATCTCCCCCCCCCCCCCCCCCCAGTTCAGACACACCGATGTGTTTGGTGTCATATGATACTCACTTTGCATGGTTCTTGTCACACCCATGTCCACCTGTCCTGGTAGGCCCACTACTGCCGCTGGCTCAGTCCAATCTTTCAGGGTCTGCTCCCATCTACAATACGTGATATTGGCTGGTGGCTCACTACCGGTTGCACGTGCAGCTCTTGCCTCCTCTGCCATCTTCCTCTTCTCCTTCAGCCGGCTGTCGTCATAACCGTGTTTAACAGACTTTACATACCTATTTGCAACCCCTAATGCCGCAACAGCTGAAGCTTTCTGACTCCAGGCCTCTGCCTTCTGGCTAGGCCTCACATCTCTCCTACCATGAATGTTCCGATAGCGGCACAGATTTCCTGAGGGGGGCGTCCATCTCCTCTGGGATATAATTGGGGGCCTGTACTTTGCCACAGCCTATTGCCCTCCCAACTGAGCCTGGGGTTCCTGGCCTCCCTGTCCTTTACCTGGGGCCAGCCCCTCATCCCCACTACCTTACAAAGCTCCTTCTCTCTCTCTCTCTCTCTCTCTCTCTCTCTCTCTGTCTCTCTCTCCAATGCTCACAAACCCACCAACGCCTAGACCTGTGTGTTCACCTGCTCAGCGTGAGCACAGTCGATGATTTACAGTTTTCCCGCCCTTTAAAACCCCTTCCTGCTTTCTATTGGCTGGTCGGCCTGCATTGCACAGCGTTATACTGCGATTGGATAGTATCGCCGCTCAGCCAGACCCTTAACAGTGAGAATGCACGGGAATGGTATATGGGCTTGCGTCTACAGCCTGTAGGCTACGGCATGGTTGAATGTAATAGCTGTGTAACTCTGCAGAATTTCAAGCCTGCAGGCTTTGTGGGTGTGCCGTTGCTGCTACGGGCTTGGAATTTAATGTGGCAGTATATGTCCAACTTTGCATTCACTCTGCCTGCCCTTCATAATTATCTCCTGCACCATAAGCTTCACTAGTTACCTCATACTGAGGTTCACTAAAGGTTCCACACTGGGGTAATAACTTCCAATGCCGATGTCAATAACATTGACATCGGCATTGGAAGTTCAAAGTACACCCCCAAGAAAAGATTGGTAATTCATCTCTCTGTACCACACAACGCTATGATTCCTAATATCAATGCACTTATTCCATCTGAAGAATTTTCACTGCAGTATTCCCTGCTACATTCCAGATGATCCAACAATGTACTACAAAAGAACTCCAATCCTTTTTAGGCAAACTCGCTTTCACTTCCAAAATTCTACCACAAGCCAGAGCTTTAATAAGCAATCTATTCACTGACCTATCCCTCAATTCTACTCCTTATAGTCTTATCAAACGAGCCAAGCTTCCTTAGAAGATCGCAACCTATGGCATAACTTCTTGGAACAGAAGATTAATTTTCTGACATATATGTCTATCAAATTCCCTACTTTATCTTTATCAAGGTGAAATCTTGTCTCAAAATAGAAAGTCACCCTACTCGCTGGAAGTCTGAACAATTGTGTGTATCCCACAATAGTAGCCATTTATCTATGGGGCACACATGGAGAGGCTGCTCAATTTAATACATCAATGAAGATGACAAAACAACTGAAGTCATACTCAAACATAAGGCAGCCAGTATATCTGCAATGTCCCTTCTAAGGAGGATCGCAATGCTCTCCCTAACTCAACATTTTCACATATTTCCCTATGCACAGGAAACTCAATTCCTAAATTCTATTTTCTTCCCATGATATCAATACATACCTACGGGCATGTGATTTATGGAAATTATTCCTCTTTTAGTATTTATATACTATATAAAACAACTAGGCTAAGTTCATTCATCTCAGTGAACAGTCATCACACAGCATTAGCCAACACTTAAACCCTATGTTGTGCACCCGCTATTAAGTTATCCTCTATAAATACCCCAAAACTTTTGCCAATATATTGTGCTTTTGTAGCATGTGTTTTGCTGGCACCTCATTTTATTTAAACTCATTGGCTAGGGTTCCCTTTCAAATTGGTTATTCCGTGCAACCCACCATGACTGCATTTCATTTTACCATGCTGGTGACTTGGGTTCATGCTGTGTTCATAACTACTCTTGGTTCCCAGATGTCCCTACAGTATGTAGCATATGGGCCTTACACTTTTTAGACTATTTCCTTTACTCATATAAAAAAACTCAGATGTAACAAAAGTAAGTACATTTTGAAAACTTTCTCTTTTATTATAAACTTTAATAAAACTTGAAAGCATTCATACAATATATCACAACATCGGCAGTTTTTAAGTGATTTAAGGCTAGTTCAAAATGTTTAGCCCAGTACAAAACTTAATGGGGGGTAAGGCATTTTCATCAATAGCTCACAGGTCAGATTGATTTAATCTCTGAGGTCATTGTCCTGGTGGTGTTTGGCCTAACATCTGATTTTGAGTTTACAGAATTACCTTTATGATCATTTTGAGGCTGAATCTCTGCATTTTCCATAGTGAGAGCCAGTGTGTAACTAAAACACAGTATTATGCCTATCATCAGTTTCACAATATAGCAAGCTATGATTAACAGACATAAGATACCTTGCACCTAGTAAAAAGTATCTGTTTTTCTTAAAAAATCAAAAGATTAACGCATTACTGCTTTTGGTTCATTTGGGGTATACCTGCTTCAAAATGCTTTTGTTATGGTACAATATAAAACTTGTAGCATTTATGAAAAACTGAATGGATATTTAATGAAACATGGTATATTTTATCACATATAATAGTTGTGGATAAATAGGACGTTGGTCACGCTTTGCGAGCCTCGTGAAGGGCCGCAACTGCGAGCCTCGCAAAGCGCGGTAAGCTATTGACGGCTGCAGCACGCAGAACTTAGGCTGCAAAGAGTGGCGAAGGCGCTCATTGCACTGGGAGCCTCGCAAAGCAATGCGAGCAGTTGAGGCACGCGGGACTTAGGCTGCATTGAGCGCCGAAGGCACTCATCGCAAGGCCAGTAGGACTTCACACACGAACAGTTGAAACACGCGGGACATAGCTGCAATGACTTAGCAATGACCGCTAAATAACAGCCCGTATGGCTTAGGACCCGAAGCAAGTAGATGGGCTGCGTAGCTCACAAAAATAAGACTTTAACGGTCGAACCAGCCAAATGAAAATACCTGCAAAAACACACAAATATGCCTCAAATTAACTTACACACTCACACACAGCACAGGGGGAGAGCCAGGGAGCCTGTGAGTGTGGTTGCAAGTTAATTTGAGGCATATTTTGCCTTTTTTCACGATCGAAAATCAACAAAGCAAGAACAAAAACGGCTGCCGAAAAAACGTGAACACCACGAAAACAAGGGCAAAGGACATAAAAAAAGATCGAAGGACATAAATACATTTAACTCAAGCCAATACGACTTAACCCAAGGCAGTACACTTAACCCAAGGCAATAACAATTAACCCAAGGTAGTACACAGGGCTCAGAGGGCCCATATCCTCGCATTGTGCGGCAAACAGCCTTGCCAGGCTTACAATTTTACTCCTGTCATTTTTGTTGGGCAAGTTGCTAGTTAACAATAATTTACATCGAAACACAGGAACAGAGGTTTGACAGCAGTTAAATAATGGGCCAATCCAGCCTACACACTTTATGTACCTTAAAATATTGGCTTACTAACTCCTCAAGGTGAATTTATGCATATCCCAGACCTTTGTACCTACCACATTCCCTGTTAGGCTTTCCACAAATCTTCCATATTTTCTGTAAAAACATATTTTCAAACATTTCCGCTAAACCTTCCCGTCTTTGAGCTCATCATAGTGCTCATTTTCAGAATTATTTTCTTGTTGAACGTTCCTTCCTGTCCCGGACCCCTATTCAGGGCCTGAATTTTGGTCCAGCGAGCTACCACAGAGAACAGACTTCTCCATTAGAAAATGGTTAGGGGAATTATATTGCCCCTGCTTCATCCTGTATACTGTATGTAACTCCCCATGTAATATTACTGTGTTCTGTGTCATGTTTAAAATTAATTAATGTGTGAGTATAGTTAATGTCATGTGATAGTCTGATATATTTGGATCAGAGATGCAATTCCCAGATCTTCTGGGTAGCCCCCAGCCATCTTAGTCCCTCACGCATGATCAAAAGACCGACCATAATGTTTTAAACTAGTTTTTACTGCCCTTTGCGGGTTGTAAATTGACAACGGATATGAACCAGATCAATGAGGTCAGAGGGGAAGGAGGGAATGTGGGTTGTGCTTTGGTTCTGTGTATTTTTTTTTTCTGTCGTTTTTTTTTCTTCCGTTAGTTGTGTTTGGAATCGATTAAAGGCAGTTCACTGCTGAGGCATATAAAAAATGGTTTGTCTTTTATTTTCCTGGATGGCTGCAGTAAGGTACTGAGAGATTCTGTAGGATTCTGCTGGTGTAGGTTTGACTGTAACAAGTCTTATCAAGCCCCATAAGAAGGAGCAGATCTGGAGTCTCTTGGTAGCCTGGAGGTGCTGATTTCTGATGCAAGCATCATGACCGATACAGAAGCCAGGTATCAGAGTGCTGGTGCGAAGATTTACAAGAACCCCAAGAGGTCCTAGTTTGTAGTTAACCTGTAGTCTACAGCAGGTGGCCCTGTGCTTGTGTAGCCCTTATCAGCTTGGATCGTCACACTTCTATATATTTTGAAGGTTTGTATCTTGTCTATAAGTCTCAAACATATTGGGTGGCTTCAAATGCAGATATCAGCAACAATTCACAAAAAAATAAATTACTTTTTTTTCTATAGCATACATGGGGGAAAAATAATATAAGGAGGACTAAAAATGTCCAAAACATATTTTGAATAAAGGCTTGAAATTCAATTTCAAGGAAACCCAACAGAAGATGATTCCTAGTCTAACCTATCTACAGGTGATTATTAGTACACGTGATTTATTAGTGAAAAAACATATGTTCCTATAAAAAAAAGGTTACATAGTTACATAATAATTGAGGGTGACAAAAAACTTTTAGTCCAGCACGTTCAACCTTTTAAGATCTCCTCTGATCTGCCCTATGCAGAATTTCAGTTCAAATTACCAGGTACCATGACAAGTTGCAGAAATTCATTTCTAATTTAAAAAAAATTATAAATGCTTTCTGTATAAAGGAAACACACCATACATAGGGTTCACAAAAGAGCACAGTTCTTAAACAAAAATAATCAATGGGCAAACAACAGTTTGATACCGTATGCCCCCTTTGAACGACGCCATGTGGGTCAGGTCTATCTTTAAGAACTTGGTGCCAGACTGTCTCCTTCCCCACATAGATGACAAGAGGTCTGTTGTCCCAGTTATCAGCTACCTCCTGGCAGGATTTGGGGGTGATTATGTAGGGAAGTGGCTGGAGACAGAGGGGTCTGAACACTAACCTTTGTGGGGAAACATAAACCTGGGTCGTGAGAGTCTTAGACTATAGGGACATGTTTGTGGGTAGTCAGGGGACCCAGCAGAGAGTCGTGGGACAGTCTAGTGGGTCAATCTTATATTTCCTCCACAGTATTATAAGTAGAAGTGGTTTTACTTTCTTGGTTATATTTAAAAAACTGCAAATACAAAAGAAAATCTGATTTCATCCTACCTAATCACATTTTAATGAGCTTACATTCTGATCCTTTTGCTATTTTTATCTTCAATTTTCCAATACAGTTTTTGTATGGACCATTTTCATTTACTTTTAAAAAATGTACCTTTATATAGAATTATTCCACAATTCTGTCAGCAATTTAAATACCTACTTCTCCTGTTTCTTCCTTTACTTAGTAAGTGTATTTGTCTAACATTATTTTAAAGACTATTCATTTATTTTCCTTTTAAACATAAAAACTTTATCCCAGTGTAGTCTGCATGAACTAAAGAAAACTGTGTCTATCTGAAAGTCTTTAAGCAATCTAAAAAACATGTTCCCTTTGACTGTGCCGCTAATCTCATTAATCTAATCACTGCCAGGATATAAAATCCCCTGTGATTAAAACTTGACCTAGTTGTCTAGTCTTTTGCATTTGCTGTACAATATGTACATCCTTAATCTCACAAATATTTTTTGTTTTTATGGCATATTTCTACCAAAAAATGTTGTTTAAACTTTTATTATTAAAAAATGTACATGAGGCAAAGCCTTTATAGATGTAATCACACAATCTGTGATTTAAAAAAAGAGGATTGTGTTACATACATATTTATTTAACTTTCACTCCTAAAACAGGATATCATCCACAATCTATATTTTTGGAAATATCAAAATTGAATTTAATCTTTAAAATCAGCATAACTACAGGGTTTATTTGTATACTGATAGGTTATTAGTATTTGTCTTCTTGTTTTTTTGTTTTTTTTTAATAATATCAAGAACACAAAGAAATTACACAAGTACAGTTTATCTGATAGAGCATGCAGTACAAATTCCAAAAATTTAACAAGGTGTTAAAGTCCAAGAAATGACGCAATATTCAACTACTGTATGTATCTATTCTAAGCATATATTAGCAATGAGACATTTCTCAGCTTCATGCAATACTGCAGAGGTACTAGAAATGTGTGTGCTGCATCATTCAGTCATGTCCAACTCTCCATGACCTAATGGACCACTACACACCATGCTGATCCATTTGGTATTCATGGTAGAGATACTGGAGTGGGTTGCCAATCCTTCTCCAGTGGGATACAGCATACATCGACCGGTATTCCTAGGTGGTCTCCCATTCAAGTACTGACAAGGCTACAGCCTGCAAGGCTTCAGGGTGGTGTGAACTCTTGGTTCCCAGACTGGAATCAAACGCAGGTTGTATCTGTGAAAGTACCGATTCCTAACCACTGGGCCACCAGACAACCTTAGAATGAGACAAACTCATAAGGTCAGGAGTAAACTTGTATGATGCTTTTTAATACACTTCACTAAGGATATATAAAGTGAACTAACAAATTAAAACAGTAAGGAAGGCATTGTTTTACATGTCACGTATTTTAATCAGTAGGTCATTTAGTTTTGTTTAATAGAAGTCATATAGAGCAATTACTGTGAATATTATATCTATTTACCAGAGCTAGTTGACTCCTTGGAAGTTTGAGGAGTCATATTGCAAAAGACAGAAAGGTAGTAAACAAGCACTCTACCACAAGCATCAGAAGACCATGATAACAACAGCCTGTCGTTAGAGGACATGACTGTTAGCCTTTAGAAGGATTGGTTAAATATATTAAACTCAATATAAACATATAAGACCATGTTCACCTCTGGGCATCATGCCATGTATATTCTCATTTGTCAGGTCGCTACAGCCTCCTGAGCACAATTTTAGAGTTGTGTGCCCTGATGCAGGCCGAATGTCCATCATTCCAGGACCAAAGAAGAGAGACAAAAAGAGAGCAAAACAGTGTCAATTGCGGAATAAAAACTGCCATACAGATTGTAAGTTCAGGGCTGCCTTACCAGAACAAAGACTTATCTGTTGTCAGTTTGCTTTTCAAACTTCTTTGTTGGGTTTGCCACTATTGGCCTTGGCTATTGACCCAGATCTTCCCTTTGACCACCACCTGTCTCAACCTTCTACTTTGTCTATTGATTATTCTGTCTGCAGCCAGCCCCAAACTTCTGCAAGAGACTCTGATACAACCAGCACCAGAACTGGACTTGAACTATTCTACTGTTAACTAGATATGGGGTCCAGGAAAAGCATGGTCTACTGTCTCTACTTCTATCCTATTAAGTAGCGCTCAGTGTTACAAAATATTAGGCATTGTATTTAGTGCCTTAAACCAATCCATATTCGATTTATTTTCTATGTTAACATTTAAACCTTAACTTTAAAACAATATACATGAAATAGTCTACTATGCTTCAAATAATTAGGCAACGTCCTACTATTTGCACTACAGTAAATGTATGAGCTAGTGATTTAACATTTAGAACAAGGGACATTAAAGAAAAACTATCACATGTTTTTGAAGAGAAACTGACTTTGGATTTAAATCCCATTTCATCTATCCTGTGCTTTTATGACTTGGGCAGTGTACACCTCTATGTGACCTAATAGTGAAAACGACGCATGGATGGGATTATTATTAACTTTTATATCGCACCAACATATTCTGTAGTGCTGTACAGGGGATAAGAACAAGGGAAATACAATATTAACAAATTCAATGAAGGGCCCTGTTTTGAGTTTAGAGTCTTTGCAGGAAGTGTTATTTCCAAAGCACCATACAGGATTGGAAACTCGCTACTTGCAATCTAAAGGGTATAAAAGGGTCAGAGACCTGGGGAAGAGTAACAGATAACGAATAGTAAGTCCAGGTAGGAAGTCAAATATTTTTATTTAGCGGGGTAGGGGATGGATCTAAAGTGAAAGGCTATAGTATGTAATATGTTGTCTGATCCATAGTGGTGAGATAACATAATCTGCAAGTAGCAAAGTAGGAAAATTAGGTGATTTCCATGGCTCTATAAATTGAATCTGAATAGGGGCTGGTGGGTGAGGAGCAGGGAGGAAGGTAAGTGCTCTTAGAATATCACAAACTTTGCAGGCCTGGGTGCAGGGATGAATTAGCACTAAAAGAAAATGGAAACGTGGTTTGAAGGACGTATAGTACATGAAGAGAGAGGAATGAGAGAGATAGATTGAGAACTTAGGAGACCGGAAAGACTGGGGACATGTAAGAAGGAGGAGAGTTAAGGTAATTATGCAAGCCATGACTGGTGAAAGGATGGGGAATGGTGGAGAGAGCCAAGCAGTAGTAATATTAATAAAGAAATTGGCTCCAGAGATGGGGCAATTTCCATAGTCTCCTCCATTCCTGTTGGTGTGTATGTAGCTCTCAGTAAATCACAAACTTAGCAGGCCTGGGTGCATGGATGAATTAGCACTGCTTGGGATGAAAAAGTTAAATAGGAGAGATTGGCCCTTAAAATATGTCATGAACATAGCATTAAATAGGTTACTGAAGAACTGACCAGTTAATAATAGTTTGTATATCTATGGTTGCCCAAAAAAGTTTCAGATGGTAGGCATTGGGTTCCTGATTGAGGACCACTGTTTTAGTTAGTGGTTTACCCTAACATTTAGAGCTTTATAAGCCCCCCCCCACACACACACACTTACACCTAAATATTGCCTCCCCTAGATTAGAGACCCTGATCTAAATATATTACTGATCCTCAATGGGTATGATCAATTGAGCCTAAAAGCTAATTTTAGATTAGGCTGAATTCCTATCCAAACCAGAAAAGGGAGCTTTGGTGTATTGAGATAATGTGTTTAACCAAAATTTACTTTGTCTTAAATATTAAGTAATACAGTTTTTGAAGTACCAGCAATGATAAATATAACATATATCTGTCCCATTGCACTTTCTCTCTTTAATCTGCACAACAAAATGTATCAACTTTAATGTGGTGTGTTAAGTCAAAATATGCTTTCCTGGCCCTCCAGATATTCAATTTTAGGAACTGTATTTGCAGCAAAAGGAAAAAGTGAGACATGTGTGGAACTTGTTGAAGTTTTTATACAAAATGTTCAAATAACCAGTCATGGTTATTCCATTGCAAATAACATTGGTTCATTCTAAAAACCCACAAGTCTACAAGCACATTTTATTTGGTTTGAGTATATTATTTATATTCTGTTGATGTGTTTCTATTTGCTAAGAAGTAGCAGTTATGTTGGACAGTGATTTTCAGAAAGATGTAAAGAAGAGAGTATGACAATCAAGGAGGGATTGGGTGAAATAATTATAATTGCTAATGAGGTGCAATTAAAGGTACACGTTAATGGATTTTTTTATCCCATTTTAAATAGGTATGCTCTTCTTTCTCATGACCACCCACAGTGAGAGTTAATTTAATCTCATATAAAGTAATTAGCAGAGAGGGAAGTTTTTCAGTCTAGAATATCTAACAATTCCACATATTTTATTACAGAAACCAATTATTGCAATTGGTCCTTTGAAAATGCTTAAGCACCATTGATCAGAAGACGCAATGACTGAGAAGATATGCCCCATCCAGTTGCTCTTCGCTAGAAGTTCAGCAACTACTGGGACAGTTTTGTGCTGCTGCAAGAAATAAAGCTCCAAATATTTATTGCAGGAAATAATTAGATAAATTTAATGTACATAATGTTTAACAATATATATTAAATTGAAACACAAAAGTGAGAAAGCATATAGGTGCAGACATGCTTCTTATAAAAGTGTTACCCAGCCCTGCTATGCTTATACTGTATGTTCTTCCTTTCCTATACACTCTCCTCTCACTTAGAGCTCCACTGTATTTTAGGAAAAAACTCACATAAATGGGAATTATGTAACAAACTAACGTCATGTGCAGCTATGTAAGCCATGAATATAAGACTATATTAATAGAAAATATTTGGAGCTTCATTTCTTAGAGCAGTCGGGATTTCAAAATGTGTTACATGGAAAGTCCATCTTGTCTGTCCTGCTCACTTCCTGATACGTTGAAAGCCAGATGGTATGTACTAACAGTGCGCTACAAAACTATTAGCACCCTCGGTAAAGTTTTAGTTATTCAAATTAAAAAATGTTTATAAAAAATAGGAAATTAGGTTCTTTTCTGCATCAACTTGATTCTTTTTACACAAATCCCTGCTCAGGTGTTCGTTGCCAAAAGTTCTGTTTTTGACTCAAACCACAGAAACTGGTTCCAATCAAAGTTCCAGTGATGTTAAGTGATCTCCAAGTGCTTACAATTGTGATTTGACGACAGCAAAAGTTTGTGAGAATGGAGGTTGCGTCTAATTATAGTTTTGGAGACTTGGCGGCAACAAACTCCTGCAATCGTCCGACTGTGTCAGCTTCAGAAAATTTTGACTCTCAATCCATTCTCCTCCCTATACAAGGGTATGAAATACAAATATATTTGAGTCCTCTACCAGACGGTTTCTTACAGCTCTTGTTGTTTTATTCTCCATAATTATTATGAAGGTCAATAACCTTTTGTCTCATTTCACTGGCCCCTGGTGGCTTCCATTCTGCACTCCATGACCCCTCGCAGCGCCCCCCCCATACCCATCAGCTGTCTATGTCTCTGAGGCCCACATGGACATCTACAAACATTCCCTTCAAGATGCCTCTCCCTTCATGGCGCCTCCTCCTCATTTTTCCTCCCCTTTCCTCTCTCTATCCATCTTCTTCCATCCTTTTCATCCCTTTTTCTCCCTCCCTTTCATTTTCTCTGCCCCTTCGCTATCCTCTATCCCCCCTCTCCTTTAATAACGTTACCACCCCTTATCTTCTCTTCTACTCCCTTAAATGTTTCTCTCATTCTTTCTCTCCTTTTCTTCTTCTCCCTCTTTCCCCCTTGTTCCCACTCTTTTATCTCTCTCTTTTTACTGATACTCTCCTCCAGCTTTCACCCCCATTCGCTCACACCTATCTTCTCCCCATCTCTCTTTTTCCCTTACTCATCCCTCTTCTCCTCTCCGTCTTGCCCCTTCTCCCTCTTTTCTACCCCTCATGTCTCCTTCCCGCCTTTTTCCGCACTCATCTCTCCCCCTTCTTTCTCTTTTCTTTCTATTTCTCTTCTCCTCCTGTCTTTTAACTTAATTATCCCTCTTCTCCCCTATTCTCTCCCTCATTTCTCCTCTTTTATCTATCTATCGATTTATCCTCATCTCTCTCCACAATCTATCTTTCCTGTTTCTCTCTCCAATCCACTACTTTCTCTGTACCCTGTTCTCTATATCTCATGTTTCCTCTCCCCTCTTGTCTCTCTCTCCCTTCTGTCTCTTTCACTTGTGTCTATTTCCCTCTAACTTCTTCCTCTCCCCCATCCTCTATAACCCCTCTCTTCTCCCTCCCCTTCTCTCTATTCCTTTCATCCCCATTTTATCCTACTATCCTCTTTCCCTTCTCTCTTCATCCCTTTACACCTGTTTTCTTTCCCTTCTCCCCTTTTTCTTCCCATTTGTCTCATTCTGTTCCCCTCTCCTTCTCTCACCCATTCTGTCGAACCCATTCCTCTTCTTCATTTATCCTCTCTCTCCCACTCTTGTGTCACCTCTCCTCCTACAGTTTTCTCTCATCTCCCATTCCCCTTTTTATTCTTACTATCGGTCTCCCCCTTGTCTCTCTTCCTTTTCCTCTCCATCTTTTCTCTTTCCCATCTCCTTCTCTGGCACCTCTTCTTCCCCTCTCCCTCTTTCTGTTGGCATTCCCCAAGTCTCAGTCCTAGGCCCCCTCCATCTACACATCCTCCCTTGATACCCTAATAAAATCCTTTAGATTTCAGTATCATCTCAAATCTACCACTCTGCACCAGATCTATCCCCCTCTATTTTAGCTCAAGTTTCTAACTGCCTCTCTAGCATATCCTCCCAGATGTCTGCCTGTCAACTCAAACTCAACATGTCTAAGACTGAACTCCTTATCTTTCCACCCTCTACTACAGCTTTCACTCCTCAAATATCTCTCACTGTTGACAATGCCATCATCACTCCCACCTCCCAGGCCCGTTGTCTTGGGGTTCTACTGTACCCTTCACTCTCTTTTATTCCTCACATACAAACAATAACAAAATCTTGTCAGTTTCACCTAAAAAACATCTCCAAAATTCGTCCGGAAAATTCGTCCAGCTAAAATTTTAATAAACTCTCTCATCATATCTCGACTACTGCAACTCCTTGCTGGCCTCCACATCACCTCCTCTCACTCCCGCCTTCAAGACTTTTTTGTGCTTCCCCTACTATCTGGATCTACTTGCCCTGTGACATTAGATTATCTTCCTGCCTCAAAAGCTTTAAAAAAATCACAAAAAAATGCATCTGTTTAAAAAATCGTTTCATCTTCAGCCTTAATATGTACAACTGCACACTCCACAGCCTAATAACGCTTACACGCACAATCTACAGTACAACACACAGACACCTCCACTTGACTAAACAAATTGCTTTCACACTGCCATCTTGCATTTGTCACCCTCCTGTATCATACCTAAACCCTTAGATTATAAGTTTGCAAGTTTTCTATCTTGTTAGTGCCCTGGAAACAAGCCATATGTACATTTGATTTTAAGCTCAAAAACAGGCCCCTCCATTTTTTGAAAGGTGTTATTTTTGTTTTTGCAATGTACTTAACCCCTGTACAGCGCTACTGAATATGTTGGCTCGTTACAATTCACATATAATAGTTGTTGTAATTTTGAGTTTGTCGGTAACGCTATGTTAAAAGATATAGGCTTGCTATGAGCGCCAAAGGTGCTCATCTCGAGGCCCGCACGACTTTGAAATGACGGGTGATTTTTTGCAGGCCTCAGCCAACCCGCCACTTTGATGCCTCACAAGGAGCACCTTCAGCTAAAAACAGGCTCCTCCATTCTTTGTAAGGTGTTAAGCGCTACTGAATATGTTGGCGCGTTACAAATCCCATATAATAGTTGTCGTAATTGCAAGTTTGTCGGTAAGGCAATGTTAAAAGATACAGGCATGCACATGCACATAGATCGCCAAAGGCCCGTAAAGTGGGAGAGTATCGCCATGAGCGAAGAAGGTGCTCATTGCGAGGTATGAAAGTGGTGGGTTGGCCGAGGCAAAGCCACTCATTACAGGACTCGCAATGAGCCCCTAAGGCGCTCATTGCGAGGCCCGTAAAGTAGACAATGGGAGAGGCTCGCAATGAGCGCTAAAGTTAGAAGGGGAGAGTCTTGCATTGTGTGGCAAACAGCATTGCCAGCCTTCAAATGATGGGCAAGTCGCTAGTAAAGATAATAATAATAATAATAATAATAATAATAATAATAATAATAATAATCTCATTCGACCACTCTCATGTCTTTCCACCTCCCTCCTCTCCATCACTGTACCCATCTCTACCTCTCTACACCCCCTTCTCTCTCTTTCATTTTGTCCCTTCTAACTCTTTCATTTCCTTTCTTCTGTTCCTCCCCCTTTTCTCTTTCCTTCTTTTCTTTCCTATTCCTCCTTACGATCTCATATACCCTATTCTCTATCTCCACTTTCTATTTCTTCCTTCACTGCCTCTCCCCCTCTCTATCCCTTTTCTCTCCTTACCTCTCTTCTCTATAACTACCCCTTTCTGTGCTGAGGGGGCTCAGAAAGGGGGGAATCAAGCTCCGCCACAGCTCTGATCTTCTCCATGTTCTGATGATTCAGTTGTTTGGTCTGTCACTAGAGATGACAGTTCGCTCGCGGACTATTCGCAGCGATTTTGGCTCGTTCGCGCTCGCATCGGACGGCGGACACATGCGCTTTTCGGTCCGCCCCCTATTCTTTATCATTGAGGAAACTTTGACCCTGCACCTCACAGTCAGCAGACACATTCCAGCCAACCAGCAGCATACACTACCTTCCAGAGCCTTCCATCTGAAGGACAGCATACATTTTAGAATCATTCTGAAGCTGCATTCGCTGTGAGAGGACAGATAGTGTAGCTGCTGGAGATTTAATAGGGAAATAGATAGCCAGGCTGTGTATTTAGCTTTCATTACAGACCTGAAGGACTCATCTGATATATGCTGCAAGGACAGCAACCCAAAAAGCCCTTTTTAGGGCTAGAATATATATATTTTTTCTGTGTAATCTAATTGCATATGCCTGCCTGCCAGCGTGTGTGTGTGACAGGCTAACACCTAACAGCTTATATTGTGCTTATTTTCACTACTCATACCTGGTGGTGTACCATACATTGAAAACAACCATTTTTTTCCTGTAATCTAATTTCAGTTGCCTGCCTGTGTCAGGCTCACAGCTAATATTCTGCTCTGTTTCACCAGTCATAGTTGGTGTACCATACATTGAAAAAAAAAAAAACTTTTTTCCTTTAATCTAATTTCAGTTGCCTGCCTGTGTCAGGCTCACAGCTTATATTGTGCTCAGTGAAATAAAACAACACTTTTTTGACTGTAATAGATTGAATAGCAATTGCGTGCCTACAGGCGTGTGTGTGAAGCCTATTGCATCTACTCTGCCAACTTTTGCCAGTGCACAGTTATACATCATTTCTGGTGCAACCGTAGTGTACAGTGACATAAAACAACACTTTTTTGACTGAAATCGATTGAATATCAGTTGCCTTCCAACAGGCGTGTGTGTGAGGCCTACAGCTCCTACTCTGCCAACTTTTGCCAGTGCACAGTGACACTCATATCTGGTGGCACCTTAGATTGCACACGCAGTGCCCCAAATTTGAAGTGGGAGGACCGACCAAGCATCTTTTTCCATCTCCCTGTTCCAAAAATCAATGCCATATACACGTCCCCTAATAGTGGACGTAACAGGGATTAAACCGATAGGAATAGTACTACTTAACAGTACACACCTTATAATAACGCAGACAGAGGCAACGCAGAGAGAGGAGTCTGAAGAAGAGGAGTCAGTGGAGGAAGGTGGCTTTGAGGAGGTGGAAGACCAAACACAGCAGGCGTCCCAGGGGGCTTGTTGTCACCTTTCGGGGACCCTTGGTGGCTGGGTGGAGGAAGAGACCTTCAATGACATCAGTGAGGACAAGGAATGGGACATGGCTAGCTTGGTATCCAACCTTGTGCAAATGGGGAGTTTGCAGTTGTGCAAAGGGACTGTTTGCGGTTGTTTGCGATGCATTAAACGGGGAGATTGGTCTGTTACTGTGAAGCGTGTGTAACCCTTACATTACCTGATCGATACAACATCATACCTGATGTTTTAAAGCATGTTATTCCAAACAATTTAGGAATGTTAGGTGATTTATGCCCTTTATGGCTTAAAACCAGACTCTGCATCAACTTTGTAATTTTCCGTGGGAGTTTTGCCATGGATCCCCCTCCGCCATGCCACAGTCCAGGTGTTAGTCCCCATGAAACAACTTTCCCATCACTATTGTGGCCAGAAAGAGTCCCTGTGGGTTTTGAAAATTGCCTGCCCATTGAAGTCTATGGTGGTTCGCCCGTTGGCGAACATTTGATGAAATTCGCGTCCGCGGTTCGCGAACCGAAAATTTCATGTTTGCGACATCACTATCTGTCACCTCATATTTATATACCAGTGAAGCCAGAAGTCTTGAATTACCATTTAAGAGTTGTGGGTTCCCTGGTGCTCCAGTGGTTAAGATTTGGTACTTTCACCACTGCGACCTGGGTTTGATTCCAGTAAGGGAACCAAGAGGTCACACCACCCTGAAGCCATGCAAGCTTGGGCCTGGTCAGTACTTGGATTGGAGACCACCTTGGAATACTAGGCACTGTATGTTGTGGCCCACTGGAGAAGGAACTGGCAACCCACCCCAGTATCTTTGCCATGAATACCAAGTGGATCAGCATGGTGTATTACGGTCTATGAGGTCACCGAGAGTTGGACACAACTGAACAACACAAACCACACAGACTCATTGTGCTTAAGAAAGCAAAAATTAATTGTTCATAATAATTTCTATGGGTGCCAATAATTGTGACACTTGTTAGTGAGTAAATTATAGTGTTTTATAAGGATTTTTGTAATACTTTTATGTCCCTGAAAGATTCGTTTTTTTCACATTTTCAGTTTAAGATCAAGCTGATAAACATTTATTTCACAGCCTTTTTTGTTCATATTTACCAGGAGTTCAAATAATTCTGGAGCCCACTGTATATATTGTTTCATCCTATAATATTCTATAAACAATTGACAATAAAAAATGAATTCCTATATTACAAGGATCAGAGGAAATCTAAAAAATTGGAACTTGATGGACTAATTCTTTATTTGCCCTCAATTGCAATGTTGCTATGTTATTATGTATGGTGCTTCCTCTTTTTCATTTCACTCCTATTCTTGTGTTAAGCTCTCATAGACTACTTCATATATCCTCTGTTCTACATTAATTATGCGTATGTACTTAAAATATCTATTTAAATGTACTAACAGCCTTATTAACTTGCAATTCGGCCAGTTGAATAGGGCTCTATTTAAGCACATAGCATATTTTTTTACAGAAGTTTTTAGTTAGTGAACTTCAATCCAAAAGCAAGGTCTTCACTAACTAAAAATTTCTGTAAAAAAATATGCTCTGTGCTTATATAGAGCCCTATTCAATTTGCCGAATCACAATTTAATAACGCTGTATATTTTTTAGTTGTCTATGGTCATTGGAGAATATCTTCCGTAACTATCTGTAATTAATGTACAAACCTTACAAAACAAACAGATGTGAGAGTGAAAGAATAAATGGCCAGACTCACTAAGGATCACAGAGACTCACGGTCTCTCACACTCTCTCTTAATCTGTGTTTAATAGTAGCTGAGGAAAAGAATGAAATAGCGGAGGGTGAAACCAGGATATATGAGCAAACCAATACTGATATGTAGGGAAACAGGAAGAAAAAAAAGAGAGTAGGAAAGCAAAAAATAATTTTATGGAGAAATAGGAGAAACAGATAAAATAGACAGGAACAATAGAGAGAGACAGGTAAGACAATAAAGAAAATAAGTAAAAGGCAGATGAACCAGTGCAAACCAATAAAAAAAAAATTCATGTAAAATATTTCATTTTGAAGAACTACTGAAGAAATATAGCCTCACATTTATTTGTTGATATTTTTAGTCATTTAGTCATGTCCAACTCTCCGTTACCCTATGGCCCACAACACACCAAGCATATTTGACAGCCACTGCCTCTCCATCAAGCTCATATTCATTGCTTCAATTGTGGAAGAAAAACATATATCCACAAACTGACATTCATGAACAATAACACAGATTTCTCTTATTATTTTTGCATATACAATGTCTGCTGCGGGCAACGAATACATAAACAACATGCCTTTTTATAACATTTCTACATACAGGGAATGGTATGCCCATTACCAACCACTTATAGACCAATACAAGATTATTTATATTTATAAGCCAATTAAGAGTCAAACACGTAACTAGCATGCATCAAATACATGTATGAAATATGCTACCTAAATCATTGCGTAGATCACCTTATTTCTACAATTAATACACAGTCTATATCCTGTATTTTGGCCTTCACTTGACTCACTCAGAACATATTGTTATGGGTTAGAGATGTTATTGTCTCCTAGTAAAAACTGTGGAATTAGAGAAAAGCATAATTATCTGTTTCAGAACTTAAATTTAGCAATATAAAAAGTGCTACAAAGGTAATAAATGCTATATACAGTATATACTAAATAATATTTGTTATTTGGCTATTTGTATTTTTCCCCAACACAATCTATCTCCACCTCTGCTGCCCCTTTCTTCGTGTGACTTCAATCTTTCCCAGTATCAAAGTCTTATCTAGGGAATCCTGTCTTCTCATGGTATTATCAGAATCTGTGACCTCATGATCAAACCTTCCCGTGAACAGTTTGCCTTGATTTGCTATAGGATGGAATGACTGGATCTTCTTGCAGACCAACGAACTCTAAGCAGTTTTCTCCAGCTCTATTATTCAAAGGCATCAATTCTATGGGGCTCAGATTTCTTTATGTTTCAGCTCTCACATCCTTATGTTACTACTGAGTTTTAATTATGCCGACCTTTTGTTGATAGTGTAATATCAACAAAATTGGAGGAGACTTGTACCTTCACATTGAGAGTGTGACAGCTACAATCGCCAGAGCTTTCAGTAGCTATTGGAAATCTCGTTAGTTTACAAAGACAAGTCACTCTGAGAAAGAAGCAGACAAAAAGGCATCTCAAGTGCATCTCGCGTCATCCCCAGATTTGCTATGCACTATGGGGAAAAACAACTCTTCTCATCTTATCTGAGGTGCAAAATTACTTAGAAAATTCCCCCTGAATCAACTTAGAAGAGAAATTGTAGACTCGACATTGGAAGATAATTGCAATTTCTAAAAGGATACTGACTGTTATCAAATTTACTTATTGAGAATACCATATAGAAAAAAAGACAATGACAATATTTTTATGGAAAGTAAGAGCTATTATGAGTTAATGGGCAAGAGTAACTAATAATGAAATGCTTTATTGTATTTATCTGGCTATAAGTAAAAAACATTACATAGGGAACCTTAGCTCTTAATCAGAATACAGAAACAAAGAATTATAGATTATTTTCTAAAATAAAAAAATAATAAAGGAAAACCAGAACATTCTCAAGATAAATATGTTTTTTTGATCAAGCATCAATGATCAAAAGCTTTTTAAACTATAATAACCTGACCTATGAATCATAGTCATGATCAAATAAAGCATGTTAGGTTTCTTTTTTCTTTTGAAGCATCCTCTCTAGACCACGCTAATTATGAACAGATACAATTTAAAAGAATAAAGGATAGCTTTACAAGATTGCTGAACATGCCGTAGTAATAAGGTCTTTAACAGGTAGCTAGGAAACTACACAATAGCTGGCAGGACATTAACACCAGTCACAATATAGGAACATAGCCAAACACTGTGTTGTACAAGAACCTGTGCTATATCTTTATTTAAAGGAACATGCAATTTATCATTATTGCCAGGGCTGGATTTACATTTGCAGCGCTCCTAGGCACAGCAGCTTACTCCCTCCTGTAACTCTCTAGTTCCAGGCATTATCCCACTAGCTACGAATCTGTGAGTCTGCAGTAATTCCTTTTTTAATGCCAAGGGACATTTTGAAATGTGAAATAAGGCACCCTTCACAGGGAAGCACCCCTAGGCGGCTGTCTCTTTGGCCTAATGATAAATCTGGCCATGATTGCTGCTCTAACATCATCAAAAAGAGTACTGAAACACAAGTGAAAAATACATATTGCATGTTTAACCTTAATATATAATTCACTGTGTTATGAATTTTTATATAACTAATCCTCCAGCTATTGTTCTTTATTGTGAGCTTCCTTGACTCATCAGGTTCTGAAAGAACCAAAAATCACAGGCTCCCTGCAAGTGTGAATGCAGACACCAGAAAAAAAAATGAAATGTATGATAGCATTGATGATGTAGCATTTAAAACCATTGGGAAACAATGAGAAGAGTTTTTGATTAAAATCTTTTACAGTTTATCCATTTGATTTTGTCTGTTCTACATGATGGTAAAGAGCAGTATCTGTGTATTCAGAGTCCCCATAATGCAGACTAAGCGCAATCAATATTTTTAATTTCTTGTAGAATTCTCTAATTGCTCAGAAATTGATATCCTTTAAGACATGATTAAACTCTGCCACAGTACGTACACGTTGTGCACTGTAAATGAAATTGAATCTAGGTCAGTAAAAAAATAAAATAATCTAGTTTAGTGTATATGTTTCTTATTTTATGAAAAATAAATGGCATGTTCAGAAATAATCTAAATAAAACCTTGTTTGTATATTTTTTTCTATGAGGTAAGCTACCCAATATCTCTAAGCTAAAACTGTAGCTATCATATTAACCTCTCTTAAATTTATATTTGTTCATAGATAACGTTTTTTTGCAATCCCCCTATAGATAATCGATGAAGTCACTATCATTCCTGGTTCGACGAAAGGGAAGATTTGTGTTATTAGCCATTTCTGATCTTAATTTATGTAATTTAATGATTCTTAATGTGTCATCTGCTTTAAACTTTTACTGAAATATCAATTTTGAGATGGACTGTCCTGGACAGGGGCCTTGATGGGGGGGCATGGGGTACTTTTGTGAGAAACCCATCCTGGATGGGAATCCCCATGCTGGCAGGCATTTAAATTATATACTGAGATGCGTGTCATCAGGGAAGATGGAACAAACATACCCATGGTGGAAATGTCCTAGGAGCCAGAGCTGCTATAATTCTGACTTCTGAATGTATCTCTACGAAGGGTTCCTTCTAGACTTCTAGAAACAGACTGTTTGGCTCCTAAGTGATTAGATATTTTTGATCACCCCTGTATATTGTGCATTTAAATGTATATTGTTACTTTAGACCACACCACGGTAGGCACATCTGTCAGCCACTGCTGATCTGAGCTCCATAAAGCTCATAATCATAGCTTCAATGACCTAATCTATCCACCTCTACCATCCCTTTTTTCATGTGCATTCAATCTTTCCCAGCATCAGAGTGTTCTCTAGAGATTCCTGTCCTCTCATCATATGGCCAAAATATTTTCTTGGTTTCCTGTAGTATTGATTGACTGGATCTTCTTGCAATCCAAATGACTCTTTTTTTTCAAAACCACAATTCAAAGTTATCAATTCTACAGCACTCAACCTTCTTTACGATCAAGCTACTACTGGGAAAACCATAGTTATAACTATGCAGACCTTTGTTGAAAGTGTAATATCTTTACTTTTTAACAGCTTGTCCAGACTTGCCATGGCTTTGCTCACCAGAAGCAAATGTCTTTTAATTTCATGGCTGCAGCCACCATCTGCAAGGTAAAAAAAAACTGTCACTGCCTCTACTTCTTCCTCATTTATTTGCCAGGAACTAAATTTGCCATTTAGCATAATCTTCGTCTTTTTATAGTTGAGCAGCAGGCCAGCTGTTGTCTTTTTTCACTCTCTTGTTTTACCCTCATCAGTAGGTCCTTTAGTTTCCTCCTCACTCTCAGTCATCAAGGTAGTATCATCCTCATATCTAAGGTTGTTGATATTTCTGCCAGCAATATTGATTTTGGCTTTGATGGTGTCCAGTCTGGCCTTATGCATGATGTAATATGCATATGAGTTAACTAAATAGGGTGACAATATATAACTTTGTCGCATACCTTTTCCGATCTTGAACCATTCTGTTGTCCCATGTTCAGTTCTGACCATGGCTTCTTCTTCCACATACAGCTTCCTCAGGAGGTGGATGAGATGATCTAGTACTCCCATCTCTTTACGAATGTGCCACATTTTGTTGTGATCCACACAGTCAAAGGCTTCAGAATAGTCTATGAAGCAGAAGTATATGCTTTTCTGGAACTCTCTTGTTTTCTCTATTATCCAGCAGACATTGGCAATTTCGATCTCTTGTTCCTCTGTTTCTTGCACATCTGGTAGTTCTCGTTCCATATATTGTTGGAGCCGAGGCTGTATGCTGGAATACAAAATGAGCATACATGTATATATATATTTATAGATTTATACAAATAGCAGATAAAGGATGTTCTATATATGGATGCAAGAATGCACTATAATTCCCAAATCTATCAAATATTCTTAATAAGGTAAACTAATTACCTTATTTTACTACTATACTGCAATTAATGTAAACACTGGCTATGAGAGATGGGGAAATGGGTGTGCATAGGGCTGGGGGAGGAGCTCTGGTGATAACAGAATTTCTAACGTTGGACCTAATACTATGATCATCTACCCCTGCATAGTTTAGTTTTTGTAACCCAAGTATAATTCCCAGAATACAAACTGTCCTATTTTCCTATGCAGCTGAGATTATTGTTGTATTTTAGCAAATAAAGCTCCCCTAAGAAGATATTTATACTTCCGGGTTTCCATATTATTTTCCCTGGCTGTACTGCAGCATAAAAAGCAGCCGCTCCATGATCAAGTCTTGCTGTAAAGTAATTATGTTAAACACTATATCAGTGAGCATCCATTTATAAAATAGCCAAAGGGATTGATTTCCAATGAAAGGAAGACTAACTTTTTTAGTCTCAGCTCAGTATCTGTTACCTTTCAGATAAAATAGATAATTCATTGTACCTCTAAGAAGAACAATAAAACCAGCAGCCATACGGGAGCCTCTCTAGCACGCAACAATTTTCAGTTAAAGAAAGCTAATTTCCCTTGATAATGTCTCATTGCAGAAACAATGTGTCCAAAATTAACAGTATGTTGTTTTTAATAATTGACAATTGGCAAAATGTTTTTGAGAAGCAAAAATAAATAAATATAGTTTTAACATATTAACATAAAAATATAATTACTCTATAATATGGACTTCCCCTGAGTTGTTGGGGCTGCTTGGTTGGTCTGATTTCCTAACAGGGAAAATTAATAAGATTTCCTATTAGTACTATTAAATGCTATTAGAATTGCAGCATTTCAAATGAATCATTTAAATGCGACCCTGCATGCAATATTACATACCACTTGTGTAATCAAATAAACAGAAACAAAATAGACCTCTACATAGTATTTGCATATAGTAATTACTGTATAGCCCCATTAAATTCCAGCCTGTAAGTATAACGTGAAGCTCACAGTGGCTGCAGGCTTGAAATTCCCCCGTGTTACTGTGCTATTAAATCAGAAGGGGCTGCGAGTTATGAGTTTTAGAAGCAAATCCGTAAACCAGTTGTCAGCCATCTGACTTACGATTTTGATGGTGAGCAAACCTGTAGTTACGGATTTAGATGGAGCCAATGGAAACAGAGATCATCATCATTACGTCACAGAAAAATGGAGGTTGGATTTCAAAGTCCTACTGGCTTCAATTAAAAGTTACGATCAGACCCACATTCCATTCATAATGCAATATTAATAAAGCCTCAAATATTATATTCTATTACATGCGGGTTACATTATATGCATTAACACATAAAATACACATGAAGTATTTTATTGGGCCGATTTGCGGGCTTGAGAATGTTGTGCTATTAATTCTAAGACCTAACATCCCTTTTGCTTTTAATAATTGTACGGTAGTGTGTCTTTACACACAGTACAAGTTCTACATATTGGACTTGCGAGTCCTCTCCAGCACACGTTGGCCTTTGGGCTCCACTTGCGTGTTATGGGCTTGCTCGCGAGTGATTGTTGTAATTTAATAGCATGATTGGAATTGTAGCTGTTACAGGACAAAGGATTTGCGGCCGCGAAGTTCAACGTTCAACGTCCCGTAGGCATTTTTCAGCCTTGCTGCTTTCTATCCCACAAGTCGGCTGCGGCCTGCTTTAATTTAATAGCTGTAAGTCAAAAAATCTAAGTTACCGGCTACGTTGTCACACGTAGCCCGAATTTAATAGGGCTAATAGTAAATGTTGCATTTAACTTTTTAAATCATTTGCACATTATCAAGTGTTTAACTAAGCATTCTGAAAATAGTTGGCTACTGTGCTTCTTTAAAGTTAAAATTTAATAAATATAATTAACCAATAACCATACAGAGTATGGGAACAAGAACATGCCCTCTCTCTGATGGTCAAAATAACTCTATTTGTATTGTATTGACATGCCTAAGCTAATACATTACTTTTATTGAGTATAAAAATAATAAAAATGCTATTATGGAATTAGAAATCGTTAAAATATACATGCCATGGATTCTCAGCCAACTGTCAGACTGAATGGTAGCAAACTGTTTGAGCTCTGGTGGGAAACAGAATATTACTACCTGCACAAGGGGTCTTCCCACCTCCTGGTGACCCCACTCTTACTATCTGCCCTCCGAAGACCATGAGGGGGAGACAGCGTCGAGCTTTGAGGTAATCAAGGCGCTCCAGGCCGCAACGCAGAGAGGGACCCAAGGTGCTACCATCTTGGGGCATGGCCCTGCTTGTGAGAATATGCCCCAGAGTGCGTGGGCCGAGTTGACTAGGTTGAGGATTTACCCATCTGCCCAAACTATGGGTTGGTGACATCTGGCTGAGCTCCTCTAGGAGAAACAAAGAGGAGACCCTCCTATAAGGCCATACAGTCAGACAACTTTAGGGTGGTAAACCACCACTGACAAGGGCATCAAGGAGTGCTGTAGCACTGGGATCTGTGGGGGGAACCTTCCCTAAAACCTCGGGCGCTCCTTGTTGGACAGAATTTAATTAACAACATTATAAATTTATATAACCCCTTCATGTTGATGTAATCAACAGCGCATTAGACAAAGACATTTTAAATTGGGCATTACAATACTGCCACCCTATACCTAACTGCTATTGCTGCAGTTATATTGTTGAGCCTGAGCTAATTTGCAAGATAATTTAAGCTCCAGAGACTAAATAAAGAAGCAACTGTGGCAATTTGTGACAGGACAGATACAACCTCCGTTTCTACTGATTTACAAAATTTCTTACACAAACTATACTCTCATAAAAGGTTGTTGCTTGAGCAATAAAATGTAATTCCCTCACATTCCATGATGTAACTCCTTTTAATGGTGAGTCTTCTCCCAGCCGGCGAGGACACGGATGTTTAACTCTATTGCTTGGGATACCAAGACTATGCAACTCAACTGACACATGATCTAAATAAATGTAATCTCTGTAGAATAAAAGAAAGAAAAAAGAGAAAAAAGGAAAAGGGAAAAAAAAGAGGAAAAATAATAAAGACAGATTGAGGGGAACTCCCACTGACCTCTGGTACTCCACTGACGTCCCTTTTCAAGGACCATAATATTTCTGCACAGAATGGGAAAAAATACAAGAAACCTGACCACCAAAAAGATTGACAAGAATTTCAAAGCCACAGAAACTTGCTCCACCCCGGCCAAGGGTTCTATCTCTGGCCAGTCAGACCTTTCTGACTTGGAATCCTCCATGGCTACCTTACAACCCAATGTGAATTTGAACGATCAATGATGGCCAAAATTGAGGCTCTCCTCCAAACACATCTCTCACGAGCCATCACAGCCCTCCAAAAAGATATACACGACCTAGGGCAGAGGACCCAACTCTTGGAGGAGACCTCTGACTAAATAATAGAAGCTCAGGAGAGGGACAAAGTGTAAATTTCCCAGAACTCCTCCCGTTTCTCCAACCTGGAGGACAAATTGAAGGACCTTGAGAAACGCTCAAGGAGATTTAATATCAGAATCAGAGGCGTACCATCAGCGGTAGTGGATCTACCTAGATATCTAAAAGCTAAAATCAATACAATTCTTTCGGATCATACGGATCATGTGTGGGAGGTCAAGCGAGCTCATAGAGCCCTTGGTGGAACTAAAAATCATTATTGTCAGGCTTCTGTATCAACAGTCTAGAAACCTGATCTTGGCGACTACCCATAAGAAGAAAATAATCAGCGGCCCTGATGGCTCCCAGCTGCAATGCTACATGGACCTGTCCTTCTCCACACTCATAAAGCGCAAGCTGATGAAACCATCTCTGACCATTCTTATTGAGCAGAACATTAGATACAGATGGGCTTCCCCTTTGCTCTCTCTTTCCACCACAATGGTGTGCAATATACCTCACGCTCTCTGGAGGAATGCATGAACTTACTGAGACGGCTAAACCTTGCAACAGAAGAAATGATCACGGACACAACAGTTCTCACTACCAACGCATTACCACAAAGGCAATAGACTGAAGCTCAAAAACAAAAAAGATTTAAAGAACACATTACCTCCACTTCTTCACCGGAGCAAGCAACCAAACCTGAACTTCAACCTTCCTAACAACTGCTTTGTGTTTGAACTGGATTCATGTTGTGTGGGCATTAGATGGAGAATCACTTTGTTGTCGCAAAGTTCTTATTACTCTGATTAACTTTCTAAAGGAGCACTACTCATTGAGCGAAATAGTTCCAAGTGGACTTTCAGAGACTCTGAGCCCTATGTCTTAGGAGGCTCTCTGGACTGTTTTATGATTGTTATGATGTGTCACTCACTATTTTGCTTTCTCCCTCAGCTAGTAGATGCTCTCCTGCAACAAGAAAGCCTAGGTATTGCTGTATGACCATTAGCGAATTACTCTAGCTACACTAGAAATGGCTCCATATATTTTCCTCAATCACACTCTTAAGTTCACACCTAGGGCCAGATCCACTAGCTACTGCGTGCTTTACTCTACACCACAATAGCACATATAAAACCAGCAAGGTAGCGGACGTCACCCAGGCAGGGAGTAGGTCTGCTTCCTTCAACAGAAATGATCTACCTTTCTTTCCACCTCTATTAGCAGATTCTCTCCTGCAAAAAGAAAGCCTAGTTATTGCTGTGAAACTATCAGCTACTACTCTAGCTACACTATAAACAGCTATTTAAATGTATCCATATCACATTCCTAAGTTTACACCTAAGTCCAGACTTGTGTGCTATACCCTACATCACACTGGCACATAATTGATCAGCTAGGTAGCAAATGCCGACCAGGTAGGGGTTACGCCTACTTCCTTCAACAGAAGCTGTCTATCTCAGCTCCTCAACAAAGGTAACTATATAGAAGTCAGTTTAGAAAATTCTAACAAATGAGTCTTTGTTTTCCTCCCCAACACCAGTCCTTTTGCTGATATTTGTATTTGCATTCTCACTAGTTACTTGAGTTCATTTCACATGTGTTTAGTTAAAAGTAAATATGTCCTTGCCGGCTGGAACTTACCACCCAGTAGCCCAAGCTTAACCGACTTAGAATATTACACTCATAGCTTAATATACTTAAACCCCTTTTTGTTTACTGTTTACTGGGGGGGGTGATCAACAGAGGGGGTAGCTTTGGTATCACCTTTGACTCTCTCAACCTTGAACTGTCAGCCAGATGGCACTATTTTCCCTTGTGTATAGTGTACTGCTTTTGGACTTTACCCGTTTTCAGTTTTTTCCTTCCCCTATGATGGCTCTTCTTCTCCGTATTACACCTCCCCAGCCCTGCCTGATTTTGTTCTCAAGTGGGGACATTCGCTCCTGCCTCCCTCTCCTACAATATGCTCAAAAGGTAAGCTGGGATGCACATTCACTGAACCTGCACTCCTAGCCCAACAATGACATCAGATTTTACTTTGGTAACCCACAATGTCAAAGGGTTTAACTCTGCTTTTAAACAATGGAAGGCTTTTCTTCACTATAAAAACTTTAGACCCTCCATAATATTTCTCTAAGAAACCCATTTCTCTAAAAATAAAGTCCCCACATACCTTAACAAAGAATATCCACATTTTTATTGCACTACCCACACTTCTAAGAAGGAAGTAGCTGCTATACTACTAGACAGAAACTTCCCGTTTCAAGTAAAGTCCCAGGTAGTAGACCTAGAGGGCTCCTTTTTAATTCTGCAAGGGACCACACTGGGAGTTAAGATCTCTCAAGTTTTTTTCTACTCTCCCACCACAACTCCCCACTTGATTAAATTTCTGAGAATGCTTGAAGGTGGGCATTGGGGGAAGCTCATCATAGTGATCTCAATCTAGCCCTTGAACCTGCTATAGATAGAACTCCAACGGATGGCTGCTTTTTTAACAAACTGAGACAAATCAAAACACTTTTACACTCACTAAACCTAGCTGACGCCTGGAGGGCTCACCATCCACGCGATAAATGTACCTCCTACTCACCGGTTCACAACTCCTACTCACGTATCGATACTTTCCTCATCAGCTCCTCTCTCAAACATACACTCCTGCATATGGTCTGACCATGTAGCTGTTTCTATTGATTTAAATCTTGGGCCATACTTAAACATGCCTTACTCCTGGAAACTACTGTATATGAAAATATTTTATCCATTCTATCATATTTAGATCAGATCTCTTCCGACCTACAACTATTTTTTGACACCAATTCTAATGTATAAACTTCAGCAGGGTGGCTGTGGGTAGCCCATAAGGCATTCATCCATGACACCTGCATTAAGCTAGTCTCTCACCATAAAATACAATATCACCAGAAAGAACAATAACTAATGAAGCAGCTGGATTCTATGAAAAAACAGAACCAGCTCTCGCTCTTTCCATCTTTAAGGTGCCAAGCGAGAAAACCAGATTGGAACTTGACAGTATTCTTTCCTCCAAAACATAGAAAGCACTTAGGTGTACTAGCATCTCTTCTATTTAAAAGCAAATAAACCAGACAAATTATTGGCCAGAAGTCTGCAATCTAAATTCTCCCAATCTAAAATCTCCCAAATACGGACTCTGTCCGGTCTCCCCACTGTAAGCCAAAACGGAAGTCAAGATACCTTTAAAAAAAATTATCATAACATTTACTCAACCCAAACCTCACCCCCTGACAAAGTAATTACCTCTTACCTAAATTCATTGGATCTCTCTTCAATTTCTTCTCTAAACCTTAAGAGAAGTAACTTGTGAGGAGGTCAAAGAGACAATTAAGGACCTGAAATCAGGGAAATCACCTGGTCCAGATGGACTCACAAATCTATATTATAAAAAATTCCTTGAGATCTTGGCTCCTTATTTGTGTAATTTATTTAACTCAATCCTCAGAGGTGAGGACCAATCTCGTTTCATACCCCACAGACAAACAGGAGATATTAGGAGATTCTTGAATATCATAATCATTTCCCGAAAATCCAACTCCCCTCTCTGCCTGCTTGCACTTGATATCGCAAAGGCACTTGAATAGCCTTTTCTGTTTGCCACTTTGTCAAAAATTTGGATTCAAGGGAAGGTTTATCAATATGCTAACCTAAAACTTCCAGGTTTGCAAAGAGCATGCATTTTCATACAATGGGGCACCAGACAGGGATGTCCTCTGCCCCCCCCCCCTGCTCTTTGCTTTGGGTATTGAGCCCGTGGCCCAGGCCATCATGGCCAATACAGCAATTAAATGCTTTGAGGTAGGACACCATCACCTCAAATGCTCTTTATTTGCCGATTACCTTGCTTGCTCAATGGCAAACCCTGAGTCATCTATGGAGGCCCTAATGTCTTCTATTGACCGATATAGTACCCTCTCGGGTCTCACAAAACTGAAGCTCCCAGCTTGGGTCTCTCTACAAAACTCTAAATCACTTAAAATCAACCTACAATTTTATTTGGCCTATTTCCTATATAACATACCTTGGTGTTAACATAACTAACAAGATTTCAGACCTATACAAGGCGAACTATCCCCCTCTTCTTAAATCCTTAACAACAGATCACACATCTCTTGGACAGAACGTATTGCCTCTATTAAAATGAATATCTTACCTAGGCTTCTTTACTTATTTAGGACCCTACCTCTTCCAACAATAAACAATAAAGAACTAATTTGTTTCCAAAACCAAGTTATTAAATTCATTTGGAGAAATAGGCCTCCCCGAATAGCAAAAAAGATTATGTTCTGGCACAAATCAAAGGGAGGCTAATCTTGTCCTAATTTTTCCTACTATTATAAAGCAGCACAACTGGCATTCATACCTCTCACTCACTCTACCAAACACCAGCCTAGCTGGATATTTATAGAAACATGTCAAATGGCCCCTCTAACCTGGGGAGAAACTTATGGTCCCCTTACCCTGACTCACTCAGGACCAACTACCTGAGCCCAATGATCAACATGACTTTGAAAACCTGGAGATGGGACAAGTCTGAACACCAATTAGCTCAACCTTTTTCACCTCTCACTTCACTATTCTCACTTTTGACCATGCAAGCCACCTTCTCAGCAGCTTCAAAAGCTTTTTGGACTTCTCTTAAATTAGATAGGATGGGATCATGGTTCATGAATAATTGCATCATCTTTTCAGATCAAATGCGTGAGGACTTTAATATCCCCAGACAAGAACTTTTTAACTACACTAAACTTAGACACTGGGTTATTGCAATATATAAGAAACATGGCCAACCCAAAGCTTCCTGGCTAACAGTAATTTGTAAAAATGTACCCCTAACCAAAGAGATCCTAGGGTCCCTATACAGAATTTGTAATACTCCTCCAGACAAACAGAAGCCTTCCTTCATGTTGAAATGGGAGTTGGACCTGGGACAACAACAAATGGTCTGAGGCCTGCTCAAACCTTACTAAAGTCTAGATAATCTACAGCCTATTAGAAACTTCTATAAAGATCCTTCATCAGGCTTATATGACCCCCGCAAGGATGTACAAAATCACCTCCAAGGAGAATGACAAATGCTTTAGAGGATGCCAAGCACAGAGCGACTTCCTCCACACATGGTGGCTGTGCCCCATAGTTCAGGAAGTTTACCAAATTAATATTAAGACTATTTAAGATCACCCTGAAGCCAACTATTGCCACTTGCCTGCTGGGTATTCACTTTACCAATCTAAACTCACAGGCTAATAAATTAGCTCAATTAATTATGCTGGCTGCTAAAAACATAATTGCCAGGTTTTGGAAATATGATCTTATTTGATTGCAGCATGTAATCAATAAAATGAATGATATTTTTTATAAACAAAAGCATGACCCATATCTTATTAGAGTCATATCCTATTTTCCTGCATATTTGGGAGCCTTGGATGTCATTGCCGTAGTGTCTTTCCGAGGTACCTTGAAATCAGGGAGCTTCTAGAAGCTCTTTTTCCAATCTTGGTGGGGAGTGGAGACAGGAGCGGATTAGAATAAATTATCTCAGAGATGGAGCTGGGATGCTTGGGCATTCATTACTTCATAACCCCTCATGTGGGTGCAACTAAAAGGTAGTATTGGGAGATCTTTGGGCCACCATGGACTCCCCCCTACTTTTTTTTCTTTCTTCCCTATTTTTTTTGCTTTCTTCTTTTTTCTCTGGTATGCACGGGTAAAGTTTAATTCTAACCCTTGTACAGAGTACTTGGGAAATGTATTAGTTAATTTAAATTCATAACTTTTTGATTCTTCCAATGCCCGGAATGCATAGGAAGTTTTCTAAAGGCATGGCCTGTTGTAAGCAGACTGCAATCTTTGATGATTAGTCTGAAGCCTTATACAATGTACTGTTAAAGGGTAAAAATATCACACAAAAAAATTAAAATTATTCAGGACAATAGTTTGTATAACTGTTCAAGCTATACAACATTGCTTTTATATGATGAATATAAGAAACACACAACCCTATATATTTTTCTGGTATATTAACCAAATGCTACTTGTAGATTTCTTTATCTTAATATTGTAAATATTCTTGTCCTTAATAAAGAACAATGAACCAAAAATATATACATGTCACAAATATACTATATACATTCTCTGAGTATGTTGCTATTATCAAATAAATAATAAAGTAATAGTAAAGGAAAGACAATGAACATTACTGTCTGTGAACTGCCTGTGTAAGGTAAAATCTCAGCTGTAAAGGCAGCATTTTTTTTTTCATTTTCCCCTAGTGGGTTATACAAATAGCTAAATGAACATATGTTCTGCTTTCTTTTTGTGCCTTTTTATAACTTTGCAGACACCTATAAATATTTTTTTTGCACATAACTGGCTGATGTTGCCGACTCTAACATTATGTCTTTTATCCAAATACCTGAGTTTTATTTTGAATGCATTTGATATTCTGAATCTTCCCAGTCTACATAAATGTATATGGTTATTTTTAAGATACTGTTATTTCATGGTAGTTTGGATAATCCTCCAGCAGATCCTCTTTGAATTAGAGATATGGTTATCATGCAATGTTGCTGTTTGAGTGTAAAGTCACATTCCACAGTGGAAATGTTAAAAAATTGCAAATGGAAATAATCCATTCTTTACAGGTGATTTAATATTCTTTCTCTATCTCCGAGTTCATTCCCTACTTCAGAAATGCATCTCAATGTTTCAAGAACTTGCTCTTTCACAACACATTGCATTTATCATGTGGATGTCTACATCAAAAGCCTCAAGACAGTAAAGCGAGTTGATGTAAAGTGACCTATTTTAGTGTGCCTCTACACAAGAATAGCTTGGAGATGAAGTTTAAAGGATTTTATAGAACTTCCCATAAGAGGATTCATCATGCATACTCTGCAGTACAGACAAAGCAATACAGAAGCTGTTTTATGAGTGAAATTCTTTCTTTATTGTCCATCTAAGCTTTTGTTTGACTACTATCCAATCTCAGCTTGGCATGATGTTTGGGGAACCAAACAGGACCAAATATACTCCAGTGTGTTTTGTTATGTAGTTTGAAAATGTGCTTGGATATGGATAGAGAATTATATTTGTCTATGAATGTACTAATTAATCCCAAACGGATCTATATCAATGGTTTGCTGATTGATCAAAAAATTGTTTTTTGCTGAAGAATCCCACTGGAATCGGATGTGGGCTTTATGCAAGTCTAATATATTCTTTGCATAATTTAATTCAGTATTGTTCAATTAATCTGCTGTAATAGTGTATGATATGGGATTAAGAGTCCTGTGATCAAAGATTGATACAGTCAAATCATTGTCTAATTGGTCAAATGTATTTTCTAACAAAACGGTTAATATGAGCAGTCTAATGAACCAACAATTTAATTTAAGATAATGTTCTCTGCTTCTTGTGTTCAACATCACTTGTTACAATAATTCTGGTAGGTAGCAAAATAATATAGTACTTTGCATAGTATTATACCCTCTTTAGACGTTTCCATATTTTGCAAAGTAACACCTTGGATTTAAAATGAATTTAATTTGTAATTTAACATTTCATTTATACAATATACTTGCACTTTGAGAGTGCAAAATATGTTTTATTGCGGCTCATAAGTTAATTAAAAAAACAGACATGCTTGGCTTGTATAACTACTCATCCCTTTGAGGCAATACTTGGTAGAGCCACTTTTAGCTGCAGTTGCAGCCATGGGCCTTCTAGGGTAGGTCGCTACCAGTTTTGCACATCTGGATCCTGAAATTTTCCCCATTCATCTTGGCAAAATAGTTCTAGCTCTGTCAGGCTGGTTGGGGACCATTAGTGAACAGCATAGATTCTCAATCAGAGAGGTCTATGTTATTCTAAGACATTAAGGTTCTTGGTTTTAAATCACTCCATTGGATATTTGGCTGTATGTTTAGGGACATTTAGCCTTATTAAATTCCAAGCCTGTGGCAACAGCGTTATCCCCGCAATGGCTGCAGGCTTGACATTTGTTTGAGTTACAGAGCAATTAAATTTGACTATAGCACAAGTTACGGGCTTGTGAAGCAAACCTGTAAACCATTTTTCGCACGTTGGATGTGAGGCCGTGAACATGATCAATTAGTCAAACCCGTAGTTATGGGTTTAGACAAAGCCAATGGCAAATGAGGTCATCATCATTACGTCACTGAAAAATTGAAGTTTCAAAGCCTTACGGGCTTCAAGTACGAGTTTCGATTGGACCCACATTCCAGAAATAATGCAATATTGATAAATCCGTAAATATGATAATCTTTTACATGTGAGTTCCACTATATGTATTAACATATTTATTGCCGAAATCGATATAACATAAAAATTAAACTGTAAATAAAGTATTTTATATTGCAGATTTGCGAGCTTGAGAATGTTGTGCTATTAATTCTAATACCTAACATCACTTTCCCTTTTATTATAATTACAGTAGTGTGTTTATATTTGCATTTACAGTGCTACGGATAGGACTTTACCCCCCTTGCATGTCCTCTCTAGTACCAGTTGGTTTCTTAGCTCCATTTGTGGGTTACAGGCTTAAACGCGAGTTAATTCATTGCAATTTAATAGCATGATTGGAACATAACAGTTACAGGCTTGACAGACCAAAGTACTTGCGAGCACGCAGTTCCAATTTCCACGCCCATAGCCTTTTTTCGTCCAAGTCATTGGCGGGTTGCATTAAGGGACCAATTTAATAGTCGTTAGTCCTGCGGGCTACGTTACGGCTACGTTACGGGCTACGGTTTTCAACGTTGAGGGAATTTAATAGGGCTATTTGTCCTTCTGGAAGGACAGCCTCCACCCAGTCTCAGGTCTCTTGCAATCTGAAACAGATCTTTCTCTAGAATTGCCCCATATTTCAATTTCCACCCATCTTCCCATCAATCCTGTCTAGTTTTCCAGAGCTATTGCCCACAAGCTCAATTTCAGGTACATCAGACCACAGAATATTTTTCCACATGTTTTCTGGGTCTACCACATTTTTTTGACAAACTCCAAACAGAATTTATTACGTTTTTTTTTTTCCAGCAATGGCTTTCTTCTGAAATCCCATATGTGGACTAGCCTGGTTATAGTTCTGCCTTCTCAGATGTGGATCTCTCCAGCTCCATCAGAGTCACTGTTGACTTCTTGGCTGCTTCTAATGCCTCCTTACACAACCACTGAGTTCCAGTGGACAAGTAGTCTGGTGGACATCTCTAGTCATATTCATTTTTTTTATAATGGATTTAACTGTGAGGGATATTCAGAGTTTTGGATATTTTTTTATAGCCCAACTATGATTAGTGCTTTTCAAGACCTTTTTTATAGCTTCTTGGACTTTATGACACTGTTTATTTAGGTATGTTCACTAACAACCGGTGGGGCCTTCCAGAAACAGGTGTAGTTATTCTGATATCATGTGACACTTTAATTGCACACAGGTGGACTCCATTCAGCTAATTATGTGCTTCTAAAGGTAATTGACCGGATTTATGGGTTTCAAAGCAAAGAAGGTGAATATGTATACCATCAAGACTTATTCACTTCAAAAATATGTAGTTTTTTCCATTTTAACATTATGGACTATTTTGTGTAGGTTAGAAACATCAAATCACAATCAAATCAATGTTAAGTCCAGGTTGTAACACAAAATGTGGAAAAGGCCAAAGGAACTAAATACTTATGAAGATGCCATGAGCCTCATTCAATTGCTGCGATTTTGCGATCCGGGCTCCCAAGTGGAGGTCGCAAGTTATTTTGCTATTCAATTGCCTTCAGTTTGCGGGCTCCGATCGAGTTACGTGCTGTGAGCTGCAATCCATTGCGATTTGTAAAATCGCAAGTTAATGTCCTCCGAGCCTTTGATCTTTCACGGCCGCAAGAGTTCCAAGGGCAGAAATCGCAAATGGCTATTCAGTTGCCCCGATTCCCCCTCGCTAACCACTCCGTCAAGCCCGCAAATGGCAAATATCTAACCACAAGTTACTGGTACCAAGGAGGTCTCGCAAAATGCTTAATGGCAAATCACAGCACTTTAAAAGCAAATTTAAAAAAACTGTACATTTATGAAGAGTGAAAGTGATGTTAGGTCTTAGAATTAATAGCACAACATTCTCCAATACTTTATTTCATGTTTGATTTTTGTGTTATATCAAGCACGGCAATCAATGTTAAGTCCTACAGGCTTCAACCTCCAAACCCGTAGGACTTTGAAATCCAACCTCCATTGTCTTTAAAGCCCTACGGGCTTGGAGGTTGAAGCCCATAGTACTTCGAAAATGAAGGTTGCATGTCAAAGTCCTACAGCCTTTACTTACGAGTTACGGGCTCGGAGGTTGGTTATGGTGACGATCTCTGTTTCCATTGGCTGTTTCTGCATCAGGAGTTACGGGCTTGCTCCCAAGCCCACAAATGCTACTTCCTAACTTGTGGGCCCGGCAAATTGAATAGCACCTTAACTCGGGCCCGCAGCAGGCCCGCAAACGTAAGTCCAACATTAAGTAACTTACGATGCCTCAATTGAATGAGGCTCTATGTATGCAACTATTATTTGATGTTAATTTACATTTCTTGTTATAGAAATCACTCTTTTACTATATTTAGTTAATATGTTCTATATTGTGTATTAAATGCATAAAAATATTGAGAATATAATTTAAATATATTAGGCGTGTAATTTCTGTTTCACTTAATCTGTGCGTTACATTAGAGTTGAGTCAAGTAAATAATAGATCTGTACAACAGTAGGCAAGCACAAGTAACATTGTACCATAGTAAGTGTGGGTACAGTAGGTCCACTCAATACGACAATAGATTCAATATTATAGGTCCATAAAGTTCATCATTATTTGATCACTTCTGATCCTTGAAATTATGTACACTGCTAATTAAACAGATCAACAACTTCTGGAAATTATTAAAAAATCTTTATTGTGTAATGTTTACAATGTGTACACAATAAAGGTTATTTTAATAATTGCCCTATATTGTTGATTTGTTCAATTAGTTAGTGTCATGCTCTAAGGGACATAGGGCCTCATTCAATTGCGATTTGGCCAATTGAATAGGGCTCTAAATAAGCACATAACATATTTTTTTTAAAAAGTTTTTAGTTAGTGAAAACCCTACTTTTGGATAGATGCTTACTAGCTTGCTTGGGAGAAATCCTTGTGATAGTAAGTCAATTGGTAGAATCTTGTACTGTAATAATTTGTTGGCTTGTGATTGCACACTAGATTCCCAATGCCTCTTCTCACCTTAGTATCATTTTACAGGTTAAGAGTAGGCAAAACGTCCCACTGTTTACCTCTTCTAAACACAAGAAAAGAAAATACTGTTTAAAATATTGTCTTTTAAATGAAAAATATTATATATATGTTTCCTATTCATAAAAATATCACTGACTTCATTGTAAGGATATTTTATACCGAAATTTTCATTTATCCTAAAAGTTTAAGGGTCATGGAATGCAAAGCTGTCATTGTTCCATCTAAAAGACAACATTTGTAAATGTGCCATAAATTGTTTTCTTTATTCAAATGATATTCTCAAAGCATTGTAAACTGATTCCAATGTTTAACTGCTCTGCATAACCCCCCTGGGCTTGCTTCGCCACGCACCCCCTGGCTGGAAATTGGTCTATGCCTGCCTAATAAATAGCATTTCTACTGAAACAAATAGAGGTGGCAGTGTGGCGCAGTTCAGCATGCTGTGGATGTGTATCAGGGAAGAGGAGAGAGAGAGCAAGAGCTGGATGACAGCAAAGTACAAGAGGGGTTGTGTGAGGGGAGATATATGCTGAGAGGTGATGGTTGCTTACTGCTGCTAAGGACAGGATGTTATGTAGGGATGTTGAGAGGGACTGGGTCCTATGTAAAACTGGCTGCTGAGGATGACTGGCTGCTATATACAGTATATATATATATATATATATATATATATATATATATATATGCAGTGTAGTGCAGAGCCCCCCACCCTGTTTCCCCTGGGCCACTTGGCTTTACTAATCCTCCCCCACACACACACTCGGTGGAGGAAGTGGCTGGAAAGTGGAGTGCACGCATCCTGGAGTTGTGCTGCAGGCAGAAGAGCTTTGCTACGGCAGGTGGAGCAGAAGAGGAGCCGCTATAGAAAGGGGTATTGGGTAGAGGAGCTATGGGAAAAGGGTCTTGGAAAGAAGTGCTGTTATGGGAAGCAGTTTTAGGGAGGGGTACTTTTATGAGGAGCTGTGTTAGAAAAGGGAGCTGTTAAAGGAAGAGGTCTTAATGAAGAGCACTAAGTGAGTTCACACTGGAGGCGCAGCGCAAAACATTTATATCAACCCTCCTCCTATGGGGCCCCAAATTTATTTTTTGTACCTGGCCCTCCATTCTCTAGCTCTGATACTGTTTTTAGAACATACTACTTGTATACATGTTCCATGTCCCTTTAAATACCCATGTGCTAATAGAAATAGCCATTTGAAGAGACTTTGAAAACAATTATTTTTTATGTACTCATAACAATCTTGAATACAACTTTTCAGTACAAGCCCAGTAATTTACAGAGCTATATATTTTTTTAAGTAAAAATCTATGGAATAGATAATTCTAAGCACAATAACATTTAGGAATTTTATTGTGGATGTGCATTTTTAGACAAGATTTTTACTGAGTCTATTTAACCGAGAGTGGTTCATCTCCCCCAACGCCTATAAAACTGTTAAGAATTTAATGTGATTGTTAAGCAGGATGGAAAGGTGAAACATACATATTATATCATATTCTGTGATACCTTGTATAGTAATGTTTATCTTGAAAATAATAACAATTTTGTAAAATGGCTGGCCTGGAAATACAATAAAGATAATAAAGACTTGGCAATGACACAATAATTGTGTTTATTTTGATGGATCTTGGGACTTTTCTTGAACATTACAAAATTAACATAAAGAAACAGTTATTTTATACAATTAAACATATATTGCCCACTATGAACATATTTACAGCCTTATTAAATTGCGATTCAGTAAATTTAAATGGGCTCTATTTAAGCACATAGCATATTTTTTTTACAGAAGTTTTTAGTTAGTGAAGACCTTGCTTTTGGATAGGAGTTCACTAACTAAAAACTTCTGTAAATAAAATATGCTGTGTGCTTAAATAGAGCCCTTTTAAATTTACTGAATCGCAATTTAATAAGGCTGTTAGGGTTTATACTGCACTAGGCCTTTCAGATATTTTCCCCCTATGACCCACTTGCAGCACCTACTTTCCCCTTTCTGTATCTCAAATCATAGGTGTATATATATATATATATAATATGGCAGAGAGTGTCAAGTGCATTTAAAGACAGATATGTCACTGCATATTGACTTTTCTGTAGATATACAAAAATACGCTGCCCTCTGAAAATGTATTGCCCTAGGCCTGAGCCTTGTGGGCTTAGGCAGAAACAAACTCTTGTTGCCAACAGAAATGGTATTTGAATATATATCTATTGAATAAAACATTGTTAAACGACTACTAAGGATCAATAAACAATGCAAATTGTAACATTGTAACATTTTTAGAAGAACATTGTTAACATTTTTAGAAAAACATCTGAAGATTTTACATTGACCAGTTTCACCACATCCCGATAACTGGAGCCTAAAGGTGGGGCGATTATCTCTCAGTTGTGGAGGAAGGAAGAGGGAAAGGTAAGTGGCGTTCCTTTTCTAAAAGGATCTTAATTAATTTGAAACCTAATCATTACCAAACATATATTCAAAGGCAGCTCAAAAAAATAAATGCAAGTCCTATCCTAAAGAAATATAGACGTCCCTCTCACACAAACAATCATCATAAAAGTATCATGGATGCCTGAAATACCAGCAGAGACATCTGAATGTATTTTCTTTTCCAATTAAATACTAGCTTTATGATGTTTTCACTGCCAAATTATGGTATCAGTCAGATTCATACCTTTCATACATATGCATTGGGAAGTGATATTGAGCAGCTTACTGAGTTGCTTCCTATTTATATTTTCCACTACTCTACAATAAATAAAAGGCAAATATATAGACAGATTTAGACAATAATTGCATGGATTGAAACAGCTCTGGGTTTTCAAAAGACCAACAAGACTGAGGCCTAGGGCAAAAGCAAAGTAAGAGGCAGCAGCAAACTCAACCCAATTTCCAAACTTACATTTAAAATTACTGTAGCTATGTCATTGTTGCTCATTTTTTGCCTTTTACATTACTCCTTTCCATTTATTATGTTACAGTATTTGTTCCTGCAAATTGAGATCTCACATCAGATTCCTCCTTCCTCTCTTCTTCAATGCTCCTCTTTTTCTATGTATTCACCCCTCCCCACCTTTTCTCACTTCCTCACTTTGCATCCTATTTCATACTACTTCCTACTAATTCAATGAAGTATATATAGTGGATAAACAATTTAACGTCTTGAGTTAGATCTAAAGAAAAAGTGAAGGATATGACTCTAAAGCACTTATGTACTGACAATCAATCTAAAATAAAAAGCCTCACCAACCTATGCTGAACCCTCAAGTTTCCTGCTCTTTCTAGCAAATGTGTTATGCTTACAACTTCTTGTGCTTTACTGTCTGTTACTATGATGTCCTATCTTGATATCCAACCCAAGTTTCACAGGATAGACGTGATCTCCTCAGGGAATTTTGTTTAAATAAAACACAGTATTTAGTGTTACATACTAAGGGCCTCATTCTATTATCGGCCGTAAAACGTCCGCAAGGCTGCGATTCCTTGCGGGTGTTCCGTTACCTCGCAATTCTATTAAACGGCCCCGCAAGGATCTCCTCTTACGGCCGGCCCTATATCTTGCAACCGGCCGTAAGCTCAGAAATCTTTAAAGTCAAAAATAAATTCAAGACAGCACTGTACAGGTCTGTAAATGCTAGGGATCATATTGGGGGACATGAGGATTAATAGCACCCCCCTCTCAAGCTTGCACCTCAGCCCAAACCCGAATTTACATTAACTGTTTATTTTCCGGCCGCAGCATGGCCGGGTCTTAGGTGCTCCAAGCCATCGGGACTTTTTACATGGATATTTGACATATATAAAAAAAAAACGGATTTGAGTATAGGGGAATGTTGTGCTATTTTTGCTAACACCTACAATCACTTTTTAGTCTCCTTAGAGTGCAGGATGGCTTTATTTTGGCTTTATAATGTGCTTAATTGGTGCTAGCGGGACCTTTTTCCTGCAAGTAAGCTGCGGCTTGCTTTTAGCCTTGCAGAGATGGTTCCCGGAGCAATAGAATAGCAACCGGGCTTTTCTTGCGGCCAAAACTCTTGCGGCCGTTTTAGATCAAAGACTTTCCTGCGGCGCGTGCGGCCGCAAGGGATAGCAAGGCGCCGGCCGCAAGCATGCCGGAATCCCCGTCCGGAGGGGAATAGAATAGCAGAATAGCTTGCGGCTGGTCCTTGCGGCCCCGCATCTCCTACGGCCGGTAATAGAATGAGGCCCTAAGACGGCACTTCCCTCCCTGCCTGCCCCTTACCCACCTGCCCATATTCAGATTCATTTTATAGAGGCATTGAAATCACCTGACTTTCCTATTTGCAGATTATATTATCTAACCTCCAGGATCAGACACATATTATATACTAGAGCCTTTCGCCTCAAATGACTTCTATCAGATCTCTTCCCTTTCCCACTAAATGAAAAACCTTTCTAACTTGCACTCCTTTCTGCCTAAGCAAACTTTCACTTCCTTCCTGACCATTGAAATTCCGTATCTGTTACTGTTCCCCAGGTCTCTGCCTCTTCCATCCCCTTTAGATTGTAAGTAGCAAGTTTCCAATCTTGTAGGGGGCTTTGGAAAAAAGCACTTTCAGGAAAGATTTTAAGCTTAAAACAGAGCCCTCCATTTTCTGCAATTTGTTAACATTGTATCCTTTCCTTGTTCTTATCTCCTGTACATTCCTACGGAATATGTTGGTGCATTACAAATAAAAGTTAATAATAATAACAATAATAATACTGGGGCAAAATAGAGAAGCAGTATTTACTCACTGTTTAGTAGGAAACTGTCTACCCCAATAACCCTAATTAAATTCAAATTTTCTATGTATTTATTTTTTAAATATATCTACCTACTGTCAAGGAATACTCAATATGGTGATATTAGGTATCCGATGCCCTTTCCACTTCAGGCTGCATTTGAAAAAACTCTAATAAGAATATGTTTTCTGAGTTATGGAGTTCTCTGAAGATATTATCCCTATAGACCAGACATCTGCAATTTTTTATAAGTAAAAGATCACTGTAGTTTTGTAAAAACTTCTCATGCTTACAACAAAATACCAACATTAGGAGGTATGCAAGACAAGAACATAAAAGCATTTTTGAGAAATGTTTATATCTACGTCTGTATGTATCCTATAAGGCCTTGTTGCTATTGAGAACTATTGACAAGAGACAATTTGAAGAGGACCTTTTAACAGAAATGAATACCGATCATATATGCATCCACAGTTGCTCCCACTCCCCCTGGTTTATAATAATTTTAAAAAGACAAAATGTCCCTCATTGTTAAAGCAAAACTGAATGCAATAGTTAAAATGTAAAGGTTGTAATTATTTATTTTAAGCAGTGTAAAATACAGGAAGTGCAGAATTATTAGGCAAGTTGTATTTTTGAGGATTAATTTTATTATTGAACAACAACCATGTTCTCAATGAACCCAAAAAACTCATTAATATCAAAGCTGAATATTTTTGGAAGTAGTTTTTAGTTTGTTTTTAGTTTTAGCTATTTTAGGGGGATATCTGTGTGTGCAGGTGACTATTACTGTGCATAATTTTTAGGCAACTTAACAAAAAACAAATATATACCCATTTCAATTATTTATTTTTACCAGTGAAACCAATATAACATCTCAACATTCACAAATAAACATTTCTGACATTCAAAAACAAAACAAAAACAAATCAGTGACCAATATAGCCACCTTTCTTTGCAAGGACACTCAAAAGCCTGCCATCCATGGATTCTGTCAGTGTTTTGATCTGTTCACCATCAACATTGCGTGCAGCAGCAACCACAGCCTCCCAGACACTGTTCAGAGAGGTGTACTGTTTTCCCTCCTTGTAAATCTCACATTTGATGATGGACCACAGGTTCTCAATGGGGTTCAGATCAGGTGAACGAGGAGGCCATGTCATTAGATTTTTCTTCTTTTATACCCTTTCTTGCCAGCCACGCTGTGGAGTACTAGGACGCGTGTGATGGAGCATTGTCCTGCATGAAAATCATGTTTTTCTTGAAGGATGCAGACTTCTTCCTGTACCACTGCTTGAAGAAGGTGTCTTCCAGGAACTGGCAGTAGGACTGGGAGTTGAGCTTGACTACATCCTCAACCCGAAAAGGCCCCACAAGCTCATCTTTGATGATACCAGCCCAAACCAGTACTCCACCTCCACCTTGCTGGCGTCTGAGTCGGACTGGAGCTCTCTGCCCTTTACCAATCCAGCCACGGGCCCATCCATCTGGCCCATCAAGACTCACTCTCATTTCATCAGTCCATAAAACCTTAGAAAAATCAGTCTTGAGATATTTCTTGGCCCGGTCTTGACGTTTCAGCTTGTGTGTCTTGTTCAGTGGTGGTCATATTTCAGCCTTTCTTACCTTGGCCATGTCTCTGAGTATTGCACACCTTGTGCTTTTGGGCACTCCAGTGATGTTGCAGCTCTGAAATATGGCCAAACTGGTGGCAAGTGGCATCGTGGCAGCTGCACACTTTACTTTTCTCTGTTCATGGGCAGTTATTTAGCGCCTTGGTTTTTCCACACGCTTCTTGCGACCCTGTTGACTATTTTGCATGAAACGCTTGATTGTTCGTAAATCACGCTTCAGAAGCTTTGCAATTTTAAGAGTGCTGCATCCCTCTGCAAGATATCTCACTATTTTTGACTTTTCTGAGCCTGTCAAGTCCTTCTTTTGACCCATTTTGCCAAAGGAAAGGAAGTTGCCTAATAATTATGCACACCTGATATAGGGTGTTGATGTCATTAGACCACACCCCTTTTCATTACAGAGATGCACATCACCTAATATGCTTAATTGGTAGTAGACTTTCGAGCCTATACAGCTTGGAGTAAGACAACATGCATAAAGAGGATGATGTGGTCAAAATACTCATTTGCCTAATAATTCTGCACTCCCTGTATGTTGTCCATTATCAAGTAAAGTTTAGAAAAAAAAAAAGCTTTCTATAAATATGAAACATCAGAGGTCCTTTAAAGAGCCAAACTATTTCAAAACTTAAAGCAAGAGAACAAAAAGTAACATCTGCATTACTTAGTCTTATATGGAGTAGAACAATGTCATATGTATAAAATCTTATCAGTGATGCCTTTTTGCTCTTTATTAATCAAAATACAAACTGACACTAATCTGAATGCACAATTTACAGTGATCTGAATTCATGCAACATTTGGGGATTTGGACAAAAGACACAAGTAAGTCTGTACTGAGCAATATCTGGCTATAGAGTCAATGGTTGATGACCCCTGCACTAGACCATACTTTACAACATCACATATATAGTTGTGAGCATACGAGCCGTTGCTCACGCTCACGGGCTCACGAGGGCGTCAGTTGAAGGCGCTCCTTGCCAGCAACTGTGACCCTCGCAAACTTTACGTTGTAACGCAAACAACATACGAGACACGTTACCACCCATTACAACCTCGCAAAAATCGTCTGCAACCCGCAGACATGAAAAAATGAAAAATACAATAAAAACACGCAACACATACATAAAAAGCTTACCTACAGCAAGAGGGAGCATCCAGGACCTCAAAAAATTAAGTTACACCTTAATTTAACTCAAAATAAAAGAGTTTAGACACTAAAAAATTATCTAAGCGAGAGAAAAAATGGCCGCCGAACAAAACGAAAACGAGGTTACAGCACTCTAAACACGCAAAACACCACCAGAAACACGCAAAACACCACAAAACACCTACGGATATTCCGCTACCGACGCATACCACACATTAGCCGCCATTTTAGAACAATAACTTATACAATGCGACGCTAACGGTTTGGTCTTGCGCACGCACACTATTACACTGCACACATTCATCACGCTTAAACAGGTGCTCCACACCACTAATGCTCCAGCAACATCAAAACAGATTGTCAGCTCTTCAACAGAATGCTTCCTGCATATATTACTTCAAAATAGGTAAAGTATATAAATGTATTAATGTTTTATTTATTTGATTATTATACACCAAACAGCATTAGCTCACTTACAATTTCATTGCCATCATTTTTTGACGGGCAATTCGCTAGTTTCAAATCATTTCCACCACTAATGTACATATACCCCAAGTTAATCCACCTAGTTCAATTGGATCAAATATTGTGTCTTTATCACTTATAATTCAAACATCAAGAAATATACACTTTTAATCTCATTATCCAACCTAAATTTCCTCCAGGCATAGACGTGGATTAATTAATATAAAACGTAACCTTTATTTGCAAGTCTAAAATTTATTTTTGATACACCACATGTGAAATAACCGTGATTAAAAACATTTTGAGCCAGAGTCCAAAGTAGCTAATGAATCTGGAGTCTATGGAGTTAATAAGAAGACAATTAATAGTTGAACTTACCTGATAAAAAGCCTGCTGTCTGCTGCCTGTTTATATGTTACAATACTGATCAAAACAATATAGATAGCTTGACTCCATAGTTTATCTATTCCCATTTGAAAGACTAGTGAGAGCAATCCACAAGATTGAATCTCTTTATTTTATTTTTTTAATCACCGTTATTACACATGTGGTGTATCAAAATTACATTTTAGACTTGCAAATAAAAGTTAAGTTTTATATTAATTAGTTTACATCTATGCCTGGAGGAAATTTAGGTTGGATAATGAGAATAAAAGTTACTTTTCCTAATGTCTGAATTATAAACATTAAAAATGGGCAAAGAAGGATACCTTTATTTTTTTTTTAAAGTATATACTATTAGGTAATGTTACCCCAATTCTGAATAACTAAATGATCCAGTTACATACACTTAATATGTGCATTGTCTAGAGCTAACATTCAAGGGCCCTCATTCTATTATCGGCCGTAAATCGGCGGCAAAGCTGCGATTCCTTGCAGGGCTCCCGTTACCTTGCAATTCAAATAGACGGCGCCGCAAGGATATCCCCTTACGGCCGGCCGTATATCTTGCAACCGGCCGTAAGTTCAGAAATCTTTAAAAGCAAAAATAAATTCAAGACGGCACTGTAAAGCTCTGTAAATGCTAGGGATCATAATGGGGGACATGAGGATTAATAGCAACCCCCTCTCAAGCTTGCACATCAGCCCAAATCCGATATTTCATTAACTGTTTATTTTCGGGCCGCAGCGTGGGCGGGTCTGAGGTGCTCCAAGCCCTCTGGACTTTTTCCACGGAAATTTGACATAAATTAAAATAAAAATTATTTACGGATTTGAGGGTAGGGGAATGTTGTGCTATTAATGCTAACACCTACAATCACTTTATAGTCTCCTCAGAGTGCAGGATGGCTTTATTATGTGCTTAATTGTGTGCCTGCGGGACCTTTTTGCTGCAAGTAAGCTGCGGCTCGGTTTTAGCCTTGCAGAGAGGGTTCCTGGAGCAATTCAATAGCAACCAGGATTTTCTTGCGGCCGAAACTCTTGCAGCCGTTTAAGATCAAGCCGCAAGGGATAACAAGGCGCCGTCCGCAAGCCTGCCGGAGTCCCCCGCCGGAAAGGAATAGAATAGGCAAATAGCTTGCGGCCGGTCCTTGTGGCCCCGCATCTCCTACGGCCGATAAGAGAATGCGGCCCTAGGTATCTGTCTTTTTCCTAGACTGAGAGAAAGTGGGACATGAGTAGGACTGGAAAACAAGATTTGCTTTTAAATGTTGGACTTTCCTTCAAAGGGTGGGGTTTGGGATGTAATGCCCTAGAATCCCAATTTGTCAAATCCCTATTTAATAAGGCTGTATGTTGGCACATTACAAATATAAAAGATAATAATAATAATAGCTGTAATAATAATAAAAGTAGACATTGAAAGGATGCAGCACATGTGTAAGTCTCCAGACAAATATTCCATTTTCCTTTATATATAACATGATATTCCGGATACACTTATCAGCCTGCAATGCTAATTGTGACGGGACCACACAAGTAGGGTCTTTATCTCAAAGTTCTCTTTGTACACTGTGAAAAACAAACACCATGCTCACACAGAAGATGTGATCACTAGAAAATCCATTCTTGCATCAGCGGTGTTAACAACACAATTAAGGAAAGGTCAATTTACCACTGCACCAATAATAACAGTATTAGCTTGCTAATGCAGTGTAAAAATCTAATTACACACATGGCTGTTACTGAAAACTAAAAAAACAACGTAAAGAATTCATATAAAAATCCAAACAGTGATTATAGTCTTTTTCCACTTGCTTGACTTGTACATTTTCAGACACAAATGATTAACTTGGCCTCTTGGTTTTCCTCTAATGTGCTGAAGAATTCACAGAGCAAGACATAGTGTTTCACTGTACTGAAAGCTTGCAATCCAGGTTTTACATAACATAATGATGTTTTTATGGGGAAATATCGCGGGTGAAAATAATAACAAAATATATATTGTTAATTGAAGACTGTATGCTTAAATATGTAAAACTTTTAAGTATTGTGCTGCAACCTTATCAACAAAAGTAGGTGGTGGGAGTGATGTACACATAACAGCGTGTATATATTACTCTATATAATAATTATTATTCTTTATTTGTAATGCACCAACATATTCCATGAAGCTATACATGGATTAAGTACAAGCAAAAACAATATTAATACATTGAAAAATAATGGAGGAGCCTGTCTTTGAGCTTAAAACCTAACATTCCCAGAGCACCTTGCAAGATTCAAAAGTTTTCAATCTACAGGAGGATGACAGATGCAAGATGACAGTGTGTAAGGCAATAGACTAAGCGAGAGGAGATGGTTGTGTGTTGTACTGTAGATTGTGGGTGTGAGTGATATAATGCGGCAGAACCCGCAGTTGTGCATATTTGGGCTTAAGGTTTAATGTTTCTTTAAATAGATGCTCTTTTAGTGAGTTTTTGCAGGTTCTGAGGCAGGAGGATAGTCTAGTGGAGCGAGGCAAGGAGTTCCAAAAAGTAAGGGCAGCATTAGAAAAGTGCTAAAGGCATGAGCGAGAGGAGATGATAAGAGAGGAGGAAAGAAGAAGGTGATTGGCAGAGTGAAGAGGGTGGTTGGGGGAGTATTTTGAGACAATATCAGACATATGAAAGGAGTAGAAAAATATGGATAGAGATATGCAGGGAACAGAGAGACAATGAAGGAGAAGGGACAATCACAGAGAGCGACACATGTGAAGGAGAGTTACATCTAGGGAAGAGAGACACAATGTCAGGAGTGTTATGAAGACAGGAGACAGACACATAGAAAAGATGAAGAGAAAGAGAGATGCGAAAGGAGGGAAAGATACACTCAGGGAAGAGAAAGAGAGACAGTGAGAGAGACACTGAGGGAGAAGAGAGAGAAACAGAATGAGAGAAACACGTTGGAAGGAGAGATAGAGAGAGAGACACACACACATTTAGAGGAGAGAGGTATCTAGGGAGGAGACACAAATCAACAATCGATATATGGTGAGACTGAAACATAAGAGGAAGAGAGAGACATGCAGGTGGGAATCACACAAGGGTTTTAGAATCATGCAGAGAATGGGATACAGGGATCCACCTATATAGTTTTCAGTTCTTAGTAACGCCTGCGTGATGCGTTCTGCGCAGGCGTTACTCACAAGCTGCTATCCTGAAATTGCAGAAAATTGAGCATGGGTAGTTGTGTCGTATGTGTGCACGAGAGGAGGAGCTGCAAATGCGTTGTAGCACTTGGTAACTTGGAGGGAGAGAGAGATTAAGAGAGGGGGAAGAGAGGGAGAGAAGGTGAGAGTGAGGGAGGGAGAGCGAGAGAGAGAGGGAAGGAGGGAAAGATAGAGGTGGTGAATAGAGAGGTAGGGGGAGAGACAGGGAGGGAGAGAGGGAGGGAGAGAGAGAGAGAGAGATGGAGGGAGAGATAGAGGTGATGGTTAGAGGGGTAGATGAAGAGACAGGGAGGGAGAGAGAGAGGGAGGGAGAGAGGGAGGAAGAGAGGAGGCAGAAAGAGAGAGGGGGGAGGCAGAGAGGGATGGACAGAGAAAAAGTGAGGGAGAGAGAAAGGAAAGGGAGGGGGAGAGAGGGAGGGGAGGGAGAGAGACAGAGAGCACACAGAGCAGACACAAGGAACAGAGAGAGAGGGCACAGAGAGAGAAAGAGGGCACAGAGAGACAGAGGGCACAGAGAGTGTGAGGGTGCACACAGAGAGAGAGAGGGCGCACAGAGAGAGGTAGAGGGCGTACAAAGAGAGACAGAACAGAGAGAGACAGAACAGACAGTTGAACATAAAATCTGATACCATCATTTATGACGGGCTAGTTATGACCACTAGCTAATATCCCGAATCACCACAGCGAAGTCAATAATATGCTGGATGGGTGGCAAAGTTATCTGGAGCCATGCAGACTGCAGTGAATCTGACAGCTGCTGGTGGAGGATAAATACAGTGATCATGGTGGAACCACAGGTGCTTGATGGGATTCATTATTGGGGAATTAGAAGGCCAGGGAAGTACTTAGAAGTCTTCACCATGCTCCTCCCACCACTCCTGGACAATTCTGGCCATATGGCATGTTGCATTGTCGTGCTGGAAGATCCTATCCACTCCAGGGAAGACAGTCAACATGTATGGGTGTACTTGATCTGCAAGGATTAATGGATAACCCACTTGGTTGAGAGTGCCTTGCAGAGGTATGAGTGGACTCAGACAATGCCAAGAAAACATTCCACACACCATAACGTTGCCACCACCAGCTTGTGTTCTTCCAATAATGGTTGCAGAGTGTTTTGTTCTCTGAGGTTTCGTGCCTGACACACCAACGTCCGCCCAGGCGAGGGAGCAGAAAACTTGACTCATCAGACAAGGCAACCCTTTGTCTATTAGAAGAAGTCCAATTTCGGTACTGTCATGCAAATTGGACACGTTCCTGATGAAGAACCCTTGTCAGCTTGAGTACAGTCACCAGCTGTTTGCTTTGGAGCCCCATACGCAACAGGGTTCAATGTACTGTTGTTTTAGACACACGTCTGGTAGCCCCCTGGTACGTTTGGATGGGGAGCTGCTCATTTGTAGCATGTCGGTTGGCCCTCACACACCTTCACAGCCAAGGATCTGACATCAATTGCATGTGGTACTCTTCAGCTACAGTGCCGTTTATTCGCAATGGTGCAGTTTGTACACGTTTGTACACGTTAACCTCAGCAACACGCTGTTTCAGAAACATTGTTGGCCCGAAAGCCAATGATCATCTCCCTTTCAAAGTTGGATAAATTGCATGTTTTACCCATGAGATGGTTGATATGTCTGCAGAATGCCTACATGTCACCTTATATACCCACCAAGCCAGTTTATGATACGTGCCATATTTCATTGGCTAATGCTGACATCAAAAGTAGGCAGTAAATACAGGTAGTAATACGAAGAAACTTAAATCAAACAAATTAACATATAACTTATCTCATATGTCACCTTGGTCAGTTTTATTATTTTTTAATTTAAGGCAAATTAATAATACCAGTCCTTGTGTTCCTTATTTGGTCCCCCACCATTTCCTTTTGTTGTCAGTCTCCGATCTCCAGCTCTCCACCTTTTCCACGTGTCTTTTACTTTTTTATTGTTTGGGTGTTAGGTTATAGCTGTTATCTGAATGCCTGTGTAGTCTATCCATGGGCCCATATCTCTATAAATTTGGGTATAGTATGCAAGGGAGTGGGAAATTCTCTCATTTGTCGCAATGAAATGTATTTTTGCTTTGATTGCCCCTATGTCTAGGAGGTTCTTTTTCCAGTTTCTGGCTATGTGGGATTTTGTAGCTAATAGGATATATTGCAGAAGTTTGTCCTGAGGTGAGAGTGTACCCGTACTCACTCCTACCTTGCAGGGAATATTCTCTATACCATACCAGACTGAAGAAACTGATTTCATTATGGAATAAATTAAATTAATAAAAATGGCATGAGGGAAATTTCCAGTAAAACCTATTGATGAAGCTTAGTAAATACAGAATAGGCAAACCTGATATTGTTCTGCAACTAACTTACATGATAATAATGAGGACAATTTTGAAAATGGGAGGAGGCGGACTGCATGATCAATACAGTAGTTATATTCTTAATCTATGCAAATGATAAACGTAATATGTTAAATGTTCTTAAGAATATGGTAAACAATTAATCACATATATAGTTGTCAGTGTGCATAACGTTGCAATGTTGGTCACGCAGTTGCGACCTTGGGGAGCGGCGCAAAGCTGGATGACCACAGATGGCGCTTAGGCTGGATGACCACAGATGGCGCTTATCTGCAAAGCCTTGCGAAGCGAGATGACCCGTGTGCGTCACAGGACTTAGGCTGGATGAGCCCCAAAGGCGTTCATCTGCGGAGCCTTGCGAAGTGAGGCAAGCCGTGTACGGCGCAGGACTTAGGCTGGATGAGTGCCAAAAGCGCTTATCTGCGAAGCCTCGCAAAGCGAGCCATGTACGGTGCAGAACTTAGGCTGCATTGTGAGTGTCGCACCTGCGAGCCAAGCGAGTAACTAGCAAAACCCTCAAAACAAATATAATAACACAGCACAGCACAGTGGAGAGCCAGGAAGCCTGGGAGTGAGGTTGCAAGCGAATTGGAGCCATATTTGTGTGTTTTCGTCAATCGAAAATCGGCTAAGCAAGAAAAAAAACGTAAAAAAATCTGAAACTAAATGGAAACGAGGCACATGAGACTTAGAAAATACACAACGTCAAAGACAGTAACACTTATACTAACAAAGCCAGGCACGCAGGACTTAGAAAATACACAACGGCAAAGACAGTAACACTTACACCAACAACGCCAGGCATGCGGGACAGTAAAGCGACAGGGGGGAGTTGGTGGAAAGAGACACATGGTATTCCCAAGCACAAAACTTGCAGGTTAACGAAACCTGCAATGAGCATTCCGTACTTTAGACGGGACGAAAGGCTCGCAATGAGTGCCAAATGTGCTTATTGTGAGTCACGACATGAGCACCAAAGGCGCTCATTGCAGGGCTCACGATGAGCACCACGAGCAGGAGAGGCTTGCAATGAGCGCTGAAGGCGCTCATTAAGAGCCCAGTGATGGGGCTCGCGATGAGCGCCAAAAGTGATCAGTTCAAAGCAGGAAAGTTCAAGTACACAGAAGAGAGGCACGCGATGAGTGCCAAAGGTGTTCAGAGGAGAAAAAGCCTTACATTGTGTGGCAAACAGCATTGCTAGCCTTACAATTTTAAACCCGTCATTGTTGACGGGCAAGTCGCTAGCAATTTATATAATAGAGTCATTGTTATATATCATTGTTATATATTTAAAAAACATGTCTATGAACAAACATAACTCTGTATGTCATATATATGCTGACAATAAAAACTATTAAAAAAATGTAAAAAAAAGTAGTCATAATAATGTGACTCTGAATTGTATATCACTCGGACGCAACTCGCAAACATTACAAAATGTAAAACACAATACATACACACTGCACATACATAAAAAACTTACCTATACCAAGAGGGAGCACCCAGGACCTCAAAAATACAACTTACACCTCGATTTTACTCCAAATAAAACAGTTTAGAGACTAAAAAAAAATCTAAGCGAGAGAAAAAATGGCCGCCGAACAAAACGAAAACGAGGCTACAGCACTCTAAACTCGCAAAACACCACAAGAAACTCGCAAAACACCACAAAACACCTACGGATATTCCGATACAGACGTATACCACACATTACTCGCCATTTTACGCCAATGCGGAAGTACACGACTACGCTAACGGTTTGGTCTCGCGCACGCACAGTGTTACACTGCACACATTCAGCACGCTTACACAGCAGCTCCACACCACTAATGCTGCAGCAACATCAAAACACATTGACAGCTCTTCCACACAATGCTTTAAAATAGGTAAAGTATATTCATTTATTAATGTATTATATATTTCATTATTACACACTAAACAGCATTAGCTCACTTACAATTTAATTGCCGTCATTTTTTGACGGGCAATTCGCTAGTACTTATATATTATTTAGTTCACATAGTTTACAACAATTTTATGGAAACACGAAGATTTAAGGAGCATTGAATTTATCAATACTTGTCTACATCATCAAACAGAGCAGTGAAAACTAACTGAAGAAAAAAGTTTCTGAATTTTCAAAATTGAGTTTTATGAGGTTTTATATAACCTTGTTATTTGCCAAAGTGCCTCTTTCACTGTAACACGCAGAGAATTTGTGTATGCATGAAAAGATCAGAAATCACTGACTTCCTAAAAAATGCTCTTACAATCTGCTTACCACAACCAAAATAGTGTTTTGTTTTCCAGACAGCTAAGATAGAGCCGCATTCAATTCGGGGCTCGCAACTCGATCGCAGACAGCCAAATCCCTGCGATTGAGTTGCGTGCTCCCGTTGCTCTATTTTTGTGATACTATTCAGTTGGCCGGGCCCGCAAATTAGGCGCCGGTGGCGAAAATTGGAAACCATGCTATCGACAGTAGCATTTGCGGGCTTAAGAGCAAGCCCTTAACTCCCTACACAGAAGCAGCCAATAGAAATGGAGCCCTTCAGCGATTCAGGCTTCGATATGTGATCAGACTCGCAAACCCTCAAATAAACGCCCCAAGGTTCCCACATAAACCCCATGGTGCAGGGGTCCTGATCAGGACCCCACAGGGTCCTCACATTAACCCCGTGCTGCGGGGGTCCCCGAAACATTTAAAATTGAAAAATGAACGCTGCAGGTCCTTAAAGGGCCCGCGGCACACAAAGAGTTAACCCCATTCTGGGGGAACCAAACATTAACCTCCCTATGCTGTGGGGTCTCCATCGGGACAACAGGAGGGTCCCCACATTAACCCTTGCTGCGGGGGTCCCAAATGGGACCCCAGCAACATTTAAAAATTGTAATTTCCTGCCGCGGGTCCTTAAAGGACCCGCACTACAATTAACCCCATCCCTCATGGGGCTCTATACAGACCCCCATGAGACTCTAACTAACGCCATCAATTAACTTTCATATTAACACTATAAGTGCCATGAGGGTCCTCCAGGACCCTCATGACATTAAGTCTAAACAATACACTAATATCCACCCCAATAAGCTAAGAAATCTAAATGAATCCCCATTCTAAGTAATTAACCCCCTCTAAGTAATTAACTACCCTCTAAGTAATGACCCCCTCCACTAAGTAATTAACCCCCCTCTAAGTAATTAATCCTCTCTATGTAATTAACCCCCTTCTAAGTAATTAACAATATTTAACCCTCATAACTAATAAACCATATCACTAACTACTTAACCCTATATAGACCCAGTTATCCTATCTAGTCATAGTTAACCCTAACTGCACCTATTTAACCCTAACTAGATCTAATTAACCCTTACTGTACCAATGTAACCCTAAATAGACCTACTTAACCTTAACTGTACCTATTTAACTCTAACTGTGCCTATTTAACCATAACTGTACCCAGTAATTCCCTATCCTGTTAAACCCCTCTACACTATCCTATTAACCCCTCCTCTAGTCTATCCTACCATATTAACCCCCCCTTTACCCTATCCTATCCTATTAACCCCTACACTACCTAGCTAACCCCTATTAAACTCAACAAAACCTACTAATTACAAAAAATAAAAAAAACACCCACATTACTGAAAATAAAAAATTCCACTAATTACAAAAAATAACAAAAGACTAACTACAGAAAATGAAAAAGCACTTCAGAAAATAAAAAGCACTACAGAAAATAAAAAAATTAATTACACATAAAATAAAAAAGAATTATACATAAAAATAAAAAAAAACACCAGCAAAATAAAAACATTCACTTACAACCTGTTAAAAGGAAAGGGTTAATTAGTCCACTAACCTGGCCAAAATGGCCCTCCAGAGGTGTCCAGCGATGCCCTGGCCTTCAGTCTTCTGTGCCAGGAAGGGCTCCTCCAACAATGTCCCCATGTCCACCTACAAAAAAAGAAACATTACAGTAAATAAACATATACTGACAAAAAGGGTTAATAGTCTACTGACCTGGCCAAAATGCCCCTCCAGTGGTATCCAGAGATGCCCTGGTCTTCTGTTCTCTGGCCCAGGCATGGTCCCTCCCAAAAAATCCAGGCGTTCTAAAAAATAAACTACTACTAACAGAGCTCCTCTCCTGAGGTGCTCCCCACCACAAATGGTGGTTCCTGTGCATGCTCTGATATAAAAAAAAAAACATTTGCACGTTCTGATTGGCATCTATAAAGTCAATCATGTTTCAACCAATCAGAACGTGCAAATCGTGTGAGCCAATCAAAATGGGATACACCCCTGTATTGGCTGATTGGCTGATGTAACTGTCAATCATATTTCAGCCAATCAGAATGCACAGGTGCTTGGAGCCAATCAGAATGGGATACATCCCTATGGGGTGTATCCCATTCTGATTGGATGAAAGCAATAACGCCATCTAATTAGATGAAACCTCATTGACAGCTATTTCAGCCAATCACAAGGCGCTATTGCTTTAATCCAATCACAAGGCGCTATTGCCTTCAACCGCAAATCATATTTCAGCCAATCGGAAGGCGCAAATGATGTGAGACAATCAAAATGGGATACACCCCTGTGGGATTTATCCCACTCTGATTGGTTCAAAGCATTTTTGCGTTCCGATTGGCTGAAATATGATTGACAGTTACATCAGCAAATCAGAATGGGATACAGAGGTGTATCCCATTTTGATTGGCTCACACCATTTGCACTTTCTGATTGGCTGAAATATGATTGGCGGTTATATCAGCCAATGAGAACGCACAAATGTTTTTTTTTTATATCGCAGCGGGGAGCTCCATTAGTAGTTGGAGTTTTTTTGGGGAACAACAGGATTTTTTGGGAGGGGGAGAGAGAGAGGGATGGAGGAAGAGAGAAGGAGGGGAGACAGAGAGAGAGAGAAGGAGGGAGGGAGAGAAGGAGGGAGATAGAGAGAAAGGGAGAGAGAGGAAGGGAGAGGAGAGAGAGAAGGAGGGAGAGAGAGAGGAAGGGATGAGAGTGAGAGGAAGGAAGAGAGAAGGAGGGAGGGAGAGAGAGAAGGAGAGAGAGAAGGCAGAGAGAGCGAGAGAGTAAGCACAGAGAGAGGGAGAGGTAAAACAGATAGAGGATGCACAAAAAGACAGAACACCTGCACCGACAGTAGATTCTCCACTGATTCTATATGATGGTGCAGAGCAGTATCTATGAGTTCAGGGTGCCTTTAAATATCAAAAATAAGATACTTTGCACACTTTTTATAATGCAAGATATACTTTATTTCATGTCTTGATATATGATTGTAATTTCCACATGGTAGTATCTCATTAACTGTTATAGCTGCTGTGTTTACAAGTGAGATGGAGCCACTATCAGGGCAGATCAGTGGAAATTTAATTATTAACAGAAAGCAAAGCTAAGTAATACTGGAGATGTGCAAGAAAGAGGCCACCCAATAATATTTAAATTACATAGCAGTGTGCTTGCAATGCCATTAATAGAACTGTCAAATCTATCAGAATTGACAGAAATTATTCCCTGGTGACTGAAAATGTGCAGATATAATCCCACTTCACAAAACTAAAGTAGTGTCGCATAAATAATTTGGAATTTAAGATATACATTTTTAATATAAATCCAACACCAACATCTTAACAGCAGGGCTTGCTGCAGCAACAGCTCACAAATCCATGGTGTGCCAGTTTTCAGACAGAGTTGCTACACTTCTGTGAGCTGGATGCAGTTTGGGACCCCAGTAAAGAAGACTTTAGATGGATTATTCAGTCTTCTAACCTACCCATATTTATTAGCAGAGAATTTGCATTAATAATTAGTGCTAATTTAGTTGCATGTGGTATATGTTTTGAGTTGTCCATGAGTACTAAATGTGAGGCAATAGTTTAAATTATTAGCTAGTCCCTAGTAGTGGGGTATGGCTGGCTAGAAACTATATCATGGACATCCTATCAACTAAGAGTTGGGGCAGAGCTACCAAAGGTGCAAAGCACCAGGGCCTTCATCTGGGATTTTTTTATGTGTAGGGCCACTTACAGGAACCTCCGACCCCGGTCCAACCTGCAATTGCCCCCCTGGGCCCTGTGCTGCAGGCAGAGGAGCTTTAAGCAGGCAGAAGATAAGGCAAACGGAGCATCTATGGAAAGAGGGAAAGGGACTTGGGGAGGGGTGCTGTTATGGGAAGGGGCATTGACTAAGTTGGTAGTGGGCCCAGTGCAATTTTTTTTTTACAACCCCTAATCGGGGGAAGGACCAAAACTTTTTTGCATCAACACCTTCGATTATCTAGCTCCGCCACTAACTAAGAGCATGTTCATGCCTTACCTATCCACCACAGACTTCCTGGACAATAAGTGCTATTCAGGTATTCCAGTCACTGATACATAGAAAGATATATTTTGAAGGCATAATAGAGCCAAAAGGGACATCCAGCCTGTTCATTATATTTAACTACACAACTTGGCTTAAACAATATTCAATTTAAGTAACACCATTAGTATTGTCCTATCTCAATACTTACCATTCAGTGTAGCCTTTAGCCTCCATATTGTCTGTATAGTGGTTCCATGATAACATTATTCCAAAACCTTTTCATCTATACCAAACTTTGTGGTTTCGTGAAGATGGCATGACCATGGAGAGCAGTTGTTATCCAAATGCAGAGAAACCGCTATTGATCCGGGCCTGAGAGACAGAATCAGATGAGTATAGAATAATTTGTTTTACGAGGAATTAACTAAAATTGAAATAATCCGTTCCCAGGTACAAACATGATACATCAATAAATAAAAATGTAAACTTTATCTTTACTGAGGACCGATGATGCCAGAAGCTGAAGAGGAGCAAAGGATAGATGTCTTTTGTCCGGTTCCTGATGATTATCTAGAACTTGATTTAGCAAAGAACTCGTCCAATGATGTATGTTTCTGGCTGTTTTTTGTTTTAATTTTTGTGACTAATATTGGATTTTTGGATGAATATAGGAGCTTTTGCCTAAAAATATGACTACTGGTTTGATGAATATCTTATTATTTTTGCCTGCCTGTAAATTCTATTTTTGTGCTTGACACTAACAAGACTTTGCATCACAAGACGATGGATCTAGCAGCGTGTGTTCACACATCTCACAACTCCTGCTATAGTTAATACATAGCAGATAATGATTTTAACAACGTATTAAACTTTGCCAGGATCTCTATCCATTTGGGACCTCCATCACTCAGTTATATGGAACATTGAACTCTTTCTTCCCATGTGGCAATGTCACGTTGAAGAAATGAGTTAGTCTGGTTGTATACGTTTGACACTGATCTGTTTCACTGAGAATCACACCAACATTGGCAAGTGCTGAATATCATCACTTATGAAAGACGCATATATGACTGCCAAATGTGAAGATGTTATATTGCTCAGCTCATTATTCCATGTGTGTCAATTAAAGATTCTATAATCCTACTATATAGATATGTTTTTCATCTTTGGATACTGTCAGAATTTGTCCCAAAACTCTTTCATTCAGCCGGTGGAAATATATATATATTTTTTTTGTTACATCTGTTTTCTTTTTTTCCAAATGAAGATCTCACCAAACTGATTCACATAATTAACTGCTCTGTGGGCTTGCCCCTGTCAGCTAATTAGCAGTAATATATTCATAAACCATGCTTGTCTACCAATGAGCATCTTGGCGCCTAAAATGTTCTTCTTCTGAAGTAAAGTTACATATATAGGACAAATCACCTTCTTCTAACTGTGGTAGGGTCAGATTTATATATCTGGCACCCCAAGGACCCCCAAGGCACAAACTCCTTAGCCTCCTGGGTGCACAAGCGCAGGTGCATTTCTGTTCTCCATGTTTTTCCACCAAGACCTGTAGGAATAACAAACCAGTTGTGTTTCCTGCACTAATTCTAAGAAACATAGATAGATAGACAGATAGATAGATAGATAGATAGATAGATAGATAGATAGATAGATAGATAGATAGATAGATAGATAGATAGATAGATAGAAACATAATCGCTTTTTTCACAACAGAATTAGATACCTTGGAAGAATGGAAGGAACCTTCTATTCAGATTACATCTTTATTTACTTCTGTTAATATAAAGTCACTGTGAATAGTCACTCTATAAGAGGTCTTAATAAAAGAGCAAATCCAAGATGGAAGCCGTATGACACAAGCAGAGTCTGCTCATTTAAACATGTTAGCTAGATAGAAACATATGTGCAAGATTCTTTAAGTATTTATGAAGTAAATATATGCAAAGTATGTTCTGTATACTATATATATATATATATATATATATATATATATATATACAAACAACTCTTAAATAACATTTTCATTTAATTACCTTATGGTGGTCACTATATTAAAAGGAAGCATGCTGTTGGTAAAGTATTTTATTATTATTATTATTATTATTATTAAAATATTTTCATCTTTTGTGCATTACATTAATTCCGTTTTAAGAGCTTTATCAATTACTTAAATTATGGCTTTTTTTTTCAACATATATTTTTATTGATATTAAGGGAAGTAGTGTAATATAAATAGACATACAAGAAACATCATAGCATATAATAAAATGTCTGATTTACTAAGATATAAGAATGTGGTATCCTGAAGGAGGAGGCAAGCTTGTTGGTAGGCAAGCAACGAGAGACAGAGTTAGCATAATGAACGGATACCTCCTGCATGTGAGTGTGCATAGAGAAGCAGGGTGGTATGGGCACTGTGCACTTGTCCATGTGCTCCCATACCCTGTTTGTTTTACTATAGTGCAATAAACTGCAAGCCTACCACTTCACACCCACCTCCTGCCCCACCCTCAAACAAAGAACCTGCTCTCAATGTCTGGCTAGAGAAAACAGAGGCTATGTGTTAAAAGTAAATAAACTGAACTTTACACACATTGTAATGCAAATGAGGCGCCCCTAGGCACCTGCCTTATTTTCCTAATGAGAAATCTGGCCATGGTTCTAGATATACTTTGTTTTCTTGGTTTTGCTCTAAGTCCAGAAGAAAGAGAAAGGTCAAGTTAGTATATATTCTGCTGTATGTATGGCGCATAGGTCATTGTACAAATATTAAGTGTATGGTTACCATAGTAAGGTGGTAACACTAGCTAATATAATAATCTGTTTTTCAAAAATATAAGTACCGTATACCTCTGACATTTTGAGAGATTTGGTATTATGATACAAGTCATAAGCAAATACATTTTACCTTATCTGATTTTCCCACTGAAATTCTATTATAATAGAAGCTAAAAGGTATAACTATTTTTTATCGTTCTATTATAATAGAATCTGTAAGGCATGTGTCTAATATATAACAATAAGAATTTGCTGATATTTTCCATTATAATATGGGGAATATATAGTTCTGCTCAATATATGAAATATATTTTAATTGTGGCAATTGTTCTTTGCCGTCATTCACCATGCATGCTCCATATTAATTAACTCTTCACTGCCAGTCTTTGTTCTTGCACATTTCTACCCAGTAAAGTAGTCCATACCATGAAGGGCGCTGCTGCTAAAGCATTGCAGCCCATCATGGCTATGTGTAGGCATGTGTGCCTTATCTGTATTCAGACAACTTCAATGATGTCCTCAGGCATGACATTAAAAGAAAAAAATCAAAATACAAAGTATTTTTTAGCCATGAAAACCCAGATTACACCAATATAGAGATAACATTTCTCAATTCCATTCTTGAGAGTCTAATTATTTTACTGCTTTTCGCTTTTTGAGAGAATTTAGCATGCTTTGAGATGTGATCTAATAGCATACCAAAAATAAAAAAGTAATTTAATATTGTACAGTGATATTGAAACACAAGTATTAATTTACCTCCAAAATCAGCTTCTTGAAATCATGGGGCCAAACTGCATTAACCTTTCTTTTTTTTTTATATTCTGTAACTATGGATAACACTGTGGTAGATAAATCTATCAATACTTCCAAACAATAAGGAGCAGTGACTCCACTGGATAGTTTCAGACACCTGTTGATCAATGCAATCTAGCCCTATATCCATCAGTCCATACATCAGAGTATGTTGGAAGTACTTGTTTTGTGTTTCTCCTGTAGCATATGTTGCATCTCCATCAGTTGTGAATAATTTAGATTACTCGTGTGTATAATGGTAGTGACTGCTGACGGATTAACCAGATGTTAGTTAAAGGACCATTGAAGTGTCAGAGTTATAGTATGTCTTTATGAAGAACTTTACTTGATAATGGGAAAGATTTCTCAAAAAACATAAAAACAGCCTTTCATTTTTAACTATTATGTTAGTTTTTACTTTATTGGTGGCAGATAATTGCTTTTTCTCACAACAAAATTAGATACCTTGGAAGAATGGAAGGAACCGTACAGAGAAGGGCAACAAAACTAATAAGGAGAATGGAGGGGCTAAGTTATGAAGAAAGACTAACCAAATTAAACGTATTTTCTCTAGAAAAAAGGCGTCTAAGAGGAGATATGATTACCTTATATAAATACATCCAGGGTCAGTATAAAGATTTGTCAAGTGTGCTTTTTGTGCCAAGAGGTTTTCAACTGACAAGAGGACATCCCTTGAGGTTAGAAGTAAAAAGATTCCACCTTAAAGAAAGAAAAAGGTTCTTCACAGTAAGGGTGGTTAATCTGTGGAATTCTCTACCAGAGGAGGTGGTGACAGTGGATTCGATAGATAACTTTAAAAGGGGACTGGATTTATTTCTAATTAAAAAGGGAATTCAGGGTTATCATGGATAATTAGAGAGGCAGTATTGATCCAGGGAGAAGTCCGGTCGTCGGTGTCTGGGATCAGGAGGGATTTGATTTTTCTTTATATATATATATATATATATATATATATATATATATATATATATATATATATAAATATTATACAACTAATTAATTAATAGTTAATCCGCATATTGCAGGTCGGAGGAGATCTTGAAAGGTTGAACTTGATGGACTGAAGGTCTTTTTTCAACCTTAAATACTATGGGCCTCATTCTATTATCGGCCGTAAATCGGCCGTAAGGCTGCGATTCCTTGCGGGGGTTCTGTTAACTCGCAATTCAATTATACGGCCCCGCAAGGATCTCCTCTTACGGCCGGCCGCATATCTTGGAACCGGCCTTAAGCTCAAAAATCTACAAAGTCAAAAATAAATTCAAGCCTGCACTGTACAGCTCTGTAAATGCTAGGGGTCATAATGGGGGACATGAGGATTAAAAGTAACCCACTCTCAAGCTTGCACATCAGCCCAAACCCGAGTTTAAATTAACTGTTTATTTTCCGGCTGCGGCGTGGGCGGGTCTGAGGTGCTCCAAGCCCTATGGACTTTTTACATGTATATTTGACATATATTAAAAAATATATATTTTACGGATTTGAGTATAGGGGAAATTTGTGCTATTTTTTCTAACACCTAAAATCACTTTATAGTCTTCTCAAAGTGCAGGATGGCTTTATTTGAGCTACTTTATGTGCTTAATTGGTGCTAGCGGGACCTGTTTGCTGCAAGTAAGCTGTGGCTCGCTTTTAGCCTTGCAGACAGGGTTCCCGGAGCAATAGAATTGCAACCAGGCTTTTCTTACGGCCGATTTGCTTGCGGACGTTTTAGATCAAAGGCTTTCCTCCGGCGCGATCGGCCGCAAGAGATAACAAGGAGCCGGCCGCAAGCCTGCCGGAACCCCCGGCCGGAGGGGAATAGAATAGCCGGATAGCTTGCGGACGGTCCTTGCGGCCCCGCAGCGGCTGCGGCCGATAATAGAATGAGGCCCTATGTAACTATGTAACTATATGTAACCTTCTATTCAGATTATATCTTTATATACTTCTGTTAATAGACAGTCACTGTGAATAGTCACTCGATAAAAGGTCTTAATAAAAGAGCAAATCCAAAATGGAAGCCGTATGACACATGCAGAGTCTGCTCATTTAAAAATGTTATTTCAAAATGTTTAAATAGCTGCTAATGTTATTAGTTTTTATAACTCCTTTAAGGCTGGTGATAGAGACCAGAAATGATTGTGTGGGAGACTTGCGGCACAAGGTCTCCATGGTACTTGAGTTACACAGTGTTGTATAATGTAGACATTGAAAGAAACTTCTTCTACCTCCCTACTGTTTCCTCAAATACGTTTACTTAGCAACAATTTAATGCATGTGAAGCATTTCTAATTATATGCTATCACAGCTATTCATATACTATATGAATAGTTGATGAGAAGCCAAAACCCAAACCTCACAAATAGTTATTTTTCCTTGAACAAGAATGTATAAGAACCATTCTCAGAATGCTTCAGTTATCTGCCACTACATCAGTATCTGCTGCTTCCTGATTAATAGATTAATAGTGGTTAATAGATGAAGGACAGATGCAGTAGCAGATAATTGAACCTCTTGTGACACCAACACTTCCGTTGATTGCTACCTGCTTAGACCTCTTGCCTACTTTTTGCGACCACCTTCTGCCTGCAACACTAACATGGTGAATGCCTCTTGCCACTGACATTGGGTATAATTACCACTACACTCCTGCCAAACAGAACTGAGCCCACCTTCAGGGGACTGTTTTACCAATCTACCTCAGTCCTATGGGTACTTCTTCAGTTGACATGTGTGAGTGCATGGAGTGCTGCTGGGTCCCATGATCCATGTAGTGTATAAAGTCACTATGAATATCTCCATATCACATATATAGTTGTGAGCATGCGAGTTGTTGCTAATGCTTGCAGGCTCGCACAGCGAGCCTGCGGCCCTTGCTGCCCTCGCAAAATGTACGCGTTACGAAAAGAAAATACGAGATGCGCAAAAATCGTCCGCAACCTGCGCACATCAAAACATGAAAAATACAACAAATACACACAACAAATACATAAAAAGCTTACTTACAGGAAGAGGGGGCATCCAGGACCTCGAAAACTAAAGTTACACCTCAATTTAACTCACAATAAAAGAGTTTAGACACTGAAACACCACCAAACACCTACGTATTTGCCGAAAAACACCTACGAGATTAAAAAACAAAGGCGCAACAAGCGCGACCCCAAAAACATTACAAACACAATATATACAAACAACAAACACATAAAAAGCTTACCCACAGCAAGGGGGGGGGGGGCACCCAAGACCTCTGCAAGTCAAGTTACACCTCGATTTAAGTACAAATTTTGGAGTTTAAACACCCGAAAATCACCTAAGCGAGAGAAAAATTGGCAGCCGAACAAAACGAAAACGAGGCTAAAGGTCCCTAAACATGCAAAACCCCCCCAGAAACACGCAAAACACCACCAAACAGCTACGGATATTACGAAAATGTCGAACGACATCCAAATGAAGGACGCTAAATCAGCCACAACCGCATACCACACATTACCCGCTATTTTAGAACAATAACTTATATAATGCGGAACTACACAGCCATGCTAACGGTTTGGTCTCGCGCACGCACACTATTACACTATTACACTCCACACATTCATCACGCTTACACAGCAGCTCCACACCACTAATGCTGCAGCAACATCAAAACAGATTGCCAGCTCTTCAACACAATGCTTCCTGCATATATTACTTCAAAATAGGTCAAGTATATTCATTTATTAATCTATTATTTATTTTATTATTATACACCAAATAGCATTAGCTCACTTACAATTTCATTGCCGTCATTTTTTGACGGGCAATTCGCTAGTTTCCATATAGTTTTACTGAGAGCCCTCAGATTTATTGTTATGCTATGGCATATGATCATTAGACATTTAGAATTAATTCCTGCTCTTAATTAATTAATTAATTAAATTAAAAAATAAAATGAATCCTTTTCTCTCAGAACTTGTGAATACTGAATGGGTCTTGAGGTCTCCTAATATAACTCGGTTTGAAGTATTGCAATCAATACCTGGAGGGTTGTAATACTTTTTAATCCAGTGGTTTCCAGCCCTCTCCTCAAAGTCCCTAAGAAAGGAAAATATTTAGGTTTGAGGAATTTGAGGCAATTAGAGGCTCCAACACCTGTTGAATACTACTTGCTTCACTTGTATTCATAGCCTGTCTGGGGCTTCTCCGTTAGGTTGATAGCTATTACTACTACTACAGGTCAATTGTACAAGCATGTAGGGGGTGTTGTTATTATAGACCCACATTTTAGTTTTAAATGTATACCTTTATTAAATAGGATTGTGCCAGTTAAAGCCAACAAAACCTGCAATGTGAATTGATGAGATCAGATATGATTGATATCATAAATATAATATGAGCTGTGCAATTAGTAGTGGACCCCATTTTAACCACACAATTCACTCTTTTTGATATTTTATCTCTATCTACACTGTCATTTGTCATTAGATCTCTTGACATTAATTATTTAATAATCCCCATCCCACTCCTACTTCAATGCCAGTAGGAAAACTAGGAGGCTAAATATCCTTTCTTATTACCCAAGCTGATTTGGGTCAAACTCATGGACGGATTTCTCATTAGGCAAACAAGGCAACTGCATATCAGCTCCTCCCTGAGAGGGGGCACCTCATTTACATAACAATGTCTGTAAATGTAAGTTTATTTATGTTTAACACATAGTCCCTGCTCTTTCTAGCAGATGCTGAGAGCATGTTTTTATGTTGTGGCTATGCGAGGAGGTGGGTGTGAAGTGGCAGGTTTGCAATTTGCTGTAGTCCACTATAGTAAACCATGCATGGCATGGAAGCTTATGGGTAAGTACAGTGTCTGCACTACCCTACTCGTCACTGTACACTGACATACAGAAGGTATCACATCATTATACTAGCTCTGGTTCTCATTACCTGCCTACCATAAAGCTCTCCTCCTCCCTCAGGTCCTGAAAGCACCATAATCACTGCACTATCTGGATTACCTCAACAATACAGTATACTCCTGTTCCTCTTAATTATGTGTGTCACAATAGACAAGTATTTACACACATTTATATTAGAATTGCTGAAACATACACAACTTACTTGTCAGTCCAACAAGTGTTGGTGGAGCAATGTGGGGAACAGAGAAGTGCATGTGCTTGTGCACCCAGGGGGCAGCTAAGAAGTGTGTGTCTAGGGGTGCCAGATATGTAAATCCAGTCTTGGACATCTTAAATCATATTTACTTCATCCTAACGAATTTGGGATCTGTGAAGCAAACTGTATAGAAAATCTTAAATTTAGCATATTTTACTTGGGTGCTTCCATTTTGGACTACTAGCTTGCATGAAGGATGAAGGGGAGGAAAATCCTACTGGAACGTACACTATAGGTCTTATGTTCAAGTTGCTATGTGTAGTGGCAGTCTTTCAATAGATCTGACTATAGCTATCTGAATCCAAAGGTTTCTCCCATACCTCTCTGATATATTGAATTCTCACAAAAGTAAATATCTACTGGCATTAAAGGATTATGGATTTTTCTAATCTGACACACACTGCTTATATCAGAATCACACATTACATTGATTTCTTCTGTACATATACAGATTTATTTTATGTAATCAATTTTATTTCCACACCCCCAGAGATGCCTACATGGGCACTTGGTACTAACCAATAGAAACACTGGATTCAAGTATGTTTTTTAACCCTATACTAACCATCAAGCCAACATCAGCACAGTACAGAAATGCAGAGCAGCACTGCTTGAAGTTATTTTCCTGTGGTGGAAAAAAAAACACATCCCATGATACTTTGCTGCAGAGGCTGATCCCCCATACATTGCAATAAAGTCGTAGCTGCCTCCAATTGGCCAGAACAAATTATGAATTTTATGCTAATTTCGCTACGGTTGTCAGGGGGATTCATTCTCAAAATCAACTGCAGAAAACTGAAGACATTTGCAAACTCTATGGTAGGTTTATTAATGTTTTTTTTTCATGCAAAAAATGTTTTCATACACTACAAATTCTTCACTATAATTCGTAATGCAGCAATCTTCCACAGACATTTAAAGTATATTTGGATAGATTAAATTAAATTATAGACTGCATTTACTTATTGGAAACTTTCTAAAACATTATCAAGTCAAGTTCTTCCCCAGAACATACTATAATCATGTGACACTAATGCTCCTTTAATGCCATACCTTTTCCAGGATATCTATGGGTGTTATGATGATGGTGTTATAGCTCTGGGAATCCACTTTGCTCAGTTTCGGTCATGTACAGAAATGCTTATACATTCAGTGCTGTCATTATATTTTTGCAGTTGCTGATTTACCGATTCTAATGGAATCTTTCCCAAACAGTCTTATCCATATTAATTTACAGCAAGAAATAAGAAAGTGTTCAGTTGGCGAGCCGGGCACTTATTTATCACTATCAGGAAGCAGAAGGACCGATGCAGTGGCAGATAATTGAAGCATTCTGAGGGTGGCTCTTATACATTCTTGTTCAAGGAAAAAAAAAATGTTTTGGGGGTTTTGGCTGCTTATCAACTATTCGTACAGTATATCCCCAGACATGAATCGCTGCTATAGCATATAATTAGAAATGCCTCACATGCAATAAATTGTTACCAAGTATACTTGTGGTTGAGGACACAGAAGGAGAATGAGGATTTGGTGGCTCGCTATATGTATACTATATATCTATATAAACTGGACAAGGATGCTCTGTCCTGATTAAAGCTGTACGCATCATGAATAAACCATGCACTTACAAAATTGAGGATTAAACATATAATTGAATCAAAAGATTAAAATATAACAAGGCACTGAAACGTCAGCATGGAAAAAAAAAAAAAAAAGATTATTGTTTAACCTTTTGTTTGCCAGAAAAAAATAGTTGTCATGTATTGATATGTGAGTGCCAGAAGGAAATAATAATTTAACCTTTTGATTCCCAGAACAAAAGAATATGGTTTAATCCTCTGAAATATTGTTTAACCATTTTATTGGTACAAGATAGAATATGCAAATCATATAGATTATGTTTTAAACATTTGTTGCCAGAGGAAACATGTTGAGTTAACCTTTGAATTGCCAGAACAAACAAAAAATGATTATGGTTTAACCTTTTGATTGACATAAGAAAACATATCTTTTAACCATTTGGTTGCCAGGGGTAAGATTATGTATTAAATATGGTTTAACCTTTTGATGTCTGGATGAGTGCTTATTGTTTGACCATTGCATTGCCAGGAGAAATAGCCTTTATTAACCATTTGGGTGCCTTTTGAGTATCAGAACATACAAATAAAGGACAATAAAAGAGATATAAGCTAACCATTTGCATGAAGATAATGCATTAACCCTTTAGTGGCCAGAATATTTAATATTAAGAATATTGAATAGCTTAACATTTTGATTGCCAGAGCAAAAGATTATATTTAACCCTTTGTTTGTCAAGTGGTTATGTATGGACAGTTAACCATTTGAGTACCAGAAGGAAATGATAGTTCTGATTAGAACACACATACAAATAATTATGATGAGTTCATCCTCATTGCCAGACCAAATCTCATTCTCAGAAAAATAAAACATTATTTATTAACACGTTTGGTTATCAGGAGAAACACGTATAATTTAACCTTTTAATTCCCATAATAGATTGCAGTTTAGCCTTTTGATCACAGAAGAAAAGACTGGTGAATATTTTGCCTTTAATACTCAGTATTATCAAGCTCATATATTAATAATAGCACTTTCCTGTAGTATATCTTTAATTATTTCCCTGACCTCCTTTAAGGTTATATAATCAGCTCTTAAAAAATGAAAGACAGATGACGGCTTTACAAGACAAATGGTGAGGATGTGTTTATTCAGCTGCATTAAAAGCATTTTGTGGGTGCCACTGCCACAAGGTGCCAAGTAATCGAGACTATCTGAGTAAAGATATCTCATCAATAATAACAATTAAGTGACACACTATCCATCATCTGACAGCTTTACAGTATTAAAGCACTGAAGCAAATACTCAAGGTAAAAAAACAGCTATGTAGAGTTAAAATATGCACCTCTAATGAGCCATGCTGCAGACAGCACATAAATGGGAAATTCCTAATACCTTTAACAACACTTACGATGGACATGCAAAATCCTTGGAAGATCACAATGTACAAGAGGCTGTGCATCATATATTTTTTTGTCCTTTTTTACGAAACCAACACCACAAAGATCTGTCCCCATTTCCAGGACAGGACATCAAAATCCTATAAAATATAAACTGCAATAGATGAAGTCAGCTGTTAGTCAACGGACAGTTGTGAAATAGCAGGATCTGAAAAGAAAAGGAAAGCTTGCTTTTTTTTTTTCGTCTCCCCCCTCAAAAAAAAACATCCACACTAACACTTTCCCTGTGTGTGTGTGTGTGTGTAATTCTTGAAGGGGAAGTGTGGGAGTGGTACCTTTGAGAAGCTCTCCCTTTAAGAGGCAGCCTGCAGTGACGATTCATTGAAAATAGCATTCCAGTATAAATTCATTGTTCCACCTCCTCTCATCTTCACATTTCTCTCTCTTCTCTTCTTGTTCACATCTACATGCTGAGGATAAACTACAAACAGTCTCCAGACGAGTTCAGCAAGCTCCTGTGCACAGACTCTAGTGTTTGCTGCTGCTTTCCATCCAACAAAGGAAAAAATATTCCAACGTCCTGTGGATAAGGAGTTAACACATATTACCAGTGGAAATTATATGAGCGGTTCTTTTTTTTTTTTTTTTTGGCTATTTTTATCCAGTGTTTATTGCTGACTAAATGCAGGAAAAGACACAAGTCAACAAAGCTGCTGAATGAAAAGTAAGTTTATATCTCGCAGAGCCGGTTCCTGCTTCTGTTGACATTTTATTGCTGGCTGATTCATCCCAGGCAAGTTTTTTTTTTTTTCTTCGCTCTCTCCAATTTCCAAGCGAACAATGGTGCTGATATTGTTAGTGTTGCTGGCTGCTGAGTTGCACTTTGCTGCCACGCTTTCTAACAGGACTGCAGATTCCCGGCTGAGCGATACACCTGCCTATCATAAGGAGCACCAGAGGAGGAGCGGTATAGTGCAGAACATTGACCAGATATATGCAGGGGGAGGTAAAGTGGGATACATCCTGTATGCAGATGGGAAGAAGTTTATTTTAGATTTGGAAAGGGATGATATGCTACTGTCCCCACATTTCAGCACCAAGTACCTGGGACGTCTCCATCCTCAGCATCGTTTTCACAGGCATTGCTTTTATAGGGGGACGATAGATTCCAGCCCCCAGTCCTTGGCTGTGTTCAATCTTTGCGGAGGACTGGATGGCTACTTTGCAGTCAAACATGCCCATTATACAATCAAGCCACTAATTAAGGGGAAGGCAGGAGAAGGGCAGGTGTACAGTGACGGGTCAGAGAGAGTGTTGCATGTATTCATCAAGGATCGGTTTAGTTTTGAGACTGTGCCCTCCAGGTCCAGCTGTGAGACACATGGTTTTGGCAAGAAATTGCACAAGCATGGGAAAGGCTTTGGAAGGCATGCCAAAAAAGCCCAGCAAACGCGGGAAAATGCTCAGAAACTCAACCAAACCTCCACCCACAATGATCCTATCCTTAAAGAAATTTTTTTGCAAAAAACCACACTAAAGAAACGCCAGAGGCGATCTATATCTAAATCCAGACATGTGGAACTCCTCCTCGTTGCTGATGAGTCCATGGCCAAAAAATACGGGAAGGACCTCCACCATTACCTGTTGACTTTGGCTTCCATTGCTTCAAGGCTTTACAGTCATCCAAGCATCGAAAACCACATCCGCTTGGCTGTGGTGAAGGTTGTGATGGTCACAGACAAGGAAAAGGGACCTGAGATTAGCAAGAATGCAGCCACTTCACTGAAGAACTTCTGCAAGTGGCAACATCAACACAACCAACTGGATGATGAACATGATGAACATTATGATGCTGCCATTCTATTCACCAGGGAGGTAGGTCATATTCATATTGACACAGGAAATAAAGTTAATCTTAATCTTCATTTTTCATTCTATTAAATATTTTCACAGTTTAGAAACTTAATATCAGATAAGTTTAAGGGTTAAGTGCCAAGAAAGTTACATTTTGTATGAGCAACATTAATGTTCTTCCTGTATATTGTAACTTAAAATGCAACATTTATTGCTGAGTAATTATTGTTTTCAAATATAAATTGAAAGGTTAATATTGGATTATGAGCAGCAGTCCAGTGACAGGTGCACGATTCAGAGTATTGCAATATATTGTGTTACCTTTTAATTGGACAAATATTCATTCAAAATAATGAGCTTTTGCAAAATCCAATTCAAAAACAGCACTGAGCCAGATGGTGTAATGTATGATGGTATCTATTTGCAAAAGTAGTAGTTGACACATAACATACTCTTCCACCAGATTTGGTAATGCCATAAAATAGTTGGAAAATGATTGTGATTGGCATACAGCTATAAATAAATAAATGTCTATCATAACTTGAGTTTTTAAATTTGAAGCTTTAAAGATTACCAAAATATGTACCAAATCTATGTTTCCTATTAAGGGCTAATCTTAAAAAGATCTACTTTACAGAATGGGTAGTAGATCAGTGAAACAGTCTTCCAGCTGAAGTGGTAGGCGTAAGGAATTTAAGCATGTCTAGCATGTGCATAAAAACTAGATAGAGTAGGCAAACTAGTTGGGCTTTTGTGATTTACCCTAATATTTAGAACATGAGTTTGCATGATGTTTTCCCTGGATGCACCTGCCAAATTCCATTGACCACTAACCACATTTGCCATGTTCAGTTATTTTATTTATATTAAACTTATCAAATGTGTTTTCAACTGAATAATATTCCCAGACAGAATGAGTAAGTGGAAAACCTAAGCAAATTCCATTTCATATTAAGGGCCTGGAGCTATTAGCTACCTTTTCAGCCTATCTGTGGATTCCTGACACATTATCTTGATTACCCATCTCTCCTTCAAGGAAATATGTCAGTCTTGGGTTTGTTATTCTATTTAATGTTATGTCATAGGGAAAAATATGTGTACTGAGATGATCAAGTGCAAGTCTCCCAAGACAGCCTAATTATCTTTAACATATGCTTCCTCTCCCTAGTCAATTTCAGTGCACTGCACTAGTGAGGAGACCTTCTGCATTCATTCATTTCATAAATAAGTTTAAATTGACATAGAAATCATTAAAACTTATTTGCACTATGATGGAGAGCAATCAAAATCAAACAGCAAATGTGTAACAATGTGTAACAATTGTTGTATATGTTTTACAGTACTATCTGCATAACTTTCATAACACACAGCTTGTTGGCTTGCAGCTCGTGATTAAATGATCTTATGGGGAAATTCTCACAGGTCCTGAAAGGACTGTAAATGATAAACTCCCTCTAAATGCTTATATACAGTCCTCACTACAATAATACATTTCACACATTTCATTCTGAGATCAGAATATCTAAGAAAACCCAAACAAATAAGCTGATTTTGGTCCTTGCAGAACCTGCTGAGTGAAGGAAGCTTAATGTGGCTGTTGTTTAGTTGTTCAGTTGTGTCCGCCTCTCCATGACCCTATATACCGCAGCATGCCAGCCACATCTTGTGTCTGATTCTGCTTATGTATAAGGTTTTCCTGGAAAAGATACAGGAGTGGGTTGCCAGTTCCTTCTCCAGTGAACAACAATTTGTCTGACCTCTCTGCTATGACCTACCTATCTTGGGTGACCCTACATGGTATAGATCATAGCATCATTGAAGTACACAAGCGCCAACACCACAACAAGGTAGCGATCCAGAAGTGGAATTTGGCTGTTAACTGGGTGATATAAAAAATATTCTATAAAACAGTGAAATATGCATTAATTTAAAAAAAGTTTAGATTCCCACTTGGTTTTCAATTCTCTATTGGTTGATGTAGAGCAGTACTGATGAATTTCATGTCTCTTTAATCATGCAACTAAGTGCAAGAGATATTTTCACCCAGATCTCATGTAAGAAATGTCACTTGATGCAGGTGAATTTGAATGAATACAAAAATACAACTGGTCTTATTTTATGTTAAATTCAAAATAATGTTCATGACAATTTTTTTTTTCTTCCTCTAACAACACAGAAAAGTCATTGTATTGCATTGTTCGAAATATTTCAGTTTCCCACTTATTTTTGGCAAAGCACATTTTGCCTAGGGTCATAGTAAGCATTTTATAACCAAGCTGTACAGGTTGGGTGGAGGAGATTGCAAATGTCAGTGCTGCAGCTGAAAGTTTAAATAGGGCCCAAGAGAATTTCTTCAGCTGGCTGGATTTTCTTCTTTTTTTTTTTTTGGATGAATGCTTTATATTTCAGAGGGCGCCCCAAGCCTTAAGGGAAGGCGTGGGTAAAGTTGGAGAGTGCACATTGGGTCTGTGGTTCGTGGGTAGAACATGATCTGTGAATCTTACCCACACTGATGTAGAAATGTTGAAAGTAATACTATCATAATTCTTAAATTGTCATTATTTATGCAAATTGTGACATCTATTAAAAAAGACTTAAAATGCATGCTTTGTTATTAATACTTGACATAAACAAATGGCCATATTTAACTCCAAGCAACTTGATCGTAGTAGGCCGTATGTCTGTGTTGCGGGCTCCCGTTCAAATGCTATTCAATTGCTCAAACCCGCAAGTAACTGTCCCAAAGCCAAAACCGTAAACCATGCACTGCTTCGTAGCAGTTCAGGGTGGGAGCATGATCAATTAGGCAATCCTGTAACCGCCAATTTAGAATCAGCCAATAGAAAATGAGATTATTATGGCAGTAAAACATGGAGGTTACATGTCAATCAATTAGGTTCGGGGGTCCGATATGCAATCAGACTTGCAAACCCTCAAAAGAAAGAATTATGAAAATTAATGCTGATACTGTTCTAGTCCATATGGGTGGCCTCATATGTATTAACTCATTGATTCCCGACTTTCCCCGTTATTTACAGTGCAGTAGTGATTTTTTATTTGCATTTATAGTGCTACGAATAGGTGTTTAACCCCCCTCTCTAGCACTCGTAGGAATTTCTCTTTTATTTGCAATTTACGGGTGTGAAAACATTTACGGGCTTGGGGAAAATGAGCAATTGAATAGCGATTTGCAATTTTAGCCATCATAACTCTTGCGAAAGTGAAAGATCAAAGGCTTCTGGAGGCTGGAGGTTACGGGTTTAACCATTGCAATATTTTCAAGGCTGTAACTTGTAACCTGTTTGCTACCTCACTTACGGGCTACCGGATCGCCCAAAACCTCAATTGAATATGGCCTAAAGTCTGTAATGTCCACTCCTTCACAGCAATTTTGTATGAGAATCAAAAAATATAGATGGAACTAGTGTACAAAATGCAAAAAAATGGGTGCTTTTAGGATCTTGTAAGGTCACCCTAAACCACAAGTAAACCAGATGCAAATGCACTACAGGTTCTATTCTGGAATGTTTTAATGAGCCCATGTGATTGGCTGAGAATTGACAACATGTGATTCTTATTGTAAAGGGGAACTGGCAAGAGAAGAAGGCAATACTTGCACATAGAAACATAGATTTAGCGGCAAATAAGAACTAAAAAGGCCCATCTGATCTGCCCATTCTATCTACCAAAATCATTGCTTAAGCATGCATTATAAATACTTTTTGGACAAGTGTGCATAAATAGTCATGCTGGATTATCCTCTTTGGATTATTTTTGGAAAGTTTATTACCTTATTTGCATTGAAGGTGTACTACCTCCTCTAAAATATATTAATTGTTGTGCCACATAATCTTACAAAATCCCATGTACTCTTGTAGTACTTATTAAAATATGTGAAATTGTTTATGCATGAATTTATACTAATAGAAATTAAAAGTTATATTTTCATAAATAAACTTTGCATATTTAACCATTCATGAGTGCACTTCCATAAGGGATGTTTTTCTTCCTTTTTTTTTGACTAGATTATTAAATAAGCTTCATAATGGCAATAAGCTCACCCCAGGCATGATTAAATTCATTAACTGTGTATAACTCTACCTCTTCCACTAGAAGGATGATCCAACTATCTATTATTTTCTGTAAAGTAGTACTTGCACACATACAGCCTTATTAAATTGCGATTCGGCCAATTGAATAGGGCTCTATATAAGCACAGAGCATATTTTTTTACAGAAGTTTTTAGTTAGTAAAAACTTCTGTAAAAAACATATGCTATGTGCTTATATAGAGTCCTTTTCAATTGGCCGAATCGCAATTTAATAAGGCTGATAATCAACAGTCCAACCTCAAACCATACTCTCTTGTTCTTGCATTCCTTTTTTCTGGAAGAAACGTTCCTCCTGAATTCTATTAAATTCTTTTATATATCATATCATGGCTCTTTCTTCTATCTTCAAAGCTATACATTGTGACAGCATCCATATTTAAGAAAGAACTGGCAAGGGGAGGAGGCAGCATTGGCTCCTGACCTCTCTGGTGCAACTTCATGATGCTTTTTCTCTTTAAAAAAATGCATGTTTTGCTTTATTACACTGTCTGCTCTGTTTTTTTTTTCCAGATGCTCTTGCTGATTCAGGCAGGAAAAACATTACAGAGTCACTTTAATTCACAGCATTTACAATGAAATGAGTAAATAAGCCTGACTTACACACAAACTCTGTCAGACTCAAATGGATTAAATTGACTCTTTCTATTTATCCCTTTCATGTCAGATGCTGCTTGCCAGTCTCTCAGTTTATAACTGCATTTCCACATCAGAGGTTTAGAAAGAAAAAAAAAAACCTCTCCTGGAATGTCTAGTGGAAACCACTCTTACAGATGGCATGGCATAACTATTATAGCTGGAAATACTTATGGTCGGTGGGCACTATTTTGCTTTTCTGCACTTGTGCATTCTTTTACTAATGTGTATAAACTGATCCATCCTGTCAGACTAAATTGATGACATCTTAAAATCCATCTTAAATCTTTCTGCTATTTATAGATCGCTATGAGGCCCAGATGTCTGCTGTTTATAACATAAAGAAATTATTTTAGCCGGTAACAATACATTATGGGATTTATTTGATGATTTTGTCTGTTCTATAGTTTCTTACAGATGCAGGAACATTGACTCAAATAAACTAGTAGTTTAAAATTAAGTTGTAGAATATACAATGCAGTGTTTGTTTTCGTTAGCTATATATAGATAAGTACTTTTACTGTATATACTCGAGTATAAGCCGAGTTTTTCAGTCCTTTTTTTAAGGCTACAAAGGGCCCCCTCGGCTTATACTCGAGTCTCTCTCCCCCCCGTGTCTCTCTAACCCCCCCGTGTCTCTCTCCCCCGTGTCTCTCTAACCCCCCCATGTCTCTCTAACCCCCCCGTGTCTCTCTAACCCCCGCCCGTGTCTCTTTAACCCCCCGTGTCTCTCTAACCCCCCTGTGCCTCTCTAACCCACTCCCCGTGTCTCTCTAACCCCCCCGTGTCTCTCTAACCCACCCCCCCGTGTCTCTTTAACCCCCCCGTGTCTCTCTAACCCCCCATGTCTCTCTAACCCACCCCCCGTGTCTCTCTAACCCACCCCCCGTGTCTCTCTAACCCACCCCCCGTGTCTCTCTAACCCCCCCGTGTCTCTCTAACCCACCCCCATGTCTCTCTAACCCACCCCCGTGTCTCTCTACCCCCTGTGTCTCTTTCCCTCCCCCCTCCTCATCCTCAACCCCCCTCCTCATTCTAAACCCCCCCTCCTCACTTTACCCCTCTAAATACCTCCCCCTCTCCCTTTCCCCTCACTTACCTCCATCTCCATCTTCAGCTTCTGCTCTGGCCTCCGCTCCTTCCAGCGTCTTGACCCGGCCAATGCTAATGACGTGGCGCGCATGTGACGTCACGTCATTAGCATATACCGGGTGCCGGCACAGAGACACAAGAAAAGGGCACACAAGAGGGGGACACAGAGGGCACAAGTGGGGCAGCACATTTCCCACCCTCGGCTTATACTCGAGTCACTCATTTTTCCCAGTATTTTGTGGTAAAATAGGTGCCTCGGCTTATACTCGTGTCGGCTTATACTCGAGTATATACGGTACCTACAATAACCTAACTAAAAGCATATGTTAGCCAGATTCAGTCCAAGTTACCCGACCCCCAGAGATGTCATTTTCTTAAGGAAAGGGGGGAAGGTCAGAACAATGAGGCAACATGTTTGGAATTTGAAATTAAGATATCTGTAGCTGGTGTATTGTATTAGAGTAAGTTTTTTTGTAAAGTGATATTTATACTGTAAGCGGTTTGCCTGAGGTAACCTTTATTTTAGATTAACAATGAGCAAGGAAGTAAGTTTGTATGGAAATGGAAATTAAGATTACATATTCTTTATAAAAATGATCTCAACAGATTTTTATTCGGTAAAAAACAGGATTCGGCCTAGCGGTCCAATTTTTCGAGATGTGTTTTGAATGTATAAATTGGTTGCCTGGCAACTAGACGCTGAGTTGCCATCTCAGTATTTTGATGGGCTCTGATTGCCGTTGCACTAAGTTTTTGTACATCCAGATGTCTTCTCCTAATGGCTTGTTTATCCTCCATGAAGCAAATGTGTGAGGTACATTTTCCATTTCTGTTTACTAGCTAAGGCTACTTTGAACTTCATGCCTATGTGTTAGCTGAATAATATTTGCATTTCAGCTGTCAAACTAACACATTTCATAAGCAGTAGGTAAGTCTGAAATGCAGACAAGGTATGCATGAAATGAGCACATGATAATGTAGAACTGGCATAAACATATTCCTTACCCAACGTGGCCTGTATGTCCTGTACTGTTGTCAATATATATTATGTTAAATATCACACCAATGCTCTTGAATTCAGAGACATATATATCACTGGCAAGTGAGTTAGGAAGCATTTAAGGTAATATGGCTACAGATCAAATACAGTTTTCTTTTTCTGCCTAGGACTCTAAGGCTGAGGTCTAGGGCTGCATATCCTCAGAGGCAGCAGTTTGTTGGTGCCTTGCCATTGAAGATTGTGTACACATAAATAGAAATGCTGTATCCTTCCTGTTGGCTGGCCACACGCAGTGGCGTGTGGCGCTGGCTAGATGTCAGTGTAAAGCTTATAATCTGCCAGTTCCCTAACCCCTAACACTAACCCATAACCATAGCACCTAACCCTAACACCTAACCCGTAACCCTAACACCTAAACCGTAACCCTAACTCCTAAACCTAACACTAGCCCCTAACCATAGCACCTAACACTAACACCTAAGCCTAACACCTAACCCGTAACCCTAACCCTAACTCCTAACCCTAACACCTAAACCTAACACCTAACCTCAAACCTAACACCTAACCCATAACCACAACCCCTAACCATAGCACCTAACCAGTAACCCATAACACCTAACCCTAACAAATAACCCCTAACACCTAACCCTAACACCTAACCCTAATCCCAAACCCTAACACTGATACCTAAACCCTAGCCCTTATACCTAACCCCTAACACCCAACCCTAACTCGTAACCCTAACACCTAACCCGTAACCCTAACTCCTAACCCGAACACATAACCCTATAACCTAACCAGTAACCCTAACACCTAACCCTAACAAATAACCCCTAACCCTAACACCTAACCCAAACACCTAACCCTAATCCCGAACCCTAACACTGAACCCTAATACCTAAACCCTAGCCCTTATACCTAACCCCTAACACCAAACCCTAAAACCTAAGAAATTCACTGAAAAAGCAACCACACCAACAGGAAATGTCCGAAATGTATATATAAAGTAACCTTATAACTAATATTAACATATTATGTATATACACAAATATTATAATTGAAGTCATATACTGTAAATGAGCTGTGTTTAAAATGGTTTTGAATTAAAACAGAAAATACGTTGTGGCCTCATTTACATGTCTCCACCCAGTCTCCCATAGTTCAGTGCAAACTCTGTATTACTTGATACTCTGAGCGGGAAATACGTTTATTAACTTATTTTAGGCATGCAAATATGCACACAAATATACACATGATTGTGTGTATGTAATCCTTACATGGCATCAAAAATAGGATAAAGGGGCCTGGAGCACACAAATATATATGGGTCTAGGGAAGATTAAAACTTAAATACAACACTGTAATAAAAACAACAGCCTTTCTATTTTCATCTTCCATAGTTGGCCCGCCTGTTGACAAACTACAAAAAAAGGATTATGGTATATGGAATTGCCACTGCATATCCACTTCAATATTTTGATAAGATCAAGTTAAAAAGCACTACCAAGATTCTGCTGAAGGACCTGTGATGAACTTAATTTTGTTGATATCATTGAAGACAAACTCAAGTGAGACGTGTTGGACATCCAACAAGGGAGCTTGTTCCGTAAAACATAAATCATTACGGCAAATAAGGGTAGTCAAAGTGTTACGTTTAGATTTAAAAGGTAGCGTCACCAAAGAGAAAGAGTTAGAGAAAGAGTATACAGTAAATGAAGGTCATTATGCTAAGCGGTTCAATTACCTAAATCTTCCTTTCTAACCTTTTATGTCTTTTTCATATTTCCATTATATTTCCTTTCTGTTGATACATTTACACATAATTTAAACAATTGTGCAATGAAATAAGGCTGCTTCTTAGATTCTAACATAGCAAATATTTACTCTAAGTAACGGGACAGGACTGTGATATATGTTTGAGGAAAATCACATATATAGTTGTCAGCAGTGCGGGTTGGCAGAAGTTGTTGCTAATGCTCACAAAGCGAGGGCCGCAGTTGCTGGCAAGGAGCGCCAAAGGCACTCCTTGCGCTGCTGATGAGCGCCATGGGCGCTCATCCCTATGACGGGACTTACAATGCAAAATTTACGGTCTTAACATCTACAAATACGAGCCGCGGGACTTAGAAAAAAAAACATTACAAGCTCGCAAAAATATGACCTTAGCGCCCAAAACACGCACACATGAAAACATTAAAAACACAATAAATACACACAACAAACACATAAAAAGCTTACCCACAGCAAGGGGGGCACCCAGGACCTCGGAAACTGAAGTTACACCTCAATTTAAGTAGAAATTCAAGAGTTTAGACACCCGAAAATCCCCTAAGCGAGAGAAAAAATGGCCACCGAAAGAATAGAAAACGAGGCTACAGGACCCTAAACACGCAAAACACCACAAAACACATACGGATTTTCCGAAAAAGCCGGACGAAGTCCAACAACAAGGACGCAAAATCAGCCATAGCCGCATACCACACACATTAGGCGCCATTTTACAACACTAACTTACACAATGCGGAAGTACACAGCTACCCTAATGGATTTGGCTCGTGCACGCACACTATTACACTACACACTGCACACATTGCTGACACACAGCAGCTCCATACCACTAATGCTGCAGCAACATCAAAACAGATTGCCAGCTCTTCAACACAATGCTTCCTGCATATATTACTTCAAAGCACACAATAGCTAACAATGCCACTAATGTCATTCACCATTATTCTATTATTTTTTATATTGTTAATTAACTTTCTGTTATCTTTTACTCATTTTTCACTGTAATAAAAACTAAATCATTTTTCTGCTCTCCATTTATATTGGACTTTTTGTCTCTCTGACATTTCAGCTCAAAGGGCTTAGTTTAGACCTCACTTTTCATTTGTTCTCATTAAATTCTCTAATTAATATTTTTTCTTCCAAAGCCACCATAATACAACTGACATTTAAATGTAACTGCATGTGCCAGATCTTTATCTATATCCCTGTATTCCTGTCACATGAATAAAAGTCAAGTGTCTATCGAGGTGTAACCTCCTAGAATGCAACATGTGAATGTCTTTTAGCTGTTCTCTAGCATATGTGAGTAAACGTGGCCAAAGTCCTCCATTCATCCAGCGCCACAGAAATCTATCCACCCACGGGAGTCCATGTTGATATATTTTGCTTTCACCTGTCCTCTAAATTCCACCTTATATATTCCTATCATATGATAGAGAACATGTGGTAGATAAGCCTGAACATATGCTATCACAAAGCAAATTTTAAGTGGTATATTACTGTATGCGCGATTGTTGGTGTGCAAGTTGGTCTGCGTGTAACACCATGACTGCATTTTCATATACTTGTGTGTGTGTGTGTCCGATTTTTATGACTCTACATATACATATCTGTTTATCTGATAGTACCATATTGGTCCGAATATAAGCCACACCTTTTTTCAGATTTTTGAGTTTGCGAGTTACGGGTGCGGCGTATATTCGCGACCGTAAAAAAAAAACTCACTGCTGATTTGCAAGCTTGCGATTTACGTGTGTGGCTTCTATTCTCGAACGTAAAATTACTGCCGATTTACGCGATTACGAGTTAAGGGTGCCGATTTGCGTGCTTGAGACTGCGGTATTGTCACAATTGAATAGCGATTTGCGGTTTTAGTGATTCGAACATCCTGTAAGGCCTGTAACCTGCAAAAAAAGCTACAGTACTAATTAGCCTGTTTCTTGCAATGGCTGATCACTTGGAGAGAGTCTTTTTCTCTCCAATTTTAAGGGTGCGGCTTATATTTGAGTACTATCTTTTTTCTATTTTTTCCCCTTGGGTGCGGCTTATATGCGGGTGCGGCTTATATTCGGACCAATACGGTATGTTTACATGTTTAAATATTTGCTCCATTGCCATGTCTGTGTCTAACGTGTATGATTTTGTGTCTCAGTATGTGTCCGTTCCTATATCTTACTGATTGTACCTTTTGAGGGTCTGTGCACAACAATATCTAAGACTGTATTTCATAATGTTGATATTATTCTATGTTTTTATTTTTACTACTAGGACATAAAAACATCTTACACCAAGCTATACAATTGAAGGTAGCTACAGTTTGCATTCTTCCAATATAAGGATTGTGACACGGAACGGACATGAGTTTAGGGCGGAGAAGTGAGCGGTAGTTGTTTAGAAGGAAATTAGCGGATGAGACATTAGTTGCAACAAGGTAGTGTGACATGATTGTGTTATGGAACCATTGTGTTGTTTGAGTGACAGTGAGGTAGTAGCGATGAAGAATAATGGAGTGGCCACCACCAAGTGGGCCAGATGCTTTGTCATAGGAAAAGCGAGATGGTCTAGTGCACATCTTTTTCTCACCTATCCCATCATTTAATCATGTGCATATTGTTTCGTTCCACATTCATGTTGCTCTGCTCGGCTCATCAATGTTAATATAGTCAACACTGGCATGTGAAACCCGCCATATTTGAAAGTGCAGCTATATCTTGCAGTATGAATTGATATTCCAATAACATAAACATAAGTACTGACATTTTAATAAAGAGGCGATGAGAGTGTGTGAACTCAATCATCTTCTAATATATTTATCTAGGCCACCGCAGGGCAGCAATATTCTTAAAGTCTGGCAAATTATAACCCCTTGAGGACTGGAGTTGGAAACCACTTCTGCAGGCAATAGGGTAAATTGTGCTTACCAACATAATTTAGCAAGCTCCAGATTTAAAATTCCAATTGCAGATTCACCATTTCAAAGATATTGTAAAATGTACCATCTGCTGTACATAAGAACAAAAATAGCTTCGTCTTTATTTTTACCCTACAAATATTTCATTGTAGTGTCATAGCCCTTTTGGGGGGAAGTGATATATCTTGGAAAAACATGAAAGTTATTAATAATAATGTTTCAGCTTATGCGGTGCTGACATGCTGCACAGAGAATTTTTACAGGCACTATTATTCCCTGACCAAAGAGCGTAAAATCAAAATGTTGATGCCACAGGCAGAGGATAGAAACTTGCCTTATATAAAATAGCAAAGTGATCCTGGAATTGAAACTTTTCCCCCTAAATCAAAGGCGCTCTTATCACTATGTTACAGAAATCCTGAAATGTTATTTAAGTGTGAGGCTTGAAAATCTCAAAATGATAACTGGAGCTGGTGGTGTTGACAGGTGAGAGGATTTTCAAAAGCCAGCGTATTTCTATAATATATTTTAATCCACTCACCAATGACAAAGCTGCCTCTGAAACATTTCTAATCGTTTCGCTGTAGTGGGTCAATGCCAAGCACCAGATTGTTGATAGACTTGTTTCATCATTAACTTTGATTATAAAACAAGATATCTGTTGCCAATCTGCATTCTTACGTCTTGAATTATGACAAATTTCATCAGGGATGTTTCAACATGCTGCATGTAGTGGTAAAATTTAGAAATAAAATATATTTTTTGGTCTGAAGCAGTAAATACTCATTATATAGGGTTTATGCTGCAGCCAAGGATTCTGGGTAATGGCACTGAAATGACACTCACTTTTTGCTTAGATCCATATTAAGCATGGAACATTTAGGCGTATATTCAGTTTTATAGCCATATGTTGACACATTGCCTTGGTTCGAACTGCAGTGCCAGAAAAACAACTCACAAACAGCTGTTTCGACCTACAGGGAATCATCAATGTGAGCAGGTTTTTTATTTTTTTTCTGGCTACTGCAGTGTGAGGCTGGGATGAAACCTGAAATCATACACAAGGTGATTACAATCAGCAGAAAAGCTATTTTATCTCAAACACATCCCAAGTAGGTCTGAATGCTTTTAACATTTATTATTTTTAGATAATTTTGAAATGTCTGGAAAAATATGATGTTACTTTCTATTACAACAACTGTCAAAATTCTGTATCCACCCAAATAAAAATATTAATCAGATTTATAGCTGCTCATGGCAGATTCTTGTCTTTATGAGGAGCTGTACTATAAATTATTGTTTAACCAGGAAGACCTTTTAGCCTGATCAGTTTAATGGCCCGTATTATGATTTTCATGCACATTATCGTCCAATTAGCATGGACATAAATGAGGACAAAAGACTTCATGTAGCAAGGGTAGCATGCAAAAGTCTTTATAGATCCTTAGATGCCGGTTTCATATACCACGATTACCTTTCAACTTAAATTAATTTTTCAAATATCTTTATTATTATTATCATTTATTGGTAACGCGCCAACATATTCCATAGCTCTATACATGGGGAAGTTCAAGGCTAAAACAATAGCAGTATTAACACATTGCAATTGCATTGGAGGGTCCGATATTTGAGCTTAGAATCCAGTGTCCATAGTGCTTCCCCCAAAGCACCATGCAAGATTGAAAACTCACAAACGTACAATCTAGCTTTGGGGTGTGGTGCTGGAGGGTGAGAGAAGTGTTGTACATGTTAGGGTGGAAGGTGATAAGCTTCTTTAAACTGATGTGTTTTAGTGAGGTTTTGAAGGTTTTAAGGCAGGAAGATGGTCTGGTGGAGCGAGGCAAGGAGTTCCAGAGAATCGGTGCAGCACGAGAAAAGTCCTGAAGACGGAATGAGAGGAGGTAATAAGAGAGGTGGAAATAAGAAGGTTGTTAGCAGAACAAAGATGGCGGGTGGGGAAATATGTCACGATCACTAATAATATAGTTCCAATGTGAAAGTCTATTTAGCAGTGGAGATAATGAATGGAGGGACCTGGTGGAAAGAAGTGTGGACTTCCTTTGCAAATTCTCTATTCACTCCTTGAGGTCAATAAAATGCCAAAAATATATAGAGATGGTCAGTTTACCCCTATGGTTGTTACATCACCGTTCTATAAAGTAATTACCAGCCATCTCCATGTAATAAATTAATATTCCTCATTTACTGCAAGTAGCAGAGGGTCCCTAACCCTTTTTGGGCCCTGGTGCTTTATCTGTATTACCTACCAGCAACCATTTCACACTGTAATTGTAAAAAAAAATACCAAATGTATAATTTATAAGGCAACAACATCCCTGGGTTATCATATTAACTGCTGTTTGTGATAAGACAAACAAACTCATATTAATAATTACTAATAGGTTGTGGATAAAATCGGATTTAATTAATAATTTGAAAAAGAGTAGAAAACGAATAAGGAATAAAAAAAATTGACTTTATATAAAACACTGATAATCTATGGCAAATAACCTAGATTTATTCCTCGGTGTACATACATATGGTAATTTACTACAGCTGCGAAAATAATAATTTCATAAAAGGTGGATAATGCAAGTTATTATTTTGGTTGTCTTTTATGGACAGTAGACAGTGAATCTTTTACTCAGGCGTGTGAGGATATGATTGCAAAGGCTTGGCTTTAAGTCTCAGCTCGCTCATCTATTTTTGATTACTGGCTTTTGGTGAACTTCTTTAAGTAATGCGACATGTGGTCAGAATTGAAAATCCCCAGCTGAGCATGTTCTCTTTATGGGAGTACTCTTGTACTGCGGCGTACAGAAGAACAGAATATAAGCTTTTGGGTGCTGTAATACTAACTATAGAATTTAAGCATTGTGATTATGAGACACTTGTCTGTCTTATTTTTTGAAAAACAAACTTCTATATTGTATTGAACCTACAACGACTTAGCTCCTCAGTTGACTGAATGGCCTAATCCATTTTCCAAATAAACATTTATATTATTTCAGATTTCAACTAGAGAACTATTATTCTAGCTCTCATGGTGTGCCGTTCCCATTAGACTTGCATAATCAAAATTATGTTTGCTCAATCCATTAAACTAAATATCTGAATAATAAAGTCATCTTATCGAGACCACATTAATTGGATATTAAATAAACATGTTAGATGTATATCAGCTATCAGTCTGTATTGAAGAGAATTGGAAATGCAATTTTCATAGACATGGGAATCCACTGTAGGGTTTAAACATAGTCGTCTGGCACCTGAAAAGTGGGTGGAGGCAAATCTGGCAGCAGTTTTTTGTATGTTTTGGCATTCAGACAGATGGGTATGATGGATGCCAATCTAATAACATTTTTTTTTAATTCCAAACTTATAAAACAACACTTATTAATAGCATGAAAACATTTATTGGCATAATATCACTGCTACAAAATGATTAGATACAACCACGTTGATAGCATGCCATTAGTTTCATAATATTACCAGACTGCTTATGTGTATTTGGGCTTGGAAGGTTGTCGAGAGACATGGCAGATATCCAATAATGTGTATAGGAAGAACCTATAATATTCATGTGAGTGCTGTTTATTTTATACGTTAAAAATGACTATAATCATAAACAGTTTTTGCTATGGTATGCCAATCTTCTGTACTTCAGAATATATTAGTACATAATAATTATAATATATAGGAAAGAATGTGCATTTTTTATGCAAATGGCTGAAAGATCAACTAAAACCTGTCATGTTATTGTCCTCTCAAATCTGGCTTTCCCTTTTTCAGTTGAGTAACAGTATTTCATGACACAGTAACATTAGACTCATTAGACATGACACTTACACATGACCTTTTCCATTGGAATCCAGTCTACTTCCTTCCTCTAAGTCTCTAAATTGGTTTACATTCTCTCCATCTCTATGAATCCTTCATTGCTTACCAGTCCTTGTGTCATATCTTCTTTTTAATAATCATATCCCACCGACAAAATAACCTTTGAAAGCACTCTTTTTAGAGACTACGAGCAAGCTTTGCAAATTAGTCGTATTTTAATTTGGATTTTAATCAAAATATATTGATGACTACAATTTTAAGATCAAAAAATACTATAAATTAAATGATATTGGTTAGCTCAGAGTCTCCAGGGGATTAGTAACTAATTTATGTGATTCTTGATATGCTTTTTAGAAATGATTAGCGTATACTAAATTAGGTCTTTAAGGTTTATGTAATTCCATTACTAAGGGGCATATGAAAGACTCTTCATCACCACGTAAAGCCACCTAATATAATGAGTTAGTGGAATTCCACTTGATTGTTAAGATATTTGGCAAGATGTTTACTAGCAATGATTTATTATAGACTTTAATCCCTTTATGACTGAAATGCGTATTATGGTCTGCATTTAAACATGTCAAGCGGAGTTATTGTAATCATGTGGGAGTATTAAAAATGAATACCATGGCTATTTTTAATCATTTTACTAAAATGGTGCCTTTGCTTGCACATAGTAGATTGATGAAACACTAAGCTATCCAAACCCTACATATACTAACAGGAGTACTAATAAGCTTAACCTGTCAGTATTTCTAAAAAACATGTCATAAGCTCCAGCCACTGAAGATGTAGCTGTAGTCCCACTTAGTGTCACAGCTGTGACAGCACTTTATGAAATCTTTGCAAATCACTGAAACACATTTCAATATTTTTGAATGCATGTTTTCCTATAAATAACATAATTAGTCAATGTACTTTTTAAGGAAAAACTATTTACCATGAAAATGAAAAACCTATTAGCTACTTTCTATATTAATATGAGGTCAATTATTACTTTATGTTGACTTAGGCTCATTTACATATGTAACCAGACCTATAGAAAAAAACCACTGAGGTATTTTTACGTTCTCAGATGAGCACCTCTAATGTTTTTGTTTAGATTTTCTCACCTTATAGATGATACCAGACGTGGACTTCGTGCTCACTGTGTCTTAGGGAGTACAGCTGCACCTCACTGACGAGCCCCATAGAGGCCGAAACGCGTCTGGGATTTGCTGTTTCTCCTGTTCAGGGAGAATTGCCTGCTATTTCGGGACTGGATCACTCTTCTGAGTGAGACTAGACTGATATACTACAGGACATTTCTTCCTGTGAAGGGCACAAGTGGCTAAAATAGGTTGCTCTCTGAGTAGGTAACCAGACCTATAGAGAAAACTCACTGAGGTATTTTTCGTTCTCAGATGAGCACCTCTAATGTTTTTGTTTAGATTTTCTAACATTATAGATGATAGAGGGAACCAGACGTGGACTTCATGCTCACTGTGCCTTAGGGAGTACAGCTACACCTCACTGATGAGCCTGATAGAGGCCGAAACGCGTCTGGGGTTTGCTGTTTCTCCTGTTCAGGAAGAATTGCCTGGTATTTTGGGGACTGGATCACTCTTCTGAGTGAGACTAGACTGAAATACTACAGGACATTTCTCCCTGTGAAGGGCACAAGTGAACTAAAAGAGGTTGCTCTCTGAGTAGGTAACCAGACCTATAGAGAAAACCAACTGAGGTATTTTTCATTGTCAGATGAGCACCTCTACTGTTTTTGTTTAGATTTTCTCACCTTATAGATGATAGAGGGAACCAGACGTGGACTTTGTGCTCACTGTGGGCGTAATGTCACTTAGGGAGTAATGCTGCACCTCACTGACGAGCCCCATAGAGGTCGAAACGCGTCTGTGGTTTGCTGTTTCTCCTGTTCAGGGAGCATTGCATGCTATTTCGGGACTGGATCACTCTTCTGAGTGAGACTAGACTGATATACTATAGGATATTTCTCCCTGTGAAGGGCACAAGTGAGCTAAAAGAGTTTGCTTTCTGAGTAGGTAACCAAACCTATAGAAAAAACCCACTCAGGTATTTTTTGTTCTCAGATGAGCACCTCAATTGTTTTTTTGTTCATTCAGATATGTTCCCTATGTCCTAGTTAGCTTTATTCCTTCTGCTACTCTGTACAGCCTTGTTTTCACTGTTTTCCTTGCTTCTCTTTCTATCCATATTCCTAAAGCCTTTACTACTTTCTCTAGTCCACTTTTAAGCATAGGCTAAAAAAGTGCTTAGTCTACTGTTTCTCAAAATTTGACTCCCAAGTTGACCTACTCACTCTTTCCATGTGCATGTTCCTTTAGTTTTAGTAACTGACTTTTTGTGAGAAATGAACCATTTGCAATTGCATGATAAAAAAGGCATTGAATTAATTTATTTCTTACAAGTCAAGAGTTTACGGTATGGTTGAAGTATGTAGCCACAAAGCCTTGTAAATCGAATAAAAATCCTTTGAGTGAAAAAAGAACATTCTGTCTCAGTAATTACTGGCAGAGAAGCCAATTCATGTATTATTCTTTTTGAGTGTTTTTAAACAGTAATATAACAATGTGAGTTGTAGCGGAGCATTGAGGGTACTTTAAACTATGAAAAGTTACTGAAAGAGCACTGAGCTGGGCTAGAAACAAAAACATGAACTCTTCGAGGATTGCAAATATAATTCTACACCATCTTTGTATCTGGCAGGAAGTGTTTATATGGACAGGTGATGTTTGTAATTCTCCCCACAGTCTTGCCAGACTACCATTTAGAGTGTGAGCCAAAGGTTTGCTCTTTGTAAGTGGCTGACAACATGTTATTGCTCACTGTTAGTGTAAAAAATGATTTGCATTACTTATTTTTTCCTTCTTGGACAGGATTTATGTGGGCATCATTCATGTGATACCCTGGGAATGGCAGACGTTGGAACCATATGCTCTCCCGAACGCAGCTGTGCAGTAATTGAGGATGACGGCCTCCATGCAGCTTTCACCGTCGCTCACGAAATTGGTATGTAGGGCTTTTTCTGTTCTTTAGCCAAATCAAACACTTTAAACAGCTGCATTAGTAACCAAAATACTCTTCAATGAATTCCAGATCTACGATGTTTTGGTATATTAACAGGATTGTTACCCTATATACTTAACCTATTTTTAGGGAGATCACATTAGTGTATACATAAAATATATATATATATATATATATATATATATATATATATATATATATATATATAAAACTAAAATAGTAATCAGTGATCCACTTATCCACTTCTTTTATTTATTTTATCCAAAATAAAGCACTGTGCACAACAGTAAGTTCAAAAAGCTTATATGGGCATGTCTAATCCAGTGGCTCGCAGTGGCCTTAAGTTGAATTATATATATATTTTCTGTTAAATGCTCAAACTCAATCTATAAAGTAATTAAAATCATAATTATATTAAGTAAGTGATTTGCTCATTTGATGTGATTTCTTGATCATTTGATCTAATGACATTACAATCATTATTATACAGTTATACATTGGTGTCATATAGGGATTATAAATTAGGCTGATTTAATGTGATAAAATTGTATTTAATCCAATGTATTTTCAGAAAACGCCATTGTGTTTTTAAGGTCCACTGTAGTTTAAGGATAAATACACTTGTTTGTGGAGCATATAAATAACTGACAACATTAGCAGCCATGGAAATACTGTAAAAGCAATGCTTTGGAAAAATCTAAGTTTTTGAAGACTCTGTTTAAGGCTAAAGGGTGTGTTTATTAATCTATCCTTAGAAAGAGGGGCGGAGGAGGATGGAATCAACATAAGTCAGATACCTTTGCTAGCTAATTGAGTATGATTGAAACTGACACCATACCCACAAAAGCCCAGAAGCAGGCTGTTGCATTAACAGATTAAAGCATTGTTCTCCAGAAATGTACACGCACCTATCACACACAACCACTGCCAATGTCTCATGGATGTCTCCTGTTTCTAATTAACAACAGGTTTAAATACCTTTTCCCTGCTGAATTATGTCCGCAGTCACTCTAAGAGTTTCCAGATATTTTAGAACCCAATTTTCATCCATAACAACAGTTAGGCTCCATTTTTTAGCTTGACCTAGTTTTTTAGTTTGCCCCCCAAAACAATGTTTGATCAGTAAAAAGGAATATCTACACTCTTCTGTCAGTTTACCATCACGTATAATCCCAGTTTCTTCTTTCTTTCTCTCTCTCTCTTCCTTCTTCTCATTTCCATTAACAATGAATATGGATGACATCAGAAAACGGCTAGGCCACTCCACTTGGAGACTCCAGGCTTGATAATGTGGCCTATCACCCACTTTACACGTTAGATTTCTTACTAATTTTCATAGAAGGCCACATGTTTACACTTATCTTAAACAATATTATATAAATATTATATTGGATAACTTTCAGGTAAATATGAATATTTTTCCATTACTCAGCAATTAATGTACACTAAACTATTACCTATCATCGGCTTACTAAAAATACTAAATAAAAAAAAAAAAAAAGAAATGTTATTCCATGTTCTTGGCAGGAAAAAGCAACACTTGGGAAACTGATTTTGAAACTGCCAACATGAAAACTACTTATGTGCACTTGCCAAATCAAAACAGAGTTTGCTTTGGAGTGTCAGTTCAGTAGTTCAAGACTCTTTAAATAGCAAGAGAATAATATGTTGTGAAATTTAGATTTTTAGACTGATTAATCTTCTCACTTCTGAAGGAGTCTGCAACTAATTGGATCAAATTACATGGCCTTATAATAGCAACCACAAAGACCAATCCTACTGATTAAGAGCGTGAGGCCTAGAAATATAAGTGTCAGGCACCAGTTGCTAAATATATACTATGTGCTGGGAGGAGTGGCTCACTTGCCTAATGCTTCCAATAAGGAGTCCGACCAAGTCAAGTCTGGTTTGATTTCCTTGATAGCGTAACTAAATACAAGTTGCACTGTCTCCCTGGTCTTCAAATACTAAGACTATAAGCTCCGTGACTGTCATACCCTATAAGATTTCATAATTTCTTAAGTGGGCTGAATGTAACAATGTCTCTGCTGTAACAAGTGTTGACCACATGGTCTCAGTTCAAGCTATTAGCTCTGCTATGAGATATGATTAATACTTCTAAACAGGAAAGACAGCTGCTGCCATGAGGCTCAAATCTTGTTTATATAAATACATTTGAGTTACTTACTTTTAGCTTGAGTTACACCGAGCACTTCCCAGTAAGGAGATCATTTAATGGTGATTAATCATTGTGATTGCTTCAATGGCCTTTGCATAATCATAACGGAAGTGAACAGTCATTGGACAGTCACACTTTATCCGAGCCTCCAAACCTTTAAAACCTTAAGAACACACTAATTCAGCATAACATTTCCCAAATGCTAACACCAACTCACTTCATGCCAGGCAATCTACCTTTTCCTACTACTATAGCCCTACTACAGCATTAGCCCTCACCTAATTACTATTACTTCACCGTCTATCATACAATTTAATGGTTCTATATCACAATTATGCAATGTCCACTGGTTCAGCCAATACCATATTTGCAACTAATATCCAATCCACATGAATTTCAATAAAAATGTCACTCACCGCTCAACCATAACTTTATGTCCTCCCTGTTGTCCCATCCCTACTATAGTACGAGCTTGCAAGAGCAGAGAACTTACAGACTTCCATATTGGTTGGCTGACTTCTAAGTGGATTTGTAAACTCTTACCATATAGGGCGATGTATATGGTAAAAAATAATAATGTGTGAACATATAATTCTATTAGAGCAACTAACTATGTAACCAAATGATCAAGAGTTAAATCCACCCGTACTTGTAGCTTTCCAGGTGTTTCTGTTTTTAATGAAGTGCGATATTTAAGAGCAAATTCCTATTTTTCAGCTCTGACCATGTCCCACTTTCTCAAGTTCCTCTTGCTATTTTCTCTCAAAGTCTTAGAGAGTGATAGAAGCCTGAAGTATCAGTTATATAGAATATATGTCTGTGTGGAGCAGTGTGCACTTATTAAATATCTGTTTCTGCATAAACACAGTAATACAGCCTAATAGTGGATAATTTGTTTAAAATATAAGTGCCCCCTTTGGCCTATTGAAATGTTGTTAAGTATGCAATGTTTGTAATTTAGTGGCTGGGTATCTCTAGCTCTCGGTTGCTTAGTATAGTATATTGTAAAGAAAGTTATCCTTTCTTATTGAACCACTTGCTAGCTAATGAAGAGAGAATTCTACAGTCCAGATAATAGTTCAAATGAGATTCATATGTACATAAACGTGACTATATGTTTAATTAAGGAAAAGGTTAATGGAGTAATTAAATATTTAAAAAAAAGTAATATATATATATATATATTTACATTTTTACAAGACATATGTATTTAATATCTATTTAAAATATGTTTTAAAAAAGATAAACTATAACTGAGAATATTACCTGACTTATGGATACAAGTAATAGAGAAGCTGTCCATACCAGGACTTGCAACTTCAGCAGAAAATTGCAATAAGGGAGAAGTAAGAAACCTCAGAACAGATGCACATTGTCAGTGGCAAGGCTAGAGAATTGAGAGCTTTAGGGGGGGGGGGGTTCCCCCCCCCCCCCCTTGAGGGGGTATTGTAAAAATGTTTTTCCTCTGGGCCCCCCTGGTCCAAACTCACTCAATGCCCCTCCCTAGGACACCTTCCCATAACAGCACCCCTCCCTCAGACCCTTTCCCATAGTTGCTTCTTACCCCAAGACCCCTCTCTATAGCTGCTCCTCTTCCCATAGCAATTCCCCATCCTTTGCCTCCTACCTGTGCAAAGCTCCTCTACCTCCATCACAGCTGCAGGACGCACTAGCTTCACTTTCTGGCGACATCCTCTATGGGTCCTCTGCCTGCATCACAGCCAGGGTGGGAGTCCTACACTACACTACACTACAGAAATATATATATATGTATATATATATATATATATATATATATATATATTTCATTACTTCATTCTTTAGTAATCTTGCATCTCATTTACAAAATGTCAATAATAGTACCATATACTAAATTCATACATTTGATTTAAAATATAGAGTGCAAAATGTATGGAGTATCTTCTGTCCTAATTATCTTTCTTATAAAAGCTATCTGCATCCAGGAACATGTTTTTGTGGCCCCTATTTATGATTCCCACAAATCTGAGACTCTTCATCATACTACTGTATACAGTAGCTACAAAGATCTCCGCAGATTTAAACCATCATTTCTTATTGAATATGCTGAAGGCCCTGTCAATGCAAAGAACGAAGACTTCAGGCATACCAAGATGGTGTCTAGTGTGATCACAATTTAATCAAAGAAAACAAACATAAACAAATGTATCATGATTGCTACTTTTGACAGTTTTCAAATTGAAAGAACTCAAAAAATTAGCAAATGCTGTTACTGAAAAAAGGTACAGCCTGTACCGCTGGGATTTGGAAAGTGATAAATGTGCATATAAAATATTAGAGAAAATTTGCCATTGAGGATAAAAAGTCCTTGATGCTTTCATTGATTGTATGCTGTGATTTGGAAAGATGACCAGATTATGTGAATTATGTGACAAACACTTATGATATGTGTTGGACTCCATTCCATTACATGTGATGCATTTTTAACCAATAGTGTTTTTGAGTATATTTTTAGCATTTGTTTTAATACTCTGTAAAACAGCTATAATGAATGTTAGTACTATTGAGTAAAAGTTTTCTCATGGGACTCTCTAACTCTACCTCATTCTGTAAGAGTCCCCTTACTTACACCAAACTCTCTGTTACAACTCATCTACTGAGAGAACAATATCATATAGCTCTCCCATCCTCTTAACAAACTTTCCAAAATATATTTTTTTCTCTGGTTCTTACTTTTCGGATGTAGGAATGTCCTTTAATGGATCTGCCACCTGTTCTGGCCACCAGTAATCAAGCAACACGATCACTCCAAAATAAAAGCTCTTATAAGCTTATGACTCTCACCTCCCTCGGTACCATTATTTATTCTGTCTTTATTCACTATATTCTCTTGTCTATACTGTAGCACTGTGGACTGGGTTGGAACTCAATATATAGCAGAGATAATTCTCAATACATAGGTTATACTGCAGATAATCTCTATGGTGTCACAACTGTGAAACATTTGCAAATGATATGGATCAACAAACAAACATAAATTACAGGTTACCACTGTTTCTTCCTGAATGTCTTCCAGCTACCTAAAATCTCCAGGAACTACATTTTTATAAGCCAAGATAAAATCAAAACAATAATTAACTCCCATCATCTCCTTCCGGATACTACAGCTGTCTCCTTAAATTCTCCCCAGTATACAAATGTCTTCACTCCAGTCAAAGATATTTTGCAGCTAGATTATATCAGATCTATCGGACTTGACCAATTGACCAAGGACATTGAAACAGCCAGAGCACCATAATCAAGATTGAAATGTCTTTCCTAAACATATAACTTTTTCATCTTAAGAGGACTCTTAGAAATACTGAGAGTTAAAAAGTTGTGTGAAACAGTTGAGCAAGTAACTGAAGTTTCCTCCTATTGAGTATATGTATAAATGTGCCTAAATCTATATTTTGATAAATAGGATCCAAATATAATAGAAAGTATGGTATTTAACTTCAGTTAAACTCCACTTTAACTCCCTTTTCTAAATAAATGACACTGTAATTATTCTTAGTTTCTCTCTATCTGTCATGAAACTTGAATCTTTTATTGATTGTCTCCATTTTTTTGTTTCTTCAAGAAACGGAAAGCTTTTAGTAGCTCAAGTTTCACATGTCTCATGTACAGTGCCGCTTCCTCTGCTTTTGTTAGGATTGCATATCTCTTCACTAGGGAATCTTTGCCAATATTTTCTGGAGCTGAGAACTGTACATTCTTTAGGGATATTTGCCAAGCTAAGCATTTTCATATGACTTTGAATTAGATATTGTTTTTTATGAGATATCTTTATTACTTCTTTGGAGAGTATCAATATTTTTGGCAATTGATTTCCTCTGAGTTATTCTTATGAAACCCATTTATTGTATTTCTACAAGCATTATACCTTATGAATGAAACAAAAGGTTCACAATCCCATAATATTAGTAAGAATTAAGCATCATAATCAGGGTTAGATTTAGCATCTCGCCTGCCTTTAGGGCAGATTTCAGAAAATGAGCCACTGTCCTTTGTGGTTAAGCCACTGTAAGCTAAATTATTGTTTTGATATTGATATATATGTTCCTATCCTTTCCTTACATTTACATCCCACCAAAGATGAGAGATTGGAAACATATAAGACCCCCTAGGCTCATTCAGCCTGTCTATTATATGCACCTAAAAGCTTTGTCTAAATAATTCATTAGAAAGCACTTATTCTAAATTTTTTACTATATTTTCCTGACCACTTATAATACAAGTTTAGTTCCATCTAAGCTGCCTATTATATCTACCTAAAAGCTTTGGTTAAATAAATAACCTTACCCATTCTTTTACTGTACTTGTTCTAAGCACATCTGAAGGAAGCCTGTTTCACTTATCTACCACCTTTTTATCCAGTAGAAGTTCTTCCATTACTCCATTACCTAGTCTATTTGGAAGACGCATCCCGTCAGAACACTGGGGCGTGCGGCTGTGCCACAGCACCACCTGGTGGTGTAAACAATTTACTGCAGCTAAAGAACTATTCCATCCACCGATCTGGCTCATAAGGTGCGCCGACAGAAGCTTGAGCTATGAGAGGCACGCAGGAGGCCCTGGGGGTCAAAGTGCTTGCACCGAACATATTGACTGAGCGCCATTCGAATTTCACCACGTTGGAGGATGGAGTAGTTCTTTGCCTACAGTAAATTTTTTACACCACCAGGTGGTGCTGTGGTGCATCCACACACCCCAGTGTTCTGACGGGATGCGGCTTCCAAATAGACTATTATTATTATTATTATCTTTATTTATGTTGCGCCAATATATTCCGTAGCGCTGTACAGGGATTTAGTACATGGCAAAAAACAAACTTAACACCTTATAAAGAATGGAGGGCCCTGTTTTTGAGCATATAATCAAATGTTTCCAAGACACGGACACACGATTAAAAACTCGCAAACTTACAATCTAAGGGTTTAGGTGTGATACAAGAGGGTGACAAGACTAGATCCCATAAATCTTTATCTGGTATTTTTTTTGAACTTCTTAAAATCCCTTAGTATGTTCGATGGGCTCTATCACTTCACACATCTCTTTGTTTGTCTTCTACTTGCAGAGAGATTGTACAGATAAAGAGAATAAATACTTAGTTTTGGGTGGATAAAGTGAAAAAAAAAGCCGGAGATATTTTTTTCTGTTTGCCTTCCTCTGGATCAATTAACAATTAATCTGCATATTGCAGATCAGAGCAGATCTAAAAAGGTTGAACTTGATGAACAAAAAGTATTTTGTCAACCTCAGTTACTATGTAACTATGTCATATATGTAAGGAGAGCAAAAGAGGGGAAGGTGGGTGATTTTATGGTTAATATAAAACATGGGAAAGCGAAGAAAAGAAATAGAGATTGTAATGGGTTCAATGGATAGGGTGGCTTGCAAATTAGATGGGTGAGGATATTTTTATTTCTATTGACCTGCTTTATGACCTCTCTAGCTTTTTGGGTGGGTAATCCAGCCAGGACAGGATCATTTATGTTCAGTTTCAACCACAACATTGTAAGAACGACCTTGAAAGGAGTATTATGGTGGCAGGCATGGAGATACGCTCACTGCAATATATGATCTGTACATTGGCTTTATCTGTCTTGATGTTTACGGATTTGGAAGCAGTCACAGGCATAATGCTGGAGGCTGAGTTGTCAATGGTGATATCTGATGTAACCTGCTGTGGCTCTCGTAATTATGTGCTGTAAGCGTAATGTTTCAGAACACTCACTGTGTGACTTCCAATATAGCTGAAACTAACAAACTCCACAAGAAGTGAAAACTGTCAAAGCAAGCGAGGAGAGAAAACAAGTTAAAAATATGTTGCTAATGATGAGTAAATCAAAGGATTACAGTGTGTGAAATACCAATTTAAGTCTCCTTGTTTTGTTCCTATATTTGTTTTCAAAAGTGGTGACAAAAGAAAAAAAGTTTATTATATATATATTTCTCAAGCTGCTTTAGTGGTCTAATCACTTCATTTAGGAAACATTCTATTAACATGTTGTTACTTCAACACCTTCCTTCCACTTCCTTTGTTTATAATTCGTCTGACACTTCCAGTTCCCATTCCCGGTGCCAATCTACGCACTGCAACCCAAACCCCTGCAGAGTTCATTTCCTCCCACCCACCCCACCCACAATTCATCTTATAGCTTATCAGCAACGGATATGCTACACAGAAGGTTAACTTATGGAACTAGGCAAACGTTTTGAATGCTATGATAAAACCTTTCATGACCTGTAAAGAAAATGTGTGCTAATCAGCATTTAATTAGTATGTTAGCAAATGAGCATTGCGCTATTTTTTCCCATCATTTCATAAGCTGATCACCAAACATTCTACTCACCAATCAAAACTGGTATTTTTAAAAAAAATAATAATTTTGAGCTAATTAAAGATAAAAGGGAAGATTCATCAAGCATTGTATGGGATGTAATAATGTGCTTCTTAGTGCTTCACAGTGATCTATGTTCAATAGCGAAAACGGACATCCTCAATAATGTGCTTCTTAGTGCTTCACAGTGATCTATGTTCAATAGCGAAAACGGATATCCTCAATAATGTGCTTCTTAGTGCTTCCCAGTGATCTATGTTCAATAGCGAAAACGGACATCCTCAATAATGTGCTTCTTAGTGCTTCACAGTGATCTATGTTCAATAGCGAAAACGGACATCCTCAATAATGTGCTTCTTAGTGCTTCCCAGTGATCTATGTTCAATAGCGAAAACGGACATCCTCAATAATGTGCTTCTTAGTGCTTCACAGTGATCTATGTTCAATAGCGAAAACGGACATCCTCAATAATGTGCTTCTTAGTGCTTCACAGTGATCTATGTTCAATAGCGAAAACAGACATCCTCAATAATGTGCTTCTTAGTGCTTCCCAGTGATCTATGTTCAATAGCGAAAACGGACATCCTCATCCCTTCACAGCCACTAGTTTAGTGAATCTCCCCCAAATACATTTCCAATACTACTGGAACGCCACTGATTTTCAGTGTAAACCTATAAAAAGACCCATTAGCGAAATAATTGTTTCAGTGAGGTTGCTAGATGCTTGACTGCTTTCACGTAATTACAAAGCTGAGAGGGCATGTATACTTAAAAAAAAAACATAATGAAGAAATACTAAATATAGCTGGAAACGTAGACATATTTAGAGACTCATTCAGAGTTTATGCTGCCCTAGACCCATTCAGATATGTGCCCTCCGTTCAAATAATTACTTCGTTTTTATCTTAATATATTCTCATTCCAGTAGTAAGCCACTTACACATTAAAGCATAATTATAAAGTGTGTTTGATTATGTATAACAATATAGGAATGTCAGAAGTTGTCAGGTCTACTTATAAACAAAACGAATACCAAATATAGCCATGCCTGCATAAAGTAATTCTATTCGTTAACAGCACACCAGTAACCTGTCCCCCTAAAATGTCCTGCCCTAGGCCTTAGCGAGCATGTAGCACCCTATTGGAATGCTATCTCAAACTCAGTACAATACTATATGTAGGTGAAGAGTGTGTGTTTGCGCCGTTCTGTTGGGTCTGACTCTCTGTGACCTCATGGACCGTGACACATTTTGCTGATCCACTTGGTATTCATGGCAGAGATACTGGAGTGGGTTGCCAGTTCCTTCTCCGGTGGGCCACAGCATACAGCTCCTGGCATTCCTAGGTGATCTCCCATACAAGTAGTGACCAGGCCCAACCCTGCTTGGCTTCAGATTCGTATGACCTCTTGGTTCCTTGACTGGAATCAAACGCAGGTCACAGCTGTAAAAGCACCTTATTCTAACCACTGGACCACCAGGGAACCCATGTGAACAGTGGTGCATAATTATTTTTGACTAGACTCTGCTCCTTCTGCCCACACCCTCTGCTTCTCTTTCTTCATCCACTTTTGCTCTTTCTCTTCCCCCTCTATCATCAACCTCGTGCTCCTGCTTCTTTATCCTATTTGCCTATTTTAAGTGACACCGCAGATGTTCCACTCATGGTTTGATTTAAAACTTTAGGTAATAACAAGCACTTTATCAACTGAATGTTATTTAAATAATTTAATTTTCCCTCTGATCCACCCACTAACGATATGCGTTGATAATGGGAAGTTGCCAGTAATTGGTAATTACTTTTGGGACTGAAGATATTGTCTTCAATGTACTGCCATGTAAAGAAGAAACGATTGGGCATTCTCAGACCCCAAGGAGTAATTTATCTAACCATCCTAGTTACACTTTGGTGTCTCAAACTGCTCAGCTCAAGATTGTTTCCTACGCTACCAGTTTATTGCTTGGTTCTTAGCCACTCCAAGAGGTTGTATACAAAGCTGAATGCTTGTGAAGACTGGTGATGTGTCTGAGAACATTAAGTGATTTGTCAAGGAACAAAATGAACTATACATAATGCCACTTCAAGTTTCAAGGCAATCCACTGGCTTCCTTTGAAATATTTATTTAGCTTTCTAACTTACATAACTGTTCCACCTGCTGCACATGTGTGTTTGAAAAATATGTTATTCAGTAAAGCAATACCAGTTGGAAACTGGTCGTGTGTAGAGTAGGATTTAATAACTTTCTATTTTAATCCATTTTTTTTGAGTCTGAGATTTGTTGTGAAACTATACCAGTGGGGCGTATGGCTGCCTGTTCTCGTGCGACTGGTAAAATGAGTCAAAAGCATAAGTTAGATGATCTTAAATCAAAGCATAATGTTCAGCCAAAATGTTAGGAAGTGCCCCAGACACAACATTATCTCCGCTTAGCTTTTGCTGTGGTTTGAGGTTTTCTCCTGCTTCTGCTGATCTATGTAGAAGTTTGCCCCAGTGAACGGATAGATTAAACAAGACTGTATTTTGAAAGCTGTAATGTATCCTGATACATATTAACCATAAACCAATTCTCCAGTCAAAGGTTACTGGCTCATTCATCTTACGAGATGTGGGGATGTGGAAGTATTTCTTGTTGATTTTGTGTATAATTATTATTGTGAATTGCATGCAAACTGGTTAATATATAATTTAAAGATTGTGTGGCCTCATATTTGAGAGATTTATAAAAGTAAGCATATGGATGTGAGCTGCTATCAACATCTGGCTTTATTTGTAACGCACTGGGTGATAGAACTTGAATCAAACTGACAGAAAGTGTTCCATGTTTTTTCAATGGCTTATCAAGTTTACCCATCTAGTAGAAGAGCTTTAGATTCAATAAATAAACTACTACTATCAGTTTGTTTGAACTATATGTCACTGATGACATATGTTAGCATCATTTAACATGAGAAGTTAATAAACATACTCCATAAGTAATTCTGTGATGTTCAGGTCTATATAATGCTTACGTATTCTGAGTGAGTCTTTTTAAACCTTTAGCCTTAGGGCCTTATTTCATATAATTTATCAGTTATAATTACAGTTTTGGTTTTGTTATGGCTGGGTTGGGATCTTTAGTCAACCCACCCGACCTCACACACAGAGCCCGCAGGATCATATGGAGCTTTTCTATCTATGTGTGAGGCCTTCATATGATGATGTCACTAAGCACTATTCATTTTAGACATAAAGATAAATTTAGGTGGTCTGGAAGTCGTTTTCCATACCAGAGAAGCAGAGTAGTCAACTACAGTAATGGCTATCTCACTAGCGATGGGAGACCTCTCCAATTCATATGGTATCAATCTCATCTAAATAAGAGAGATCTTTATTATTATTATTATTATTATTATTATTATTATTATTAATGGATTGATGCATTGTTCATAATATATTTTCCGTTACATATGCTTATATCTATGTATTGGTCTACGATAGATAACTGTAATTAGTTAATCTAAATTTTTATTGGAAAGCTCTTGGTGGGTTTGGTGTTGGATTGCTGTTTGTTTATCTAGGTTGGTTGTAGCAGGGCAGAGGTAGGTAATCTATTTAGTACTTGTCTCAACTTAATTAACTTAATTGTGCATTAAGGTGGCAAATGGATCAGTAAGCCATAAGTGAAATGAAGGTATATAATCTTGTTTATGTTAGTGTAACAAGCATTCGCTAAAAGGGCAACCTAAGGGACTCTAAGCAGTCTTCTCAAACACCACAATTCAAAGGCGTCAATTCTACGGCGCTCAGACTTCTTTATGATCCAGCTCTCACATCAGTATGTTACTACTGGGAATACCATAGTTCGAACTATGCAGACCTTTGTTGATAGTTTAATATCTTTACTTTTTACTAGCTTGTCCGAACTTGCCATAGCTTTCCTCCCCAGAAGCAAACATCTTTTAATTTCATGACTACAGTCACCATCTGCAGAGATCTTGGATCCCAGGAAAATAAAATGCATTGTTCATAATATATTGTTCGTTACATATGGTTATATCTATGTATTGGTCTACGATAGATAACTGTAATTAGTTAATCTAAATATTTATTGGAAAGCTCTTGGTGGGTTTGGTGTTGGATTGCTGTTTGTTTATCTAGGTTGGTTGTAGCAGGGCAGAGGTAGGTAATCTATTTAGTACTTGTCTCAACTTAATTAACTTAATTGTGCATTAAGGTGGCAAATGGATCAGTAAACCGTAAGTGAGAGGAAGGTATATAATCTTGTTTATGTTAGTGTAACAAGCATTCACTAAAAGAGTTTTTTAATCTCCGAGAATATCTTTGATTTAGCTATTACAAAGGTCTAATGTAAAGTGTATCCTTGGTTAGTGATAAGACGCTACAGAGCCATCTACACTTATAAGGGCAATGAAAGTATATTGTTTTCAAATTAATATTAAGTACTTGTTGGTAGCAAATAAATATTTTAAAAGCAATTAATTTTCAAATGTGTAGTATACAATTCAACATCTGCACCTTTTAAAGAACCTTTATTAATATGGGGATAAATAAGATACAACATAATTCTCTTATGGTTTTTCATTACTATTACAGTAATAGCCTCATACATGCATTATTCAACATATCTTTATTATATCTGTCTATATATTCCTGTTGATATTATATGTGCCTATATATTCCTGTTTATATTATATGTGTCTATATAGTCCTGTTTTTGTTTTCTAAAATATATATTTTTGTGTTTATTCTATTTCAAACAAGTGTTGTTGTTTAGTTGTTTAGTCGTGTTCGACTCTCTGTGACTCTATGTACCGCAGCATGCCAGGTACATCTCTCAGCCTCTGAGCTCCATCAAGCCCACATTAATTACCTCAGTGACTTCATCTATCCATCTTGATAATTATTATTATTATTATTATCTTTATTTATATCGCGCCAACATATTCCGTAGCGCTGTACAGGGGTTGAGTACATAGCAGAAAACAAATTAAACACCTTGTAAAGAATGGAGGGCCCTGTTTTTGAGCATAAAATCAAATGTACATAGAGCTTGTTTCCAAGGCACTGACACAATATTGAAAACTCACAAACTTACAATCTAAGGGTTAAGCCTAATGATCATACCTTCTAGTGAACAGTTTGTCTTTATTCCTGAAGTACTGATTTATTGGATCTTCTTGCAGTCTAAGGGACTCTAAGTAGTTTTCACCAACACCACAACTCAAAGGCGACAATTCTACAGCGCTCAGACTTCTTTATGATCCAGCTCTCACATCAGTATGTTACTACTGGGAATACCATAGTTCGAACTATGCAGACCTTTGTTGATAGTTTAATATCTTTACTTTTTACTAGCTTGTCCAAACTTGCCATAGCTTTCCTCCCCAAAAGCAAACATATTTTAATTTCATGACTACAGTCACCATCTGCAGAGATCTTGGATCCCAGGAAAATAAAATCTGTCAAAATACTTCCCAATAATGTCTTTGAAAATGTACTTCTATTTTTTATTTTATTTGACCCTGTGTATGTCATTTACTAACATTATGCATGGTTTCATAGGTTCAAACAAAGAATTATCTTTATTCTAATCTTTGACAAATCATAAAGCCAGCTGACAAATTCTTGACAGAAACCGATGAGTATGTACCTCTGTGTCTTGTGGTAACACACAATGCAATACAAGACAAATTGATTGAGATACTCTTCTTATTTTCGTTCTGCAAGTTTGAAGGCCACTGTCTTTAGGACATAAAGTAATTTATGACATTGTGAAATGAAGCCTTACTTTGTTTTTTGCTGTTTTTACTGCTCAAACAAAGGCAGGTTTGTGTGCTTTTTACATAAATGGATAAGACTAAAGATTAAGAAATATTGCTTCAGCATCCTATCCCAAAAATGTTAATTTCAAAAAAAGAGATCATAATTCTTAAAGATACATAAAGGCTTTCCAATTAAACATATTAATGGTATATGCCATGACTAACCGGTTTCACATTTGATTTATTTAAAAAAAAGTTGAAAATGAAATGTATGCTACATCTATAGGAACTGTGAACATTGATTACAAATTATAATAAAACTTTGCCTAACGAAAAATGTTTTTGTTTTTTTTACTACAAAAATCGAAATAGATTTCAGTAATAGATGGTATTGTGTTTTTTAAGTGATCCCCTCGCTGTGACGTGACGGCAAACATAACCCAGCTGCTTCACTATCTTAGAGTGGGGAAGACACTTGTTTGTCAAATATGGACTAACAATATTAGCAGATGTGTAAGCCATAGACACAAGGAGGGAACAGAGAGACTTTGTTCAGATAATTTGATAAGATTGAAATTGACACCACACCCCTTCTCCCTCACTGGAATAGAAGCAGTCTCCTTGCTTCAAGAAGTTTAACCATATCTCTCCAGAAATGTGAATTCCCTCTCAAACACAGAACCTCCTCCTGTGTATTATAGATTCCCCCATAAGCGGCATTCAAATTTATTTTTTCTTATGAAATATACTCTTAGTTTGACTCATCAATTTAAAATATTTTGGGGTTTTTTCACTGTGCAGTGGTCCTTAAATAATGTCATTGTATTGTCTTTAATATTATATGTTATATTTATAGCTTCTACTCATGACAACATTTGGAATAACCTCATTATCTCAGGTCAAAAAGCATAGCTCAAGATAACAGACAGCACATTTTTGGGGGGAGGGGGGTGGAGTTGTTCAGTCGTTTCCGACTCTCCGTGACCTAATGGGCCATAACACACCAGAACATCTTTATGTCCATGGTCATGGATGTAGGAGCAAAAGAAAGTCAGGGGGGATACCGCACATAAAAAATACCAAATAAATGTTTCTCTACATTTATTTAGTACATGGTCCATGGTCATGCTGATCCACTTGGTATTCTTGGCAGAGATACTGGAGTGAGTTGCCAGTTTCTTCTCCAGTGGGCCATAGCATACAGCTCCTTGTATTCCTAGGTCCAGGCCCAACCCTGCTCAGCTTCAGAGTAGTGTGACCTCTTGGAATCAAACCCAGGTCGACAGTGGTGGAACCACTGGACCACCAGGGAACCCCAGTTTACAGTACACCCAACATCAGTTTATAGTACACCCATGCTAATCGGTGTCTCAATTTCCCTTTATTCAACATAATCATCCATATTTTACTTAAGATATCATAAGGTCCTTGTGAAAGATATATATTTTAATAAGCACCTTCCTCTAAAGAGAAGGTAGGTTACTTAAATGTACATTATTTTTGGGGGAAATTACAAATTGTGCTTAATAAAAAAATATATTTGTTTAATATTATTAGCAACACAATAATGGAATAGAAAGACAAATATGTAGATTGTATTACACTAACAAAATGAGAATTACATGGGATGATTGATTATGTTATATATAGAAGGTTAGCTAAATTGGGAATTATTTGATATATTAGATTTTTTTAATATACTAAGAAATAACACCATGGGGTTTTCCTTTCCCAAGTAAAATTCAACAACTATTCACAGCTTGATGCTCAGCATGCATTTTCTAGCAGGTCCATGTTAATGTTGGCATCCTACACATGTGGAAAAAAAATCTAAGGTGACAAGAAACAATTACGTAATCATTACCAGGGGAATTAACTCCAACCAATTAGTGCCGTGAGCCGGTTGTTTAATTAAATACTAAGTAGCACACCTGCAACATGTCTACAGTTTGCATTTTGTTTACTTTTTTCTGTTTCAGGTTTCTTGGTGGGTAGAAGCAAGATTTGTACAGACTTGTAAGCATAGTATTATATAAGCCCAGACCTGTTTTTTAAGATATATATACATTTCTGGAAAATGACAGACTTCTTTTACTTTCTGAGACAGGGATTCCCAGTGTTGGCAAGTCGAAACGCTAGCTGAGTGTGTTAAATGGGAAGTAGGCTTTGAAGGGGTTTGTGAGGGGTCAGTGATCAATGATGGGATGTAGTATTGATAATTACACAAGAACATAGATAATATATATAGAATTTATGTTCCATAATACAGTAAATAAATAGTACATTTGTGCTTATATTTGAATGTCTAAAATAAGTCTTTCCCACTCAGATTTCAAAGGAAAACAGTTATTGCACTGTATTCTGGGAACCTGGGCATGGACATGCAAATGTGCCCACAAAGGCGTCACTCTTTAATCCAATGCCATTTCAAACATGGCTCCTTTTATAATAGATATACACATTGTTACTGATGGGATGTTTCTTTGAGGTTTTTTAATATAGATGTTGCTTTATATACTGAGTGGTTCAGTTTAATGGCAGATTGTTTCTCGTTATATTGTACATGTGGAGTCCTTAGACATTTAAACTTAAGCAAGAGTGACCTTCAAAAAGTGAAAAGTTTAAGATCCATGTTTCTACAAAAATATGCATAATTTATATATATTTTTGTTTGTATAGCGCAAGATAACCAAAACTTTCCTAATTACTATAATACAGTGGAGGTACAAGAAATGTACTACTAAGTATTAAAAAAAAAAAACAAGGAAAGGCGTACATAGAATTTAGTCCAAAAGGGCTCATTTTGTCAGCCCAATATATCTACTTAAATGTTTTGCTTAATTAATCTTTAGGATAGTCCTAAGCCAGGCATGCTTACATTTCTTAACTATGTTTAACTAACACTTGCACTGGTAGGGTCAAATACAGCCTTTTCATAGTTTCACAAGTTAGCATAGTCCCCACACACCAAGGGTCGTTTGTAAAAAATGTTTTGCACTGTTACCCCCTGTACCAGTTCCCTCAGTGTTCCCAAAAACGCTTCCTATAACAGCTCCCCTGCCTAAAACCCCATCCCATAATTGCACCTGTCCCAAAGACCATTTCCATAGCTGCTCCCCTTACCTCCTGCCTGTGTGAAGCTCCTCTGCCTGCAGCAGAGCTCCAGGACTAGTGCAGTGCCAGGGTGAGGGGGCCCCACATTACAGAAATATGAATATATATATATATATATATATATATATATATATATATACATACAAATATATACATACAAATATATACATGGCACCTGGTTCCTCTCAAAATCCACCTTCACACAGCACCCACCCCTCTTAGCATCCCTCCCTACATTGCAGGAAAAAAAAAATGCAAAAAAACCTGCACAACTCTGCTCCTGTGTACCATACACCAAAAATATAGATGTTTAAAGTGGCTAATTGTTGTAGGGTGTAAAAATCATTTGTATGTCATTACGAATAATCCTTAGTTGCAATACATTTTTGAATAATTCTGTGATGACCTGCTAAGTATGCAGTCTTTTTGTATTCAATTTACCTATCATATTGTATTACATTTCTTATTAGCCCTGAGTCTCAGGGTACAAGCATCCATTTTGCTCTTAGTTATATTTAAACTTACACTTACCTCAGACAACAATATCAATGTTCAGAAGCTTAGCATTTAATCAGATATAAAGTAATTTCTCAATTTTCTTCATCTTCTATATTTCACTGCTCTTTCCAACTTCTGTATGGAAAATGCCTGTAGTTGAATAGTGAACAGTCAACATTATTAATAATACATTCCATACATATGTTTTTATATTTTACAGGACATCTCCTTGGACTTTCCCATGACGACTCTAAATTCTGTGAGGAGAACTTTGGCTCCCTTGAAGATAAACGCCTTATGTCATCTGTTCTGACCAGCATTGATGCCTCCAAGCCTTGGTCAAAATGTACTTCAGCGACAATCACTGACTTTTTGGACGATGGCCATGGTGAGTTCTGTCATAAACATGTTACCTAATCTTAATCATTGAAAGATGCCAAACCAATATGTTATTTATTATTATACAAGATGTCAACCCAATATGTTATTTATTATTATACAACCTTGTTTTATTAAATGTACTCAATATATTAGTTTTGACAATTTTTCTGTGGTACATGAAATAACATTTAAAAAAATCTCTGAACTAAACAGTTGACATTATCCAAAATTGCTAAACTTACTTATAGTCTGTAGAACATGTTTTATATTCTTGGTCTGTATACTAGAAGAAAACAATATAAAAAAAATGAAAAAGCACATCACAATACGTCAAGTTTTTCTAATGAAAGACTAGCTTAATTACCTTTTTTCTACTTAATTATGTCTTAGTCAAACAAAGTGTTTGTGACGATCCAGGAGTGGGGGCTATCACTGCCCAGGGCCACCTGCTTTAGACTACAGGTTAACTACCCAAAAGAACCGTTTGGGTTCTTGGAAATCTCGACACTAGCACCTGGCTTCTGTATCAGTCAGGGTCTCTCCATCAGGTATAAGCACTTCCAGGAGTCTCAGTAACCTTCCTGTGGGACTGACCAGGACAAGTCACTTGCAGGGTGGGGATAGGATCACGAGGATCCAATATGAGAGCATACAATGGCTATATGTCTCAACAGTCAACTGTTTAGTCTCTACTTTGCATAGAGCATTCATCACAAAATAACACCATCCCCACTCTACAACTAAACCCCACATTGTAACTGAGGCTATCAACCTCCCACACCCTCCTGAGACATCTGATCTGCTATCTTTTACAACCTCTTTTACGACTGAAGCCAGAGAGGATGCACGCCTAGCCGCTCTCAGTAGTCATAAATCCACATAAATTCCTGTAGAACTCAACCCTTTGTCCCACATGTGACTGCATTAACTTTATATTATATAAGCAAGATGCCATGACAGTAAGTTTATGCACACATTCCATCCATGATATAACTATACACATTACATGACCGTACTATATGTACATATTCATTCTTTAAACATGACACGTAAATGAAAGATGCATTGTTACATCTCATGTCCCTGTTGATAATCTCAGGTATTAGTAACCCAGCGTTCCAAAGTCCCAAATAACAAGGTTACTTGTGGTATATAGTGGAGCCTCAACGTCAGTCACGGTAAGCCCAAAAGAGTCCAGCCAATAGCCCAAAGTCCAGGGCTACCGTGACAATGTTAAATTTAAATATATATGTATCATTATACAGTGGTTATTTATCATTTGGAAATTCCCCAATTAATGACAATATCACATATATAGTTGTGAGCGTACGAGTTGTTGCTAACGCTGCGGGCTCGCTACGCGAGTCGCGGCCCTCGCTTCGCGAGGGCCTCGGCTCGCTGCGCGAGCCGCGGCCCTCGCTACGCGAGGGCACTGCCCGAGGGTCTCAGTTGCTGGCATGGAGCGCCGAAGGCGCTCCATGCCAGCAACTGAGGACCCTCGCGAAGCGAGGGCCTCAGTTGCTGGCATGGATCGCCGTAGGCGCTCCATGCCAGCACCTGAGGACCTCGCAAAGCAAGGGCCGCAGTTGCTGGCATGGAGCGCCGAAGGCGCTCCTTGCCAGCAACTGCGACCCTCGCAAACTTCACGTCGCAACACAAACAGTACGACACACACATTACGACACTCGCAAACAACATACGACACACGTTCACACACATTACGGACTCGCAACACTCGGACGCAACTCGCGAACATTACAAAATGTCAAACACAATACATACACACACCACATACATAAAAAACTTACCTACACCAAGAGGGAGCACCCAGCACCTCAAAAATACAACTTACACCTCGATTTTACTTCAAATAAAACAGTTTAGAGACTAAAAAAAAAACGAAGCGAGAGAAAAAATGGCCGCCGAACAAAACGAAAACGAGGCTACAGCACTCTAAACTCGCAAAACACCACAAGAAACTCGCAAAACACCACAAAACACCTACGGATATTCCGATACAAACGTATAACACACATTACTCGCCATTTCTCGCCAATGCGGAAGTACACGACTACGCTAACGGTTTGGTCTCGCGCACGCACAGTGTTACACTGCACACATTCAGCACGCTTACACAGCAGATCCACACCACTAATGCTGCAGCAACATCAAAACACATTCACAGCTCTTCCACACAATGCTTTAAAATAGGTAAAGTATATTCATTTATTAATGTATTATATATTTCATTATTACACACTAAACAGCATTAGCTACCTTACAATTTCATTGCCGTCATTTTTTGACGGGCAATTCGCTAGTGGTAAATAAAGCAGAATATGCACAAAAACACTAGTGTGTTTTGATCAGTTTGTTTTACGATTTATTGGGTGGATCCCCAGTAGCTTTTTTTCTATTCTAGCGAAAGACAATTCATATGGTTAACAAATGATTTTGTATCTCTGAATTGATCATCGGAAGTGTTTTTTTTTACTAATACTTCATTTTTTATTGACTTCTGTTAACAATGCCTTTAAGTTATTAACTTATATATTCAAAATCTTTCCAGGTATTTAAGCCACCTATGTATTCCACGATCAATGTGCTACCCTAGGCCCTCATTCAATTGCAATTTGGCCAATTGAATAGCGGTCTAAATAAGGACATAACATATTTTTTTAAAGAAGTTTTTAGTTAGTAGATATATATCCAAAAACGAGGTTTTCACTAACTAAAAACTTATTTAAAAAAAATATGATTTGTGCTTATTTAGAGCGCTATTGAATTGGCCAAATCGCAATTGAATGAGGGCCCTAGTGTCTAATTGTTATTCTCTTTTGTCTGCACAATGAAAAAAAAAAGATATTTGTTTGAAAACTTTAAGTCTGACTATTAATCAGGAAAAAAGCCATACAGCTAGTTCTTAATAAAAAAATATTATATATCAATGCCTCTGTAGGACGTGGAAAGATCCATGATACATTGGTAGAAGTTATGTGTATAGGGAAGTTTATTCTTCTGGAGAGCGATAGTTGCATTGAATGATGCAAGGTGTCTGTTTCTGGGCAATTGAGGGGGAAGGGTGTGGTGTCGATTTCAATATTGTCTTATTATCAAACAAAGGCTCTTTACTTCTGCCTGTTCTCGCCTCCAACACCTCTCCCTCCACTGATGACAACAAACACATACCCCCATTATCCAGATCTCAGGATGTGATGTAACAAACGTGCTCAGAGGCGTTCAGTCTGAGAATGTGCAAACCTAAGGAAGTTTGAAACACGCCATATTCAGGATACTAAACTTGCTATTAATTTTATAGGAATTTAGAAATGTGCCAATATTGTTCGATACATACTCGACAAACAACTTTCATCTGGAACTGCATGGTGCTTTAATCCTTAATAGATTAAGTTTATCGCCAGTGTGATGAGACCTCTTCAGTCCCTATGATATTCTAAGAAGCCTATTCACACTTATTAATCTTTATCTCACCAGTGCAAAAGCTATTAATGAGGCCAATCACAATTTGTTACTCAATTGCTTATTTGTAAATGAATCTTGTCAGACTTTGTAAATGCATGATAAGGAACATGAAGCTGTGTGCCAGTATACTAGATGAAGTAATGAGGATTTCTGCAAATCTTTGTTTAAAAAATCACTGTGGACTGAATTAGAGTGATGAGGAACTGTTACAGCAGACAAAGACAAGGAGCATACAAGGTAACAACAGACAAATGATTTCTACATTATCAAATAGCATGAAAAAGACCATAAGGAAGAGGATATGCTTGCAGGAAGTTACTGTGTTCCCGGGAAAGTCATTATATATGTGTGAATTATTATTTTATTTCCAGGATGCAGAACATGAATCCAGTGATGAGAATAGTACTTGTATTTTTTGGAGAGCTGAGTGATTAACTAGTAAAGGATCAGCAGGTGCTAAGCACAGACACTTTTAACGTGAAAGATAAATTGCTCCTAGAGACAGACCTCACATAATAATGAGCTAAATACACATTGCAAAGCTCAAGTTAAATGAAGCAGTGGCAATGTGAACTAGGTTACATCTTAAACAATAGCAAGGGTTAGGTGAAACAAGTGGTTTATACCACTACCAAACTATATGGCACCAGGAGGGTCAGAAAATAAGACCCCACACTAGGCAATCCATATAGAGTTATACAAGGAGCCTCATTCAAATGTGATTTGTCCAATTGAATAGGGCTCTATATAAGCACAACGCATACATGTTTTACAGAAGATTTTAGTTAGTGATCTTCTACTAACTTCTATAAAACTTCTATAAACAAAATATGCTATGTGCTTATACAGAGCCTTATTGAATTGGCCAAATCGCAATTGAATGAAGCTCAAAGGGTTTAACACAGGCTTTTGCACCACCTCCCATCTTATAGGATCCATGTCCAACCCATGTCCAACAAACTACTGCATCTTTCAGTAGTTTCTGACTCTCCGTGACCTCATGGACCATAACACACCAGGAAATCTTTATGTCCATGGGCATGCTCATCCAGTTTGGTATTCATGGCAGAGATACTGGTGGGGGTTGCCAGTTCCTTCTTCACTGGGCCAGAGCATACAGCCTCTGGTATTCCTAGATGGTCTCCCATCCAAGCCCTGACAAGGCCCAACCCTTCTCGGCTTCAGGGTGGTGTGACCTCTTGGTTCCCTGACTTGGAATCAAACCCAGGTTGCAGTGTTGAAAGCACCAAATCCTAACCACTGGACCACCAGGGAACACCCTTCCATTGGCTAAGCCATTTCTGCATAGGATTTTGAGTGCCGCCTCCAAACAAAATAAATGGATGCAATGTTTCTCACTCTGTATCCATGCATTGATTCAAATAGTTTCTAATGCCTATATTTTTTTATACTGCTTTATCCATCAAAATTAAAAGTCTACCATAATTTGTTGATTTTAATTAAACCTGCTTATCACTTGATTCACCACTGTCCCCAGTTTGACATTCACTGGATTTCAAAGAGTAGCATGAGCGAATATGTATCTGTCACATTTAAATATACTTAAAATTCTAAAATACAAAAGCCAAACCTAAGTTAGGGTAGTTCAAGTATTTGTAACAGAATAGCAAATATATAAAGGAAAATATAGGAAAATGACCAAATAGTTTGATAAATCGACATTACTTTTCATATGCATATCAATAAGGCCAGAAGGAACTGCTCACCTACCCTGTGAGAAAATAATTCCAATGCTGGTCCTACAACTGTTGACTTCATTGATGAAATCTGATTGGCTAATGCCCCATTTGTTGAAATATCAAGCATATTTCACAATGAACAAAGAGGCATTTGACCAGTGTGATTGGACCAACAAAGTCAACAGTTGTGATCCCGTCCGTAAATTTCTTTTAGGATTGGAAGATACTGGTTGGTGGTAGAGGCTAATTCGAGCCTCCCTGAGACATATCGTAAAAATAAGATTGGAATACAACTTTTTGCTTTTGTTGTATATATGTGGCCATAAGAACTTGCAATAAAGCTTAGAGTGGCACAATGGTAAAATGTTCACTTCTCTATAAAATGACCTTAGAATATCTTATAAATATGGACTTTCTCCAAAATTAAGAAACAACAGTAGCAGGCAGAAAAAATGCCATTACAATCATTCTCAGTAAAAAAACGGTTATGATTGAATATATTGGCTGGTTTATTCTGGCCCTATCCAAAAACACACACAGCGTTTGAAAGACTTGCTGAAACTGAGCACTGGTTGAACTGGAATGAAAACCCCAAGACTACGTTAAATGACATTAACTAATAAACATGATTCCAAAACTAAAGCACTTTGACTCTGCCTTGCCCAGCGGGCTGTCACATGCCTCACATTTTTTTGCTAGTTTGGAAATTTCTACAGGTGAATTTGAAACCCCAAGCGAGGATTGTGGAGAAATTTGGAAAGCTCAAGTTTACAATGGCAAATTTCTAAATTCCTGTCAGCTTAATAGCAAGTTTAGTAACTTGAATATGGCGTGTTTCACATTTGCACATTTATTTAAAATAGAATGCTTTGGTTTAATTAAAATCAACAACTTGCTTTATGTTGCTCACATTTTAGGGCATTGTACATATCATGGCTAGATAGATTATTATTATTATTATTATTATGCTTTATTTATAAAGTCCCAACATAGTCCACTATTCAATTGCAAGCCCGTAATTACCTTCAATCGGAACGTATGTCTGTGGGCTCCACATTTTTTAAATATATAGACGTATTCAATTGACTCAAGCCCGCAATTACATGCTCACGGACACACGCAAACCGTGAACCCGTACATAGCATTTCAGGACATGATCATGATCAATTAAGCAAGCCTGTACATTACTGTTTAGGCAGAGCCAAGAGTAAATGAGACCGTCATCATGACGTCATAAATCATTAGTGTTTAGAAGTATGATTTGCGATCGGACTCGCAATCCAGAAATGTTGCAATCAATAAATCAACTGTTCTAGCCCATGCGTGTTCCATGATATGTATTAATCCATTGGTTGCCCGGATCGATATAACACGGAAATCAAATATTTTTTTATTGCAGATTTGCGAGCTTGAGACTTTTGTTGATTTAATTCTAATGCCTTTCATCACTTTCCCCATATTTTAATGTCCAGTGTTTTTATTGGCTACTCATAGTTTTTTTTTTATACATTTACCATTTACGGTTTTGAAGGCAATTGTAGAATTGTTTTAATTGAATATCGATTTTCATTTTTAACATTTGTAACATTTGCGGCCTTGAAACATCAAAGGAGGAGATAGGTCGGAGTTACAGTTTTGACAACACACAGTGCTTTTTAGCCTGTAACTTGCAAATCGATTGCGAGTAGCTAAAAGACGGCAATTGAATATCAGTAACATCTACGGGCTCCATTACGGGCTCCTGTAACTGAGATTTGGCCAATTGAATGAGGCTCATATTCTGTAACAGGGGATACCGTAAATACAAAAAACAAACAAGATAAAAGTCACCCACTGGTAAAGAAAGTGTAAAGGGCCATCTTCACATTTGAGTTACAATCTAGGTTACAATCTGGAGACAAAAGCGGTAGGGGTTAGCGGTAGGGGTTGCTCGTTGTACAGAAAGGCATCAGGATTAATGTATAGGAGGTGGTAAATGTCCCTGATATTAGGTAAGAAGATGGTAGGGTCCTCTCAATAGATGGGTTTTCAGGCAGTATTTAAAACTGTGAAGTGTAGGGGAGAGCTTAATGGAGAAGTCTTGAAGATGAAAGTGTGAGGAGGAGGCGATGACAGGTGAAGCAAGACATATGCTTTGTGGAAGGGAGTTTAGGAAGGACATTCAGTATAAAAAGTGAATGAATTAGTATTTTGGTTGTTTATTGTATTAGAAAAGGATGGATTTTGGAGAAGTTTTGCAGACGCAACCACGGGTTTTGATAAGGAATTGGATATGCGGAGTGAAAGAAAGTGCTGAATTCAGAGCAATAGTAAGGCAGTGGACTTGGGTGTGATAGAGCAGTTGGTTAATTTAAAGATGATGTGAGATGGTTATATGGTAGAGACTGGCATTAGTAAGAGTTAGCGTTTGACATGTTTATTTTTACGTTGTGGGAAGTCATTCCGGTGGAAATGTTGGATGTTATCTGCATTCCAACTAACATGAGTTTGTAGGGTGGGAGATAGGTACGGAGAGGAGATGTGGATTTGGATATCATCAGCATTAGCTAGATAGATAGATAGATAGATAGATAGATAGATAGATAGATACAACAACATCTGATATGGCTTTTTGACTTATTGTATTGACAATTCCAGTTGGAAGAGCTATGATTACTCAATATATCTCAAAGTCTCTTTTAGGGTCCATTAATCAAATACAGGTTAAACAAAAGACATTGATTTATAGAGACTGGTGTGGCCATGATGTCTAGGGTATGACATGTACACCTTTGTTCAGGGGTTAATTTCATATGTGTTGTAAAATTGTACAGAACAGTAGAATAATATTATTTATCAGGTGTATCATATTTTATTGCTGTAGACAACAATATCTAAATCTATCAGCTAAAAAATAAATCTTCACATGCACTCAAGATAAATCCCTATCTACTATAATCTAATGACACTTCTGCCTGACAGTCCTGGGACAAAGTTTAACAAGGAACAAAGAACTATATAAAGTTGATCTTTTTTGATAGTAGATGTTCACGCTGGGTGGCTTGACCTTGTACAACGCTTTCTGAATACTGCAGGTAAAACTCTGTTTCAAATGCAATAAGATACTGTAGTTTGATCTTGCTCTGTTTGATTCTCTTTTAATTCACATCCACATTATTGATCTTCTCAATGGCCTTGGTATTATATTCATTTCTGTTAAGAATAGATAATTGAAAATCGCTACTCAGTCAACCTGTCTCCTGGCTTGGAGTCACGTGTTTTCCTACTCTTAAAGTGCCATCTGTTGTACCAGTAAAGAGAATATGTTTAAGTCTTTTTAAAGCCAATCTGTCATGAACAGAGTCTCTCTGTTTGTTTTTTTTGGGTCACAGTAGAACAATTACCATCATTGTATTTAAATCTAGGTCACCATGTTCAGTTTCCATGACATAAAAAGGGGTGTTAGATCAAAAAGAAAAATAAATCAATCTCCAAAACCAAAAAAAGAAAAAAAAAGAAAAAAAATTCAAAGGATCAGTTATTTTATAATGAAATTCCTATTCAATGATTTATAAAAGCAATATTAAATATTAAATTAACTTTAAAAAAATAGTATAAGCCTATAGATGAGCAGAAAGTCTAAATTCTGATAAGGTCATGAAGGGGGTGGGGGTATTTGGGTGAGAGACTGGACTCAATAGTTTTAAGAACAATCTGATTGGATAAAAGACCAAATGATCTGCCCCCACAGCAAAAGCTTATTGACAAGTTACACCACTTTAACATGGCAAGTCCCCAGAAAATGGAGAACATTAGGTTAATAAGCTTTAGCCTTATCCCCATTGATTGACCTTATCTTGGTTTAAGATCAGCAGCTTCTGAGTCTGATCTTTCGAAAGTAAGTTTAATGTTTATTATTGCTTTTTTAAAATATTGAATATTTATTTTATTAATGGTCAATGTCTATTTAAAACATCTAGCTCTTGTAAGGGCATTACAGTTGTCATTTAAAATGACACTATCTTAGACACTATTCACTAGTAGCATCTAATCTCATACTGTATATGGTATGGATAACATAGGTCACCTTACCCGTAATGGATTTAGCCAATCCTATCTACCTGGTAAGTGAATATGGAAGCAATCAGTAAATTAGACGAGGAAACCGAGTTGATAAAGAAGAACCTCATTACTTAGAAGAATAGTTCATGGATTCATATTCCTACACATATTAGTGAATTTAGTTGGAAATAGACTTTCTGAGGATTTGGATACCATTACTTTTGGTAGCTCTGTGTAATTTTATATAGAAAGCATACCAAATTGGGTGGTAAAATCAATATTAATTCAAAAAAGCCTGGTTATCTATTATTCACATCCTTTTTCCATTGACTCATATCAAATACCAAATTCTAGAAATATGATGTAATATGTATTTTCAGAGGCTGGAAATTATTTTTATTTATTGGCTGTATGCAACAGAAAACAGTTATTAGATGTTGCAACAACCTTTTCAAGTGCCGCATAAGCAACAACACAGCATATTTATCAGACAGGGTACAAGTTGTGGTTAAGTGGAGAAAAAAAAAAAGATGAACTTATTTCCACAAATTCCTGTGTTTATTGTATTTCAGTTAATTCACAACACTGTTTTTAAAGAACAGCGTTCAAACTGAGATCCCTGAGATTGGTCCTGGAAATGCCCCCAGTTGGCAGGATAGAGAGAATTAATGTAGTTATAATTCATTGCCAGATATAATCAAGGGTAGGCAGCGTTAGCAAGGGTTCTTGTAACAGTAATATATTAAAGAATACTTGGCCGGATTTTGAATATTATATTTCATTATTTTACACCATTGAAGAAAATCAAGTTTTCCTGTGATTTACCTATGTTTATATTGACCCTATTTTAGTTTTGTTCATCATTTGGTCTTCTAGGAACCCATCCACAGTGTTTAAAGGGGAATGCCTGTAGTTAATGCCAAATACACTTCATAGAATCACTAAACTTCACAGTGCTTTGCATAAGATCTGGTGGTTAGTTTGGATGGTGAAAACTGCTATACTGTAGCCCTGCAAAGCTTAGTGAATATAGGGGAAAGTTTGTCTAGATAAACTGTATTGAGATTTTGTTTGGTTAAGGAAACATTTTATATACAATGAAATATAACATATTTAAGTTGTTGCTGTTTAGTCATTCAGCCGTGTCTGACTCTCCGTGACCCTATGGACCGCAGCACGCCAGGCTTTCGGTATCGCTGGTCATGCATAAGGTTATCAGGGCAAAGATACCGGAGTGGGTTGCCAGTTCCTTCTCCAGTGCTATGACCTGCCCATCTTGGGTGACGTTACATGGCATTGCTCAAAGCTTCATTGAAGTACACCAGCCCCTTCACCATGACAAGGTAGTAATCCAGAAGTTATTACCATTAACTAAAAAAGATCTGCTCTTAGAACCAGCCACCTATTCCTAAACCAGTGACTCTAGATTTCATTCAAAAACCATTGCTCATCTTTCTATACATATACTATATCTGTGTTCAGTGGTTCCTCTTTGTGTTAAAGGCTTTCATTCCACTGTTTAGTACCTTTGATTTTCCGCACCATTTGTCACTCAAGGCATAATAGAGTTCCTCGCTAATTCCTGAACTTGATCAGATGTCGGAGCACTTGATACCAGACTGACTCGGCAGTTGTGTTACTATTAAACGATAGGAGAATCTGAGTTTTCCCGTCTTAGAGCAGGAATATTGTGTTTGACATGACATCATATATTGCACAAGATCCTACATAACAATAGCTAAATACATTTAAAATATATAACCTTGCCAAAGAGAAAAAACAGATAATTTTATTATGTTTTTCAAATAAGACTAGTCGTTGTATGTTTGGTTAAAACATAATAGAAAACAGCTCTGTTCTGTTCACAAATGAAACTTCTGTTGGAGGGGTTTTATACTCAAAGAATGTAGAATATTTAGACAAGTGAAACATATATAAACATAGATCAGAATAGATATCTTGGAACAACTTGTATGTTTATCTAGGTAGACAACATGATAACTCCTCAGTAATTAATATATAAGTAACATGGCATACTAGCTGCAGTTTCTTTCAAACTAAATACATTAATCTACACTATTTGGCCATATTGCCTTAGATTGTAAGTTTGCGAGTTTTCAATCGTGTGTCCGTGTCTTGGAAACAAGCTCTATGTACATTTGATTTTATGTTCAAAAACAGGGCCCTCCATTCTTTATAAGGTGTTAAGTTTGTTTTTTGCCATGTACTAAACACCTTTACAGCGCTACGGAATATGTTGGCGCGATATAAATAAAGATAATAATAATAATAATATTGTAAAAGGTGCATGCTAATATGTATATAGCATCTAGTGCAATCGTGTACATCAGGAAACCCTCAGACACTGCCAATGGGACCCCCAATCTGTTCCTTAGATTGTGAAAGCTTGTATCTCTGCAATATTGGAGTCAATTTTAGAATTCCACAACTAGCAAATCATTCTCTTTTGCACTCCAGCACTCATATAATCAGTAAATATAGCTTTATTATGAAATAATCCACTTTTACAAAATGTTTTACAAGTAAAACGAAAGGCTAAAAACCACTGTACAACTATTTAAGGACCTAGGGGCCATATTGGTTATCTTTAAGGTCTCTAGTGGATGCCCTAACTGGGGTAACCATATCCTTACTGGACACAATCTTACTGTAAACATGAGATAATATCCAGTAGTTTGGCATCAAGAATGCCTCACTCATTCACCCGTATTCATATGTACTCAAAGAACAGCCAGCAGGGTCCGTGCATTGAAGCACCCACTCAATTACAAAGCTATTGCTGGGAGAATAACTTGAGGAAAACAGTATACAACCGAAAGCAATAACGTCTTTGACTTGGCATCTTGAGAACATGGATATCCTTTAAAAATAGTTTAGTTTGAATACATTTAAAGTAAAAATTTCTGTATTAGTGCTTCATTGCAGAACTATTATTTAGCATTTTCTCAAAACCAATATGGCCATGGTAAATTCAACCTAAATCCATGGTATCTTTTATCCCGACCATTAATGATAGAAATAACACAAGAAACATAGAAGCATAGGCATATATTTATCACAGTAGGGATAAATGGGATTAAAATATAGTGTTGTTAAATATTCACATTTCTATGTTTTCTATTTGAGGCTTTTTTCATACACAGTTAAATAGAATATATATAGTAGATATATAGGAGCCATAGACATCATAGGAAGTGTAGATTAAGATTTTAAGTTTCAACTCTGCATAATTCCACTTAACTCCTCTTTTCTCCACTTATCTCCATTTCTACCCCTACTTGATAAATATAGCCCATAGGCACGGCACACCGACCTTTGCTCGTACAACAATTGCGCGCTGACAAAAGGGCGCCGACATCAGCGAGCCGTCAGACGCGCGCTATTAAAAAATGAGTACTAAATGCACGCCGTCAAAAGAGCGCAAGTTTGTTTTGGTCAGAATGTAAATAGATACATAAGAGAATATCCTGTTGCAATGTGTTAATCATCTCCACTGTTTATCCACAGATCCCCACACCTGGTGTTCTTTATTTCATACACTGTGTCAAATTTTGTATCTCCTAACGCCCTGAACCCCTCTAACCCTAACCGTTTAACCTGTAAGACTAACCATAACCCAAAGACCCCCTAAACCTAACCCTAACCCAAAGACCCCTAACCCTAAAACCTCCAAGCCTCTATCCTTAAGCTCACCGTAACTACAGTCCGCGCGGCGCTCAGTTGTCGGGTGCGCTCTTGTCTGGTGCACAGTTGTCGGGGGCGCGCATTTGTCGGCACCCTGTTGTCGAGCGTGCTAAGGACGTGCTACCCATAGGCACTGATAATAAGCACCACAGTTTCTTCCAATTCATAGACCTTTGACTTTTCTGTTTATGTTATATAGCCTTATGTATGTAGATGTGTTCAGGTTTTATGGTGTTCCAGGCCCAGTTAACACGTCATAAGTAAATGTAGTTTGGTTTTACATATTTAAAACAAAATGGTATGTTTATCACACTGGGTAAAATCAGGAATTGTTGGGGTTAAGAACTAGCATGATAAATCCTCACTTCCTATATTCTTTCTGGAACCTATTTTTCTAACGAAGCTAAAGCTTGTTGGGGAATGGTATTTGAAGTTTGGGCTCCTGGACCATATTTCATTAACAGAAGCCATATCATACCAGAAAAAAAGTACTTTTTTTCTCTTTGTCCTAAAAGATCTGAGTCAGAGAGATTTTATTCAAGAATGGGAACAAAATTAATGAATTTCATTAAGTTTTTATAACACAAGTCTTTCTTGTGCCAAATTGTATTCGTTTTCTGGCACGGTTAATTATTCTGATAAAGAAATACAAAGCATATTTCCTTATCAGACTTAATAACATTAACCAAGGTCCATGGCAGCAGATCACTGGTATTCAGTGCCAAATAGTTTTCAGAGCTTGGTTCTTGCTGTAAGAAAGTTTGTTTGAGGACACCAGTGGAATTCTCTGAGACTTTGTATAGACAAACAACCCATACCATTTATTTTTCCATTTACTTGAGATAAATAGTTTTACATGTGTTTCTAAATATGCTGCTACTGATTATCATAAAACCGGATTGATCTTTGCAAACTGTTATTATTAACAATTCTCTACATTCTCGGCTGTTTAACAAGTACGTGGTGTACCAGGACTAAAGTATAATGTGTCTCCAGTTGGGAACTAAGAAATCAATATATGACCTCAAAAGTTACTTTGTGTTGTGATCATTATTTCTACCTGAGACAGTGTACCAGGGTAATTCTGTTTCAGTCACTAGATAAACATGCATGCCACTGATTTCAGTATCTTCTGCACCTTAGAAAAAAAAAAGAAAACAAATATGATGTATACTAGTGATAGGTAGTTTATACATTTCTACATCCATAGGTTACTAAGAGAGCACCTCTGACTTAGTTGTTTTGTATATGCAAATGACCTTTAGGGTTTTGGTCTCCTTAAGGGTAATAGGGGACTCCAAACGTGGACCCCTTGCTCACTGTGCCTTAGGGAGTTCAGTTGCATCTCACTGACGAGGCCCATAAAGGCCGAAACGCGTCTGAAATTTGCTGTTTCTCCTGTTCAGATTAGAATTGCCTGGTATTTCAGGGCTGGGTCACTCTTTTGAGTGGGACCAGACTGATATACTACAGGATATTTCTCCCTGTGAAGGGCACAAGTGAGCTAAAAGAGGTTGCTCTCAGATGGCGTATCATGGCCATAGAACTAACCTATTAAGGTTGGTTCGTTTTCTGATGAGCTCCTCTGACTTAGTTGTTTTGTACTAAGAGAGTTAGTCTACAAAAGTGGGTTCATCTCCAGTCCATGGAGCATGGTCATGGTCCTAATATGAGCATAGATGGTTGAATCAAAATGACTGGGTCATACATAACCCACTTGTGTTCAAGCAAGATATGGCACATCCAAGGGAGCACAACAATAGTAGCAGATCTAGCCCTGCACAAAATGTCATGGAGACTTGGCCTCTCACTGCCCTGTCTGGTCCTTTTCTAACTTTAGACCACTGTCTTATTTACTCTGGAGGCTGACTCTGACTTTTGACTGACTTCCTCTGTATGCTGCCAGGGAACATAGTCTACACGCCACAGCAGAGTTTCCAATTATGATGGAGAAAAGTGAATAATAAAAAAAATATTATAAATATTTGCAATCGAAAGGTTTTTAAAAATGTAATTTAGTAATATTTGTTTTGGCATTTACTATATTTTGACTGTCACTCAGCTCAAGAGAGCCTCCCATAAGACTGACATTAGTTCCTAATTATCTCATGGTTTAAGAATGGCTCTCTGGATTAATGACTTCCTTTAGCATGAGGCTTCTGGTGTGTCAATCTCTGAACGGCCAGACTCAATGTGATAATTAGACACTACAACAAGACCAGCCTGATGTCAGCATCTCTTGATAGCTAAATGTAGTAAATTAAAAGATGTTTTTCTGTTACTAAATAATTTTTTTAAAGCTTCCAAAACCAATATTTTACTCTCTGACCTCTGCTGTGATAATTTAACTGATCATTGTCTGATTAAACTTATTTGTTGCTTGGACTCTCCTACTTACCATTACCTACCTGTCCCTACACATTGCTAATGCCTTTAGATATAATCACTTGCCTTCCTGTCACTGATCCCTACCGGATCTTAGACATTGCCCAGTAGTCTCTCTAACCACTGCCTGAAATCATTTGAAGATTATCTCATATAATAAGAATAGCAATACGGATTATCCCAATTTCTTAAATGTATCACATTTCCCCGCATCGCTAATCTGGATGAATGTAATTAAACACTGGCATTAACTTCTTTCTAAATGCTAGTTCAATTAAGGTCAGGTATTTTTTGTACTTTTACCTTGCAGGGAGAATTTCAAATAGATTTTGCATTTATGACAGGAAAATCACTTAATAATTAAGTTCTGTGACTTATTTATCAAAAGAAGTTAAAAAATCATGTGAAAAAGTAGACTTAATATCTCCATTTTAAGTAATCTTTTTTTTAAATGTCTCCAAATTATTGTACATTTCATTAAATGCACACATTGATTTTGATGGAAAAGATTAATAGATCAATCAATCAAAGTCTGTCTATTCTCCTAGCTTCCAAAAAGCTCAGGTGTAATTATGCTGTGTTCTTATTCAATAAACACTTCTTTATCCAGTGGATGGGAATTCTACTATTCTATTACATTTAAAATTCTGCAAACTACATCAAAATTTTCTAGGATCTTATAATAAACTAGCGACTTGCCCGTCAAAAAATTACGGCAATAAGATTGTAAGGCAGGTAATGTTGTTTGTGAGCGAAATTAATTTTGTTGGTGTTCCCAGATCCTTCGGCGCTCATTGCAAGCCTCGTGCTGAGCGCCTTCGGCGCTTATTGCGAGGCTCTTGGTTGTTTGTGTGGTATGAGCAGCAGCGTTTTTTTTTTTTTTGGTATGGCAATGAATAATTAATAAAATAAGAAATTAATATACTTTACCTATTGTGAAGTAATATATACAGGAAGCGTTGTGTTGAAGAGCTGGCAATCTGTTTTCATGTTGCTGCAGCATCAGTGCTGTGGAGCTGCTGTGTAAGCGTGATGAATGTGTGCAGTGTGTAGTGTAATACTGTGTGTGCGCGAGCCAAATCCATTAGGGTAGCTGTGTACTTCCGGATTGTGTAAGTTAGTGTTCTAAAATGGCGCCTAATGTGTGGTAGGCGGCTTTGGCTTATTTTGCGTCCTTGTTTTCGGATGTCGTCCGACTTTTTCGGAAAATCTGTAGTTGTTTGGTGGTGTTTTGCATCTTTAGAGTCCTGTTGCCTCGTTTTAGTTTTTTACGGCGGCCATTTTTTCTCTCGCTTAGGGGATTTTCGGGTGTCTAAACTCTTTTATTTTGAGTGAAATTGATGTGTAACTTCAGTCTTCAAGGTCCTGGCTGCCTCCCCTCGCTGTAGGTAAGCTTTTTCTGTATTTGTTGTGTCTATTTATTGTGTTTTTTCATGTTTTCATGTACGCGGGTTTCGGGCGGTAAGGTCGTATTTTTGCGAGGTCGGAACGTGTCTCGTATTTGTTTGTCCTAAGTCCGTAAATTTTGCGAGGTCCGCAGTTGCTGGCAAGGAGCGCCTTCCGTGCTCCATGCCAACAACTGAGGCCCTCGCTTCGCAAGGGCCGCAGGCTCGCTATACGAGCCCGCAGCGTTAGCAACAACCCGCCTGCTCACAACTATATATGTGATGATGAGCTCAGCCATAGAATAACATACCAATTGGTGTAGTAACATTTTTATTTATATCTTCTTGATAAACAAATCAATAAACAACCCAAATTAGCCCCAAACGGTAAAATGGGATGAAATATGTTAAAATAATGTTGTACCAACATTACCAAACAGTGGTAAACTTTCATCCCATTTAATTACAGACCCCAAACAAAACATGGGAACCTAATGCCATTTTGATAAACCCACCTTTTACCTTATTTAAGGGGGGACAAGTTGAGTTAAGCAGAGTTAAAACATAAAATACCCTCAGTTTTCTAAGGGAGCTATGTATCCAGTGGGGGTAATTGTTAAGTCTGATAAATAATGGAGATATTTAACTCTACTTTTAACCTCACTTTGATAAATATACCCCATTGTCTCCAATAAACAATCACATTATTATGCATTACGTTACCACTGTTCTACATTGCAATTGTTATTCACTCTAGTTAAAAGATCCATTCACAGTAATATGGGATAAACTCAACGTAATCCTGAATTCTTCAGCACAGTCGAAGGGTAAATGAGGTCACACTTGCTCTGTTTTGGAAATTACCGGAGTCTGTTTTCACATTGGCCTTTAAACTCTACCAACAGTCTGTTTTAATGTTACGGTTTGTATGCTTGCTTTTTTTCCACATAATACCAACTAAGTAGGGACTGAGGCTTTCAAAGCCAGAATCATGCACAAGGACACAAGTGTTTGCTGTTCGAGTCTCGGTGGAACCTTGCCAAGTAACATTCTTTGAGAGCTACTCCAGCTCCAGCACAATTCCATGGGGCACTTGTTTCTTTATTTATACCTTTTTTTTCCCTTCTTTACTAGAAACTGCTGACAGTCATGAAATCCCCCCCTCAGAAGGAGTTGCTTGTAGCCAAGGATATGGAAATCATTACCACAATCTGATTTCCAAGCATGTTTTTAATATTTTAGGTTATGTGATAATACATTATTATTGATTTTAATCTGTTGCAAAAAGTATTACAGAATAAAATAAATATTACTCAATCAAGCTTCCTTTTGGCATGTACGGAAATATTTTTTAAACACATAATACTGCGTTGGTGCTTACACTGCAGTATTGAGAGTATCAAACAGAGAGATTTTGTGGCAGATAGAACCAACAGGTCCATCTAGTCTGCCTATACAATCTACCCAAAATCTTTGGCTAAATTAATACTCAGGATAACCTTATTTTTCTCGCAAGCATGTTTGGATTTCTTAACTGTGTTTGGGCTTACCATATGCACTTGAAGATTATTCCATTTACTAGCGAATTGCCCGTCAAAAAATGACGGCAATGAAATTGTAAGGTAGCTAAATTAGTAAATGAATATAGTGTACCTATTTTGAAGCATTGTGATGAAGAGCTGGCAATCTGTGTTGATGTTGCTGCAGCATTAGTGGTGTGGAGCTGCTGTGTAAGCATGCTGAATGTGTGCAGTGTAACACTGTGCGTGCGCGAGACCAAACCGTTAGCGTAGTCGTGTACTTCCGCATTGGTGTAAAATGGCGAGTAATGTGTGGTATAGGTCTGTATCGGAATATCCGTAGGTGTTTTGTGGTATTTTGCGAGTTTAGAGTGCTGTAGCCTCGTTTTCGTTTTGTTCGGCGGCCATTTTTTCTCTCGCTTAGATTTTTTTTTAGTCTCTAAACTGTTTTATTTCAAGTAAAATCGAGGTGTAAGTTGCATTTTTGAGGTCCTGGGTGCTCCCTCTTGGTGTAGGTAAGTTTTTTATGTATGTGCTGTGTGTATGTATTGTGTTTTAAATGTTTGTATGTCGGCGTGTTGCGTCCGATGTTTGCGAGGTCGTAATGTGTGGTAACGTGTTTCGTACGTTGTTTGCGTTCCTCGTAAAATTTAGCGAGTGTCGTAATTTGTGTGTCGTGTTTTTTGAGTAGCGACGTGAATTTTGCGAGGGTTTGAGGCCCTTGCCCAGTGACCTCGCCAGCAACTGAGTCCCTCGCTTCGCGAGGGGCCTCAGTTGCTGGCATGGAGCGCCTTCGGCGCTCCATGCCAGCAACTGAGGCCCTTGCCCAGTGACCTCGCCAGCAACTGAGGCCCTCGCTTCGCGAGGGGCCTCAGTTGCTGACATGGAGCGCCTTCGGCGCTCCATGCCAGCAACTGAGGCCCGTGCCCAGTGACCTCGCCAGCAACTGAGGCCCTCGCTTCGCGAGGGGCCTCAGTTGCTGGCATGGAGCGCCTTCGGCGCTCCATGCCAGCAACTGAGGCCCTTGCCCAGTGACCTCGCTACGCGAGGGCCGCGGCTCGCTTCGCGAGGGCCGCGGGCTCGCTACGCGAGCCCGCAAGCGTGAGCAACGACCCGTACGCTCACAACTATATATGTGATATACACTACCCTTCGCATGAAGTAGCATGTTCGCATATTATTCCCTAAATCTTACACCTTCCAACTTAAGATGATGACTGCTTGTTCATGCATTGCTCTTTTTCTGGAAGACTAAATGGTACTATTGCAGGGAAAGTGTATCCCTGCCTTGTGTTCTGTGACGTTTCGCCAGTGTACTTCAGTATCTTTTCTTATATAGGGCCAGTAGCTGGGTGATTGGAGAGATTTATGATGAGAATCTCAGGTTCTCAATGTGGGGATGTCCAGGTCTCTGTCTGGTGTGCAGCTTCTCTGGTGGACAACTCAGTTCTCCAATGTGTGTATAAATAAAAGACAGGAGGGGTGGAAGAGAGATCTGCACTATGGTTTGGTGCGCTATCTCTCTCCCGTCCCTCTTGTCTTTTTCTGGAAGACACTTCATTCTTGAACTTTATTAAATCTTTTCATATATTTGAATGTTTCTTACATATCCCCTCTCTTATACTAATAAAATGGTTATACTCTGATACTACAGCATAACTTTTATCTTTTAAACTGGCACCATTTTAATAGCCTTCCTATGACTTGTTTCTTATTTGGTACTATCCTTTTTATGTCCAGAACATAATATAGTATTTTAGAAAAGGTTGAACTAGTGTTCTGTATTATATCCCTAATTCATTTTCCATTACAACCAAGCATTTTCCAGCTTTTCCTGTATTGTTTGCATTAAAAACCATTCAGTATATTAAGTCCCACAACAATTTCCTCTTCTGCTGTCTTTATCAAATTACCATTACCATTTACTCAGATATATTTATCAAATAGACAGAAAGTATAGCCTATTATTTAATATTATTATCCTTTATTTGTAACACACCAACATATTCCGTAGCACTATACAGGTGTTAAAAAAAGAGGATTGATAGAAAGCATGAGAACATGAGTTATTAACCCAACTTTATTTAGCCCAACTCCTAATTATAAAGGAGAGAAAACTCTGTTACTAAATGTTTCGGTTCCTTGGTGTTTTCCATTTGGTGACATATGGAGCACAACTTTTTTCAAGGGCTACTTTTATTTCCCTCCATCACAACACGTATACTGATATGTATCCAAAATTCAGGTCTACTACCAGAGTTGAATACTTAGAATATTTTACTTCCATTCAGATAAAATACAGTGTTATTATCACTGTAATATAAAAAGGAAATGTTGTATTTCAAAATAAAATATTTTAAATTAGATTTGCATTCAAAATGCAATAAATAAGATAAAATCCAGATTGTTTGAGATGTTATAAAATTATACTGTCCATAGAATATTTGATGATCTCATTTCATGCCTCAAGTAATTTAAAAATGATCCTCTATTGAACTCTGTAATCTGTTAAGATGTGAGTTTTCCTTTAAATCCGAGAGAGGTCACCAGGTTTCTGCTTATTTTGTGGCCCAAGAGAACATTATATGGCACCATATATATCTTATGGGTATAACAATTAAACAAGAGACCATGGGGTGTATTTATCAAAGCAAGGATAAGTGGGGCTACAAAGTAGCATTAAATATACTTTTCCTATGTTTTCTATAGAGGCTATTTATCAAGCAGAGTTAACGTTTATCCCAGTGTGATAAATAGGTTCATAGAAAACATAGGAAATGGAGATATTTTATGTTTAAATTCCACTTAGCTCCACTTATCCCTGCTTATGACCGCTTGAGGAAGATTGTCTAAATAATCGCTAGAGTTGGGAAAGGCTGAAATGGCATTTTTCCTATGGGAAACCTATTGCAGGCTTCTGAGATTAGTTTTCCAGTCTTTGGGATATGTATTGAATGTAGAGGACATTTATGCAAATAATAGTAGTTGGATTTAAAATCCAACTACAAATATAATTTCTAATGTGATTATTTTTTCCATAATAGGTCAGGTATATTAAAAGGCAATGTTGAAAAAAATCCATTCTTATGTTATCTATTGGTGCATATGACACTCCAAGAGTTCTGCAGCTTCGTACCTTTTGGTGCATATGGCACATGGTGTTTTTCAGTATTATGGACACCTTAACTGAAGAACTGACATGTTATATTGTAAACCAGTGATGACATCTTACATTTTTTAGCTTGTAGAAAAAAAGTAAAAAAAAAATGAATATACTGGAGTACATTTATTAAGCAGGATTAAGTGAAGATAAACAGAGTTAGGTAGAGTGAAAACATGAAATACCTCCACTGCCGGTTCTTTTTATGGGAGCTATTTCTCAAATGGGAATAAAGTTCAAAACTGTTTGATAAATAGAGCTGCTGGAAAACACTTGAAATGGTCACATCTAACTCAGTTTTTTACCCCCTCTCCTCATTCTGATAGATATACCCCATTATATGTTATGTATGTGGATTTGTTATGCTGAATCAAGGCAACATTTTACAGTATGTTTTCTAGTAAGTTTTAACATAGTATGTTTTAAATATGGGTGGCTTTCCTCCACTGAACTATATTGAATAATAAATAATAAATAGCACATTTATGCACATTTTCTATCTTACACTAAATGATAATGTTATAACAGCATAGTATAACCATATAGAAATTGGTTTTCAGGAAACTGCTTGCTGGATCAGCCAAGAAATATGATCTTGGGACCTGAGGAACTACCTGGACAAAGTTATGATGCCATCCGTCAGTGTAAGCTGGCATTTGGGCCTTCGTACACAGTGTGTCCAGGAATGGATGTTTGCTCACGGTTATGGTGTGCAGTTGTCCGCCAAGGCCAGATGGTATGTTTGACCAAGAAGCTCCCTGCTGTTGAGGGGACACCATGTGGAAAAGGAAGAATATGCCTCCATGGGAAGTGTGTTGATAAAACCAAAAAGAAGTATTACTCGGTATGTATGTGTGGAGAACTTTTCATACTTACACTGTTCATTAGTAAAGGACCGCTTTATTGTTTCTATAAAGGGCTAAATTTTTACTGTACATTTAAACAATGATTACTATTTTGATTCATGTTTTCAGGCGCTATAAACTTCTTATCAATTCACCCCTTCAATGATTTGTTGTCTCTGAAAATGCCCAGGGGGAAATACCAAATGGAAAACATTTCAAGACACTCTGTAAGACACACATTAGTAGCAGGCTGTAGTGTAACATTAACTGCTAGCAGTGTATACAAATACACTTTCTAGTCAACTCCCACTATCATACTGCAAGTATGGTATGCACAGTCAAAACACAGTAAAATGTTTTTTTTTCTTACCAAACCCTACCTAACTATTCTTTAGAGAGCCATTTCTAAGAACTCTAAAGCAGTCCTTTACACTCATAAAGGTAATTTGTGAGGAAAAAAGGGAAATGAAAAGCATTTTCTAATCTATTCAGGGAGGTATAAGATTGTATCATTAATTTATGTTTATTTTATTCCTTGATGCTTGCACATAACATGTTTATACAATGAATGACACTGTAAAATTAGCATTACTCTTAACCGCATCATGGAGAATAATTAGAAACCAGCTTATTAATTAAATATATTAATATTAACATGGGCTGCAATTGGAACTTATAATGTTTATCATTAAATATTTAGTTCATGTTCAGAATACAGATTCCCCTGTTGTGAAAGTGTTGAGTTATAGTGTCATACAAAGATGTCTTCTTTTCAGGTTTCTAGTCATGGTAACTGGGGTTCATGGGGTCCCTGGGGACAATGCTCTCGAACATGTGGTGGAGGAGTCCAGTTTGCTTATCGACACTGCAACAACCCTGCTCCAAGAAACAGCGGAAGATACTGCACAGGAAAGAGAGCCATCTACCGCTCCTGCAATGTCACCCCATGTCCAGCTAATGGTAAGTACGGAGCAAATATTTACGTGTTTACAGAAGTTTAAATGCATTTTCATTTGAATATTGTATACACAGTATACAATATACATATGTTGGGAAGACTAAAGACAAAATAGACGGAAGAACCAATTCAGTGGATGTATATGTGTATTACCACTGTGGTTTACCCCTTACATCATTCCATTGTCTATAATGGGAGAATGTTGAGTTTCCTCATTTTAATCACTTTTACAGACTGGAGGATCCACCATTTCCAAGTGGTGTGTTACTACTTCTAATACCATTAATGTTATGTGTATTCTCTTCAACAGAGATCACAGAAATATACACCTTCTTTAAGAAAACATGCTTTAAAAATGGGATAATAATAAGCAAATCAAACAAACATAATCTACATAATCTAACACATAATCTATTAAAGTGTATAATGACCCGTTTAAACTGCTTTTTTTATTTCCACTAAATATGAGCGCTTTGCATCTTGGACAAAACATTTGGTGCCTTAACTGAAAATAATGTTAAATACCGGTAACTAACTCCTTCTACCCTTTACTGTGGCACTTGTGTGCTCCGGTGAATGGAGATGGCCAATAATCTGCCATTCCTTTTGCCATTGTAGAACTATATCCAGGAGGTGGTAATTGTGTTGGTGAAGGGATGGTGAAATGACAACAAGGGACAAACAACGTGGATGCTAATGCTCACTAATTTTGTCCCTAATGGTCACTCACTGCTGTTGATCATATTCTTAAACTCACTCGACACAGAATTTATCATTTTATTTTCATTATAATTTACAAATGTCAAATAACTTTATCTAAAAAAAATGATTTATAACCATTCTAGAAAGTTGAAGAATCCTAAACGTAAGTATTTATAAAGTGGAATCAAAAAATATTGCTTATTTTTTTTTTTTTTTTCCTGAAGCTAAATCATTTCGGCAACAGCAGTGTGAAGCTAGAAATGGCCATCAATCTGATGCTAAAGGTGTCAAGACATTTGTTGAGTGGGTTCCTAAGTATGCTGGTGTTCAACCTGGAGATGTGTGCAAGTTAATCTGTCAAGCTAAGGGAACTGGATACTATGTTGTTTTCTCACAAAAGGTAATCGTATAAAATATTTTAAATAACAATCTTGATATCAAGCTTTTATTCATTGTATGTATATGAAAATACATATTGGAAAAAAATATACAAGTATATGTGTGTTCAGTTAGACTAAAACATTAATTAGCATTGAAATAAACAATTTCACTATAACACAAAGACCTATCTAACCATAGATCAATGCATGGGACTTACTCAGTACATGCACTGTACATATTAGGGAGAGACAGATGTTGCTGTTGTGGTAGAGTCCTTCGGTCATGTCCGACTCTTAGTGACCATATGGACGCAACATGCCAATCACATCTGTCTGTGTGCTGGTTGGCTAATATGCTGGAGTGTGTCGCCAGTTCCTTCTCCAGTGGACCACAACTAGTCTGATCTCTATGCTATGACCTGCCCATCCTGGGCGACCCCACATACTAAAGCTCACAGCTTCACTGAGGCACAAGCCCCTTCACAAAGACAAGGTAGAAATCCAGAAGGGGGGAGAAGCATTGTGTAAATGTAAGATACCTTCTCCTATTCTAGATCACTACCTTGATGAAGGGGCTTGTGTACTTCAATCAAGCTGTGAGCTATACCATGTAGGGTCACCCAAGATAGGGAGGTCTAGCAGACAAATCGTGGTCCACTGGAGAAGGAACTGACAACCCACTCCAGTATATTTTCCAAGAAAACCTTATGGATTAGCACAACCAGAAACACAGACAAATTTTCCTTGGTGTTGCTTTCCATATGGTCATTGGAAACGACTAAAGGACTAAACAACAACATCAAGCAGCCATCTATGGCCCCTATTAAATTTGCTGGAGTTACAGAGCGATTCAATTAGAAAAGACCACAAGGACATGGCCGGAATCCAAATCCATAAACCATGCTTCGGCATGTAGCAAACTATTCAAACCCATAGTTACAGGTTTAGATGGAACCGATAGTAAAAGAGACCATCATCATTACATCACTAAAACATGGAGGTTACATTTCAATCACTTACAGTTTTGAAGTCCGAGTTGCGATTGGGCCCGCATTGCCCAAATGATGCAATATGAAAAAAAGAGTTTAACCCCCTTGTGGGTCCTCTCTTGTACCCGTAGGATTTTTGGCTACATTTGCCATTTATGGGTGTGAAAACAGTTGTGGGCTTGAGAACTCATAGCAATTTAATAGCATTTTGCAAGTGTAACATTTACGGGCTTGACAGATCAAAGGCTTAGCTGGGTCGGAGTTCAGATTTTGACAGCCCCTAGGGTTTTTCTGCCTGTAACACCCAGACCCAGAAGCTAAAACAGGCCAATGTAATAACCGTAACTTTTGCGGGTTCCTTTACGGGCTTCTGGAACTGCGATTTGGCAAATTTAATAGGGCTCTAGGTCTAGCATTTTCACTAATGAGTACTTTGCAATTTAGTTTTATTATATTTTTGGAATATAAATTAACATTGCATTAATGTATTAATATTTTAGACTTTATGCCGCACCTAGTGCCTTTTATTGTATACTTTCATATTATATTTTTAAGTTACCAAGTGAAGAAAAATAAACACATAAAAGCAAACCATTTTCCTAGAGTTATGTTGTTGCTCCTATCTATGTCATCGTCACTGTTGGTTTCCTGAAATCCTGATAGAGATGCCCCATGGGACATTACAACTGCACAGACTGACACTTCCTACAGTGTAACTGCAATGTATCCAAACTAATCTCTGGGTAGTTTACACTGTCCCTGACAAAATAGACATTTCTGATTAGATAGATTAAATAGCTTCTTAAAAATAAATCTATTTGCTTAAAGGACCACTGTACAATGAAAAAAAATGACATGTGTGTGAAAACCTTAAGCCATATTCAATTTAAAGCCAGCAACGCTATCGCAGACAGACGAATGTCTAGGAGTGAGTTGCGGGGTCCTGTTCCTATCCGGTTGCGATGTTATTGAATTGCTCACTGCCGCAAGTTACGGGCCCCAAGCCAAAACTGTAAACCGTGCACTGGTTTGGAGCACTTCAGGGCGGGAACATGATCAATTCAGCAATCCCATTTCGAATCAGCCAATGGGAAATGAGACTGTCATTATTACGGCAGTAAAACATGGAGGTTACGTGTCAATCAATTAGGTTTGGGGGTACGTTATGCGATCAGACTCTCAAATCCTTCAAAATAAAGAATTATGAAAATGAATGCTAATACTGTTCTAGTCCATATGGGTGGCCTGATATGTATTAACTCATTGATACCCGAGATCGATTTAACCCCCGAAATAAAAAATAATCTCAGATCTTGCCAATTTGTGAGATTGAGACTGTTGTGCAATTAATTCTAATGTCTCTCATCGCTTTCCCCGTTATTTACAGTCCAGTTATTTACGGGTGTGAAAACATTTGCGGGCTTGGAGAAATTGAGCAATTGAATAGCGATTTGCGATTTTAGTCTTGCGAAAGTGACAGATCAAAGGCTTCTGGAGGCTGTAAATTACGAGTTTAACCATCGCCATTTTTTCAAGGCCCTAACTCGGAAGTCGATCAGAGCCAACAAAAAGATACCAATTGAATAGCAAATTAGCTTGCAACCTCACTTACCGGCTACCAGATCTCAATTGCATGGGGGCCCTTGTGTCTAAGATCATAATAAATAAATACAATGTGATGCTTCTCCTGGACCCTGGAGTCCACCACTTTGGTGGAAGTTATGAAGGTGTGAGGGTAGTTTCTATTTCTCGTGAGCTATTATTGCATCTATTGATGCCAACTTCCTGTTTCTGGGCCTGTGAGAGGAAACTGGTGTGGCGTTAGTTTTATTCTTATCCAGTTATCATAGTAGATAGTCTTCAAATATTCTGATTTCATTACCATGGCTTACACAGCTGCTAACAATGGTAGTTTATTACATACTTCTCAAAGAAATACCTTTATGTTAGACTACAGTGGTCCTTTATGGCAACACCCCATTGTAAGATTAAGTTGTTTATATGGAAGTGTAAAGTTAAAGAAGTATAAAAGGACATTTACTAAGCAACTTAAGAGCATCTAATGTAATCTATTGTTTTACTATGCACTATTTCCTATGGGGAAAACCCTACTCCCCTAATGTCAGGTACTTAGTAAATTCCCTCCATAGTGGTAAAAAAAAGCATAGTGCTTTGAAAATAAATTGCTGCTGAAGACGTATTAGCTCAATTATAAAATATCACTAATTCTCTCGTCTCACCTGTAGGGTTCTGCCATGTTGGACTTGGCCCCTCCTCCTGTATAACTCAGTGAGGGGTCAGGCTGGCATAGCCATGTGTGCCATTTTTGAACCAGTAAGAAGCCTGTGCCATGCCATGCTTTATGTTCTAGAATCTGCAATATGGAGCTTATACAGCTTCATGTGATCATAAATGATTCATAAATCAAGATAATTAGGCTAATTAGGTTTTCATTATACTTGATGCAACGTATACTTTTAAAGAGTAACTATTTATGTGAAAGTGAAGGAACTCATATACTTTGGGGGGGGGGGGGGTTATCCTAGAAGCAAACATTGTAGCTATCTGTCTATAATTTCTTTAGAAAAATACATAATGGTTGTCCTCTATATGTTAATGTCTCCATGTCTTGTTTCTCCTATAGGTTACCGATGGCACTGAATGTAGACCATACAGCAATTCTATTTGTGTAAAGGGCAAATGTATCCGCACCGGCTGTGACGGCATTATAGGCTCCAAGCTGCAGTTTGACAAATGTGGAGTTTGTGGAGGAGATAACTCCAGTTGCACAAAAGTCATGGGAACTTTCACAACTAAAAGGTAAGGAGTTTTCTATACAATTGTAGTAAACAGAGGTTCCATAATTATGGTCAATTCAATGAATCATCTTGGATGAAAGGACAGTTAATACTCACCTATGAAAGGATTGATTAAAAAATACATATACTGTAACTAGAGTTGTATTGGATCTATATGTCTGTTTATATGACAGGTTTCAAACTGAAATCTAAATCTCATAGAATTTTTCATAGGGTATGCAATATACTTAGATCTGGAGTCCTCCTTACACATGAGATGAGTATTGGGAACTTGGTTTGCAACACTATGACCTCCCTTTTTTAACTCATAAAACTATCCCCATATTCATAATCCTTTGTCCTACCATATATGCAAAAAAATATGAATTTTAATAAAATAGTAGTATTTATGTGGACCCTTTTGAGTATTCTGGCAGCATATGTGGAAAGTGATAAATTGGCCAGATGTAATTAAGTCTAAAAGAACTGATGGAGAGGTCTTGGAGAGCTTCTTCATTTCTATGTTATATTATAAAACATACTTTATATTCTGAGATTTCACAATTCTCTAGCATTTAACTCTTAAGTACACATATCACCGAACTGTGTCCGTATTCTAGAAAAACAAAATAATTGCAATATTGTGATGCCTTAGTACATCTACTTTACAACACTGTACAGATTTTTTCACATTCAATTTCATGAATGCAATTGCTTTTCTTTAAACGTTAAATCAATGCATTTATGCAAGGACACACAGCAAAGGACAGCCTGGTTATCCACATAATACTTCAATGCTTTGACAGTCAGTGTACATTAATGTTATATTATTGTCCTGAAGTAAACAATACCAAATGAAGACTTGCTTAAGAGCCACATTCAATCTGTCTGTGACATATAATACAAACATAACTAATTCCATTTACGTGAAGGAAGTAAATATTTATTGCAATACTAAAAGTATTACAAAATCAGCCAAGTGTAAGAAAGAAACAACAGCACTAAACATTCCATTATAAAATACAACAAAAGTGACCATGAAGAATAGGCAATATATAGTAATGGTCTTCGGCACTGTAACGTTATTTAAGAATGAATAATACGTTGCACCATAATTTGACACGGCTTCAAATTTCCTTTTTTCTCCTTTGTGTTCTATTGTTTTTATTTTTCACTTACATTAGAGTGGGAGATGCTACATATATAATGATAGCTTCCTCCTACCTAGATGAGAAGTTACATTTCCGAGATGTAGTTGCTGAACTCAACTATCACTTGATTTATCTAAGCTAAGTTAGTGCTATGAGAAATAATACATCAGGAAACAAGATTTTATTTTGGTTTTGTGCTAAATTGGTATTTGAAACAAAAACATAGCTAATTTTTTCAAATGGGGGGACTTTACTAAGTATCTCAAGTATATCTCACGTTATCAACTGATTTACTATGTATTTTTTCCTATGGGGAAAAACAGCCCTTCTCACATTATCTCAGCTCTTCTCATGTAATCTCAGTTTGGTATCCTCAACTTGAACTAATATGTTAGTTCTGAGTGAATTATTTTTCCACATGTTAAAGCACCACTGTTGTGATAAAAAACCCACAAACATTCTGGTAATTTGGAACCTATTACAACATTGTGCTAGCAAGTATGTGTCTCTTTCTAAAATATAACCATGTTAGATTATATGTAAAGGTCATTTAGTTCACTGAAGGATTTAAATTCAACTGTAATTAGTTATACAGTACAATATGTGGTCTACACTTACCAGACAATGAGCCTCATTCAATTGAGGCTTCAGGAGATCCGTGCTCAGAAATGGGGCCCGTAACTTATGGCCTAATGGCTAAAATAGCTACTCAATTGCTCCTATTCCCCCTCGCTAAGCCATCCACCAAGGCTGCAAATGGCAAAAGTCAAACCTCAAGTTAAGAGTAGCAAGGAGGGTTTTAAAAGCTCTTACGTATGCTCCCCCTAAATGTCTCTACTGCTCCCAAACCCTCACTCCCAAATTAAACCCCTATGATGCAGGGGTCCCCATCGGGACTCCTGCAGGGTCCCCACAGCATAGGGGGTTAATGTAAGGTGCAGCGGGGGTACTTACAGTACCCCTGTGGCAGGGGTTAACTATTTGTGTGCAGTGGGCCTGCAGTGGGAAATTTACATTTTTAAATACTGCAGGGGTCCCGATTGGGACCCCCGCATCAAGGGTTAATGTAGGGACCCTGCAGGCATGCTGCAGCAAGGTTTAATTTAGGGAGCCTGCGGGAATACGCAGGTTTGATTGCTGTCATGATGACGGTCTAATTTACTATTGGCTCTGTCTGAGCAATAGCTACACCTTCATGCGCAAGCCCTGCTCTGCTTACTTATGGAACCAGGGTTTCTGATTTCGGATCTCGGGCAGCGAGTTGCAGCTGTGGGGAATTAAATAGCATCGCAATCGGAGGGGAATGGGAGCCCGCAACTCGCATTCAGCTGTTTGTGATCGAGTTGCGAGGCTCGAATTGAATGGAGCCCAATGTATATATTTATGTTGCTGCACTAATCCCTTAGTTTCAATAAAAGTGCTAATATTGTAACATGTACTAAGATCCAATAGGTCAATCTACTATGCATGTTACATTTACCTAAGAGCCTTGACCTTATTTCAGATATTCCTGAGTTGATTTATTATATTTGTCCCCACCACTTTGGATGAATTGCTGTTCTTCTTATCTACAACCATCATTTATGCAAAATAGAGATCCACTACACAATTACAAAGGGTTTAAGTGGATACATAGCAAACATGCACCATATCCTTTAGTATTCACTAATCTTTCACTCTTGTTCCTCTGTTTCTTAGTAAACATAGTACTTCTACAAATAACCTCTGAATATTCCACCTTCCAACTTCAAATGATAACCTCCTTATATTTTAAACCTACCTACTACCTATATATACTTTAAATACTTTATACTATATCTATCATGTCAGCTCTATCTGTTCCAGTTCAAAGACTGAACTAAAGCTACAACGGCTGAACTTTAGACCCTATTAGGATATCAGTGCAGAAAAGTAAAATACACAGAAACTGAATCGAAAAAATAAATAGCTTTTAGATGGAGCATTTTAGAGAATTTTTCTCTGGAACATCTCTTTTCAAGAACTCAGTTCAGACTCTGCCTTTATACTCAGTCTGGTGGAACACTGACTGCTTGCAGTATGGAGATACCGTTTTAAAGAGGATAAAAAAGTAAATGTAACTTGTTCTTCCAGCATCAATTTTGACTGCCAATTGGCTTTTATTGTACGCACTAGTAGAACCATAGGTAACTTTAAATTGCTGCAGTCCTGAAACCAATCTGTTTAAAGCAGGAATCGCTCAGGTGTTTCAAGGCATTATTTGATTTCAAATGGTGTATTATAAATAGGGGAAAACAAATCACAGTCCTGGATTATAAATAAAACAAGAGAAAAAGATGCCTGTGCTAAATGCCAAACTTGTGTGACAGTAAGACCAGTGCATAAATAAAACATGGGGTCTCTAGTACTTTGGTCAATGTACATGAGCTCATTTGTTAATTTAAACTTTCCAAGTGCATATATGCATAGGTTCAAGCCCCCCTTCTGGATCGCTACCTTGTCGTGGTGAAGGGTCTTGTGTGCCTCAATGAAGCTGTGAGCTATACCATGTAGGAAAGGTCATAGTAGACAAATCATGGTTTACTGGAGAAGAAACGGACAACCCACTCCAGGATCTTTGCCAATATAACTTGACCAGAGACATAACACTAGATGTGCCTGGCAGGCACAACTGAACAACTAAACTACAATCTAGGACCAAATTTTAAGGGTCTAGTGGGCAATCAACCAGTATTTTCAACCTACGTAAAAAATAGATTTATAGTCAAATTTGTTTAATTTTTTTTTTCTTTAGTCCATTTTTTTCTGTGTGTCTGTTTGAAGAAAATAACTAAAATGTTTTTAGAATGTGAAAAAAAATCATAATTCGCTGTCTAATATATAACCTTTTATATGCAATTATGCTGCTGTGCACACTACCATTTTGATTTCTGCTGATCAAGGGTCCTATTCTATTGCCCTATTTGTAAATTTCTACACACCTAATATTGCCTCATATTCTATTGGCTACTCACAATCACTACAGGCCAGCCAAAGATACAAATTTGGCCTTAGAACTCCATTGGTTTTAGCACAGCTCAAATATTATGAGCACTAAATAATTAAAGTTGCACAAAATCGATATTCTATTAGACCTGTAGTGCTAGCTCGCAAATAAAGTCTGACCCGCAACTAAAAAAAATATCATGTTTCTGTCAAAAATATTACAAGTACTAAATAGGACTCACAAGGGCTTTTTCAAAAACTTATTAGAGCTGTAACAGCAATTAAACACACAATTCTGTACTTTAAAAGCATTGGAAGACGTGGGGATACAATAGAATTAATTGCACAACAGTCTCAACCCCACAAATATGGAATTAAAAAGGGACATGGAATTTAACTGTTGGATGTCCCTTTAAACATTACAAGAATATTTTTTTGCATTAAAAAGGAAAACCTGTTTCAAAGTCATTTAAACTAACAGGTAATGCACAGAGAACACTTTAGTCTGCAGAGCTCATTGGCTGGCAGAGGGCAAGCCCCCCAACAGCAGTTTAACTCCTGAATAAGAGCCTGATTCAATTGAACAATTTAAAGTTACTGGAGCCCGTAAACTAATTTGCTATTCAATTGGCGTCTTTTTGCGGGCTACGAATGGGTTACAGGCTTGAAATTCTTGTGGTTGCTAAAACCGGAAATTACAGCCTCTCAAAGCCTTTGATCTTTCACTGCCGCAAGAGTTACAATTGCTAAAATCGCACATCGCTATTCAATTGCAAAAATCCCTTAAGCCCGCAAATGTTTTCACACCCGTAAACTGCAAATTTAGAAAATCCTACGAGTACTAGAGATGACCTGCAAAGGGGTTAAACACCTGATCATTAAACACCATTGTAAAAGAAAAAAAAAATCAATACTGCACTGTAAATAAAGCAATGATAGACATTAGAATTACTTGCAAATCTGCAATCAAAAATAATTTTATTTTATGTGTAATTTTGGGGTTATATCGATCTCGGGTATCAATAAGTTAATACATATCAGGCCCCCCGCATGGACTAGGACAGTATCGGCATTCATTTTTATTATTTTGTGTTTTGCGGTTTGGCGAATCTGATCACATATGGGACCCCTAAACGCTAATTGATTGACATGTAACCTCCATGTTTTACTGCCGTAATGATGACGGTCTCATTTTCTATTGGCTGTTTCTAAATGAGTAGTTACGGGCTTGCTTAATTGATCACGTTCCCGCCCTGAACTGCTACATACGACGGCATGGTTTACGGTTATGGCGTTTGGCCCGTAACTTGCGGGCTCCTTTAATTGAATAACACCGAAATCAAAGATGAACAGGAGCCCGCAGCACGGCCTCAGACATACGGCTTGTAGACCGCGAGATACAGGCTTGCAATTGAATCAGGCTCTAAGTTTTTGTGTTTTAAGAACTTTATTTAAAATTGACACATTATCCAATAGCCTCTTTCTGGTACAAAAAAGAAAAATATTATTTTCATGTCACTTTAACACATCTCTAGCAAACTAACATAAGCAGAGTCTCTTACATTAACCCTTTAAATGCAGTGGAATTGTGCACACTTACAGAGACATGAAACGTATTTGTCTAGCATGGATTTCAACTAACAGGTTTTTACAGAACATTTTTTTATGGCAAAGAACTTTTGATTCCTCTGCAAACTACATTTCAAACTCTACATAAGGTGTGTTTCAGCAGTTACTGAACTCTATGGAGAAATAATCAATAAATCAGAATTTGTAACAGGGAGCTTTATACTGTGCTGCAAAGCTACATTTTCAGAATATTACATGTACATTTTATTGTATTTTTATGCCCCCCCAAAAAGTCTTTCTTGTTTCGTCCCCGCCAGCAGTGGCGTACATCTCCCAATAGGTGGCACGCCAAGACTTTATTCAATTTGTTCTTAGAGTGAGGGATAGTCTTAGGGTTAAGGATAGAGGTCAGGGTTCAAGGTTAGGGTAGTGGCAGACGATAAGCTTTACATAGTAAAATAGTGGCATGAACATCGCATCATTACAGTAGAATCCCGGGTTATCCGGCACCCAACTAACCGAGACTCTCAAGCAACCGGCAGCGGCATCAATTCCCCATTAAAAAAAACTCCTGCGAAACCGGCATAACCAGCACTATCCGGCACTATTCCGCATACTAACTTTGTTTCTAATTGTTTTTTACTGGGCCTAAATGGGCCGGTTTCGGTGCTAATGCCTTTTTAAAGGCATTTTGAGGGTGTTAGGGGGGTTTAAGGGGGGTTTAGACCCTTACATTTGTGAACTCCCGATTAACCGGCAACTACACTTATCTGGCAATAGGGAGTCCCCGTGGGTGCTGGATAACGGGCAGTTTACTATACTTTACAATGTAAAGCTTGTATTCTGCCATTACCTATAGCCTAACCTTAAACACCAAGCCTAACCCTGACAACAAATTGAAAAATAAAAAAGAAAGTCTCAGTTACACCACCTAGTGGCCACTGCATGCCACTGCTGGTGGAGACAAAACAGGAATGGGCCAAAATATTAATTTTATTATTATATAAAGTCTGTACTTTTAAATTCAGGCTAGACAAATAAATACATGAGTTCCATATCCTCCTTCAATAACACAAGGAATAAAAAAATATCTAAATCTACTACAGTTTCTAAAATTCACCAAAAATAACTTGAAATAAATCATCCCAAAATTCCTGAGATTTAGTATATTGAACAGTGCCTGCTGTGGTATACAAATGTAATATTGTGTTTCTCTGGGAAAATCTTTTTGGATTAGAGCAGTAAAGAAACCAGTATATATATTTTTAATAATAGTAATAATAATAGCGATAAATAATGCCATGATTTATTAATTGCGTTAAAAATATTCGCACGGTACATAAAGACTTCCTGCCGGCAGCGCGGCTCATATCCAGACATACTTTGTAGGCACCATCTGTGCGAGTTCCCAAGCAATATTAAATAGATAAAACTATTAAAACTGCAACTTTTGCTGACTCATTTTCTTTGCTATAGAAAAACAAGACAGAACGCTGGAAGCCATATAGTTGCCATGGATTTTTATTTAACTTCAGAACCAGGGGATCAATCAATAGATGTTAGGCTTACAGACTTAATAAACAGTTCATAATGCAAGTCTTTTACTTTCTTGCTAACGGCTTGAAGTTCATACTGAGCAGAAATTTCTAAATTAAAACAACCCTGAATGTCCTCTTTTTCTGTAAGTGTTACAGTGAGAAATAATTTGCGGCATAGGTTATCTGTGTTTAAAGACAAGAGTAAGTTTATAGTCAAGGTCATATGAATCAATGGGAAAAGTCGGCAGCTGCCTAGGGAGATTTAATCACAGGGAGGCATGTCTGGCTTCTCGAACAATGCAGGGTGGCAGTCGCCTCCCGGTCTCACCTTTTATATATTGCAAATACTGTCTGAACCAGGGAATGCATTTTCTTAAAGCATGTTGTTTGGTTATTGTATCAACAAAAAAGCTTGACTTGATCTTTCCTGTTATTTGCACTGACTCCCACACCGCACACTGCTGCACACTTATCTTTAGGATTAGTGGTGAAGGTTAGGGTAGTGGCAGGTTCTACATACTAAAAGAGTGGCACGCACAGTGGCGGGCAGGTGGTGAGCCGGCATGTGGTGGGCAGATAACTGGAAAGATCTGCTTTACTTAACTATTTGCACATTTTAGTTGTTGTTTAGTCATTCAGTCGTGTCTGACTCTCCATGACCATATCATGCCAGGCACATCTGTTTGTGCTTATACATAAGGTTTTCCTGGCAAAGATACTGGAATGGGTTGCCAGTTCATTCTCCAGTGGACCACGATTTGTCTGACCTCTTTGCTATGACCTGACCATATTGGGTGACCCTAATTGGTACATAAGCCCCTTCACCACGGCAAGGTAGCGTCCAGAAGGGCTGTGCAGATATTTAGCATTACAATAAATAGTATATGCACTGTTCAACCCTCAAAAAGTTACACACTATTAAGTATAGCGTATTTTTTGTGATAAACTGGATCATTATTACACAAAAGATACATTAGATAAACGGATACACAGGTAGCAATCAAGATTTCTCACTTGTTTCTCTTTATGCTATGATACTGGCTGCCATGTTCCATTTAGTGTTCTCAGATTTAAAGTACACATCTGTGACAATAGAGATCCACTAAGTGAAACATGGCAGCCTGTATCAAAACTACATAGAAACAAATGAGCTGTCTAGGCTGGCTGAATTACAAAAACATTTATTTAAGTCATTTTAAACTGGTTTGGAATTAATAACACTATTGGAGGAACACCCTCTACCCATTAGCATGTATTTTTATTCCCTATATATAATTTTTTACCTTTTTACTATATTAGTGGTAGTCAACCTGGTCCATACCACCCACTAGTGGGCAATTTAAGCTTCTAATGGTGGGTGGTGGGGTAATCACTAGGTGGCGTTACTGACGAGTGACGTCACACGCCGGAGACCCGCAGCCCCATGCTTGGCTGGTTGGAGAGCTGGCGAGAGAGCCTATGGACGGCAGTCAGGACTGGTCACTATCTATTAAGTACAGGGTGACACATAGCTAGGGTCATATTATTTATGTAACCAGGAATGAGATTGGTTAAGTCGAGTTACTGCGGCACCCATGGGCGGTAAGGAAATGTTACCATCAAAAGTGGGTGTTAGGTATCAAAAGTTTGAGGACCCCTGGTCTATAATCTAAAAAAATGTACCTTCAGCGCTACATACTAACGGGTAGGTGGTATCTTTACAAGTTCATGTCTCATTGATACAAATTCATAGCTTATGTTTCCACCTGCCTATGACACAGGAGTGTGCCCAGATGGGTTTCTTCTCTCTGAATAGGGTTTCAAGTTACAGCTAATGCCGTAGACATCTCAGCCGGTATTGATGTGAGCTGTCCAGGCCGACAGATACATTGCCTGCAAAATGTAGCTTAGATAAATAATTGTAAACTGGGGGTAGATTCACTAAGGGGACATAAAGAGCGATTGAAGGCTGTAATTGCATTTCAATGGGAAATTTACATTGCAGCTTTCACTCTACTCAATATACCAACTTTTCAAACACTCATTACTCAAATCCACTAAGCTTCACAAGGTTGACGATGGCTGAAGACCCGGATGTTTTTTGGGAAATGACCACCTCAGCCAATGTGGAGCTTTGGATCCTTTAATCCATCCCCTATAATAGTTGTGTGTGGTGCATCCTGCTCAGGTATACGTAGGTATTACTAGTGTGCATAGTGGGAGGAATTGGAATATGTGCATGCATGGCAGGGCAGCGCGACTGTACATACACGGCTCAACAGAGGGAGAGAGAGGGAGGGAGAGGGAGGGAGGGAGGAAGGCAGAGAGAGGGAGGGAGGAAGGCAGAGAGAGAAAGGGAGGGAGAGAGAGAAAGGGGAGGAGAGAGGAAGAGGGAGAGAGAGGGAGGGGGAGAGAGATATAGACAGAGGGAGGAAGGCAGAGAGATAGAAGGAGGGAGAGAGAGGAAGGCAGAGAAATAGTGAGGGAGGGAGAGAGAGAGAAATGGAGGGAGAGAGAGAAAAAGGGAGGGAGAGAGAAAGGGAGGGAGAGAGAGAAAGAGAGGAAGAGAGAGAGGAAGAGGGAGGGGGAGAGGGATATAGACAGAGGGAGGAAGGCAGAGAGAGAGAAATAGAGAGGGAGGGAGAGAGAGAAATGGAGGGAGAGAGAGAAAGAGAGGGAGAAAGGGGAGGAGAGAGCGAAAGGGAGGAAGAGAGAGCAGAGAGGGAGAGATAGACAGAGGGAGGAAGGCAGAGAGATACAGGGAGGAAGAGAGAGAGAGAAATGGAGAGAGAGAAAGGGAGAGAGAGAAAGGGGAGAAGAGAGAGAAAGGGAGGAAGAGAGAGAGGAGAGGGAGAGAGAGAGAGGTGGAGAGAGAGAGATAGACGGAGGGAGGAACGCAGAGAGATAGAGGGAGGGAGGGAGAGAGAGAAAGGGAGGGAGAGAGAGAAAGGGAAGGAGAGAGAGAGAGGAGAGGAAGAGAGACAGAGAGGAAAGGGAAAGAGAGAGGGGTCAGAGAGCTCACACACAAAGAGAGGGCTCACAGAGAGAGAGGGTGCACAAAGAGGGCCCACAGAGAAAGGGAGAGGGCACACACAAAGAGACAGCACAGAGAGAGACAGCTCAGAGAGAGACAGATGGCTCACACTGAGAGAGGGCGCACAAAGAGAGACAGCACAGAGAGAGGCAGAATAGACAACTGGACATACCATATGACACCGTCATTTATGAAGGGCAAGTTACAAGTTACTATATATTTAGTAGATGGAAGGATGCCTCAAAACTTTCTTCAGAAACAAACCCTCAATATATATTTTTCAAAAGGTTAAAACAACAGTGGAACCATCAATTTAGGTTTGAGACATAACTGGTTTTAAATCTTTCATTAGTTGAAAGGTCTGCCAGACTTTGGAAGCAATTACCTGGCCTTGAAGCATCTGATGGTGTACAGCTACATTACAAAATAATTCTACATTTCACTCTAACGCAGACCTATTAATACTGGAAGTTGCAAGTCCTTGAAAGAGGAATTTATAGCTTATTGAGCTTTCACATCTTTAATGGACCTTACTTCATGGCTGTATATGTAATTTCATTTATTAGATATCAGTTTATGGATGTAATAAAATATATATGAATACAATAATAATAAATTAGACAGCCAACTAATATAAAAAGTTTCAATGAAAACATTTATTATTAGTAAAGGGCATATCAAAAAAACTTTTTTTAATTTGAATTATTTAAAGGGACAGGTTAAATATTGCATATACTGTATAAGAAGTTAACTTTAGAAGCTAGGTAAACCATGAAGATAAAAGTATGTTTAGATAAAATCTTAATTGAAGGCATCCATATTAGACCAACAGAGCTCTCATTGCTGACTGAAGCCTAATAAGAGGGTGACCCTAATTAGCTTCCATTGAATCGTAATGTTAGTTCCACTTATGTGAGGTAATTACTAAGGGCCTCATTTAATTGTGATTTGGCCAATTGAATGAGGCCCTAAATAAGCACATAGCACATTTTTTTACAGAAATGTTTAGCTAGTGAACTACTATCGAAATGTGCAATATGCTATGTGCTTATATAGAGCCCTATTCAATTGGCCAAATCGCAATTGAATGAGGCCCTAAGCATTTCAAATGGCTAGGATCTAATTCCGTACACCTAGGGCCTCATTCTATTAACGGCCGTAGGAGTTCCCCATCATTTACAGAGCTTTACAGTGCTATCTTGAATTTATATTTGCATTTACAGTTTTCCGACTTTGCGGCCTTGAAACACGATTTACGGGCGTGCAGGAAATGCTTGCAGCCATTTGCATAATTTGCGGCTGGCCATAAGGGGGATCTCCTTGTGGCGCCGTCCATTTGAATAGCAGCGTAGCCGTAGCGCTAAACAGGGCCGTAAGATGGCCACAAGGAATCACAGCATTGCGGCCATTTTACCACCGTTAATAGAATGAGGCCCATAGTAAGTAGCGCATAGTAAATTCAGGGATGCGTATTTCAGTCATTTGAGATGCTTAGTAAACAGAAACAAAAGGCAATGATGTCTACTGGTAAAGCAAAATACAATATAATAGTTAATAATGTTGGATTTATTTTTTAAAGGGCCATGGAAGGCTTTTGGATTTTATTAGATATAATATACCTGTGTATCTATTTTCTTTTCTTTCCTGATTTTATTAAACAGAGCTTATAAACTCCCAAAATCAAATAAATAGCAACTGTTTGGGTCTGCCCTCTGCAACTCTTGAAGACGCAGACTCTGTAATACTGGTGGTGCAGTGTCTCATACTTGCCAATCAGAGGCAAAGTCTCAGCAACATGCTGCAATATCCTGCAGAGACAAAGTCACTGATTGGTTAGTATGAGACACTGCAGTGCCAGTTCTGCAGAGTCTGTGTCCTTATGAGCTGCAGAAAGCTGACCCAAGTAGGTACTATTTGTCTAATTTTAGACAGTAAAACAGCTTATAAGCACTTCTTGATAAAATAAGCTTCATAAAAGTAAACAAATACACAGTCATAGTATCTACTTAGTAAAATCATGGAAACCCTCCATGTCCCTTTAACAGTCTAAAAACATTTGCCCATAATTACGTCATCATTCAGAAGAGTGTATGATGGTTGAATTGTGCTTTAATTAGTTATAAACTATAGATCCCCTTTTGGATCACAACCTTGTCATGGTGAAGGGGCTTGTGTACGTCAATAAAGCTGTGAGCTATACCATGAAGGGTCACCCAAGATGGGCAGGTCATAGCAGAGGAGTCAGACAAATTGTGGTCCACTGGGGAAGGAACTGGCATCTTTGCCAAGAAAACCATATGGATAAGCACAACTAGAAACACGGATAGATGTGTCTGGCGTGCTGCGTTCATATGGTCAAAGGCTGATCTACCACTGGTGCAGCTGGTGCGTTGCACCAAGGCCTTGGGTTGAATGGTGCTGCTGAGGGGGGCCTACGGGTGTTGGGGGTGAATATGGCTGTTGAAGGGCTTGGGGGAGGGGGGGTTACAACAAGGTACAACAAGGGGTCTTGTTTTTTGGCGAGGGGGGGTAAATGATGCTGCTGAGGGGGCACTGGGGATTTTGGGTGGGGGGGGGGTGAATGGTGCTCCTGAGGGGCCCTGGGCGGTTGTGTAGTGAATATTGCTGCTAAGGGGGCCCTGGGGGTGAATATGGCTGCTGGGGGGGGGGGGGGGGGGGGTTGAATGGTGCTGCTGAGGGGGCCTTGGGGGGTTTTAAAAGAAAATTTAGTGTATATATATATATATATATATATATATATATATATAGTATATATATAATATTTGTGTATATATATATATATTTATATATATTTTTATATATATTTATTTATATTTAGATATATATATATTTATATTTATTTATATATGTGTGTGTACATATATGGCACTGGAGAGTGGCCCGGGGGGTCAAAAAAATGTTTGCCCCACCTCCCTGGGAGTGGGGGCGCCCAAATTATTTTTTTTGCACCAGGGCCCTCCATTCACTGCGCCGCCACTGCATATGGTCACAGAGAGTTGGACACGACTGAACAACAAACTATAGATCACTTCTTTTCATGCCAAACAAATTATAATTTGTAATATTGTAATTGAAATCATTAGGAAAGAAAATCTTTTTATAAATAAATATGTGAGAAATGTTTCCTACAGTTTCTGGCCATGCTCCCACCTCCCCTAATTCTCTCCAGCAGAGAACATATTGCGGTGGCACCAGATATTCTCGCTCATGTAGGGAGCTTGAATGTTATTTTATTTACAAAAGAAAAGACAAGTAAAATCCCAGAGATCCGTCCTAGCTCGCAAATGTTGATTTATTGGTTCTTATTCTGTCTTCTATTTCAGTCTAATACTAACACTGTAGTGTATTGTGATGGGTTTTATTTGTTATTTTATGTTCTGTATATATTTTCTCAATAGCAAAACCCAGATATATTTAGATAAAACTGCATTTCCTTGTTCAGTAGCCATTTTTGCTTTCCAACCATGAACATGTGTTAGAAACGCATTACATTCAATTTTGCCGAGCATCAGCGCTGTGACTAAATTGATAATTGCCAGAAAAGTGGCGTCTATGAGCTGGAAGTTGGAAAGCAGACGGAAATAAGTAAATGTTATCATTTTTTACAAACAATAGCTGAACGCTTGTTAAAATCATAATGATCTAAAGGCTTTTTTCCACCATTACAATTAGCATAAATTTGTTAGCAAATTAAATAGACTTCAACATAATTATGAAGCTTCATATCAGCAGACATGCTGGAAAACAATATTTTTTTTCTTAGATGCTGTAATTATATATAGTTAAATATATAAATAATACATTTGTGTTCATATTTGAATGTCTAAAAACAAGTTAAAAAACCTGCTTCCTGCTCAGAATTCCGAGAAATACAGTTATTACACTGCATTCTGGGAAGCTCAGCAGGGACATGCAAATGTGCCCACAAATGCTTCGTTTTTCAGTCCATAACCATTTTAAACATGGCTTCCTTTAAGCTTATATACACAGTTTTTCTGCAAAGCCGAGGTTGGATTATACACAAGCTGTGAATCCTGCCTACTGACGTTTCAAGGTTACAGCCTATCATCAGCGTGGGGCGGGATCCCAGCTTGTGGATATTTTCAATCGCAGTTAAAGAGATACAGAGCCCCCCTCCTCTGTGTCGCTTGGCCCCCCTCCCCTGTGTCTCTTTGCCCTACCTCCCCTGTGTCTTTCCCACTCCTCTGTGTCTCTTCTCATTCCCCCTACTCCCAAATCCACAGCTAAGGTGCGTATGACTACCCCTAAATATTGCACTTTACAACTTCAATTCATGACCTCTTGTTCTTGCAATTCTTACAATTAATACAAGTTCCACACAAATAATGATACACAGAGCCTCATTCAATTGCGATTTGGCCAATTGAATAAGGCTCTATATAAGCACATAGCATATTTTTTCACAGAAGTTTTTAGTTAGTGAAGGATTTGCTTTTGGATAGAAGTTCACTAACTAAAAACTTCTGTAAAAAAAAATCTGCTCTGTGCTTATATAGAGCCCTATTCAATTGGCCAAATCGCATTTGAATGAGGCCCTAAGTATCACAACAAAGATGCAAATGACCACACACCAGTGCTGTATCAGACCAGTATATAAGGCAACGGTGTACATAGCCCAAAGCTGGGAGAACAAAAGAAGAAACTCTTTATCTAAACTTGAAAGTACAAAACACCACAGATAGATAAAACAATAGATCTGGATTATTCATCAGTGTTTCCAAATAGATTTACGGCACAAAAGAACACTGGGCCATAAATATTTAATATTTTTCAGACTGATAAAAAGTGAAGCAAAACGTTTTCTGAATAGTATTGGTAATGATTTGTTTCTGACAAGGACAAGCCGGATATTAATATTTCAGGGATGCTGCATCGATAAAGGATTGGTGGGCCTCAAAGTAATCTTACATTATGTTGCTATGATATTACATGACTTGCTTTTGTTACCCTGTGTTATTATCACTATATAAGATAGGGGATTAGTGGGTTCAGCATGCAGCAGTAAACATAAAGACCAAGGGCCTCATTCAATTGTGATTTGGCCAATTGAATAGGGCTCTAAATAAGCACATAAAATATTTTTTTTAAATACGTTTTTAGTTAGTGAAGACCTTGCTTTTGGATAGACGTTCACTAACTAAAAACTTCTTTAAAAAAAATATGTTATGTGCTTATTTATAGCCCTATTCAATTGGCCAAATTGCAATTGAATGAGGGCCCTATATATTAAAGGAATTGCAATAAGCTACAAAGAGCACTGGGTTCCCTGGTGGTCCAGTGGATTCGGTGCTTTTATCGGTACAACCTGGGATTGATATGCATTAACCCCTTGGGTCCTGGTATCGATATTACTTTTAAAAATAATATTTGTTTTAATTGCATATTTGTGGGTTTGAGACTGTTGTGTAATTCCCATGCTTTTAAATTACAGTAGTGTGTGTTTAATTGCTGTTACGGCTCTTATGAGTGTTTTGAAAAATGCCTTGCGAGTCCTATTTAGTATTCGTAATAATTGTGACAGAAATGTGATACTTTTTTCAGTCGCGGGTCAGACTTTATTTACAAGCTAGAGCTCCGGGTCTAATAGAATATCAATTTTGTGTACCTTTAATTATTTAGTGCACAAATTATTCAAGCTGTGCTAAAACCAATGGAGTTCTATGGCTGGTTTTGCCGTAGTGATTGCGGGCGGGTAACTCGTAATCGGATTGCGATTAGCTAATAGAATCTGTGGCAATTTTCTGAGATTTTAAGTACAATATGTATAATTTTATGAATTGAGCAATAGAATAGGGCCCTATGTTTTCATTATTTTATACACTCACAGATTAAAGTTAAAGGTATATGGAAGTGTCCCTGTTTTTAATATTAAAATAAACTATCTTAGCTTTTTCTTTGTATATCTAAACATGTTTAAAAAGCTGTGTTGTCACTTGCTCAACCCTTCCAAACAGTATCTGCAAAGGTCTGCCCCATCAATGTTTCTATTGATACTAGATGTACTAGCCAATCATAGATTGTTTCTCAGCAGAATTTCATTTGAAAACATTCTGTAAGTGGCTAGTACATCACCAATAGAAACATTTTATTAATGAGCTGTGGGAGCAGACCTTTGCAGGGACAATTTGGATGGTTTGAATAAGTCAAAACAGAAATTTTTAGCACTTGTTAATAAAATGATGTTTAGCTATGCAAACAAATCCTTAGATAGTTTATTTTAATATTAAAAACATGGGAACTTCCATATACCTTTAAAAAATAAAATGCATCTACTGTGTAAATGTAATAAAAAAAAAATAGAAAATGACGAAATAACGCACATTTAATGTTTTTTATTGTATAGTAGAGCTGATTAAATATCTGAACTGTATATTATTGAACATCCAGAACAATAACCCCCGACTTCACAATTCATACTTCTTTTTCTCTTCAGTTTCATACACATAGACATACATAACCGTGCTTCACTTAGTCCTTTCAGAAGTCGAGAATGTTTTTTCTGCATATATTGTATTCCTGAGAGCTAAAGAATGAGGAGATTACAGATTACAGAGTATGGAAATATGAAGTTCTTTGATTACAGAGCGTGTCCCGTAGAGCTCTTACAGAGCGATACATTATGAAACCTTCATAAATCAGGAGGAACAAGAGGTTTTGCTTTGTTACCTAACAATTTCTACATTTCTCCATCAGGGACGATGGAAATGTTCTTTCAGTATGCTTGACTTTGATAAACTAGGCCCGGTGTATTAAATAGTGACGAGTTAGCACATGTCTATATTCCTATGTTATTTGATGATTTTTTTGAATCTCACAAGCAATTTGAATTATGAGTGTGCGTCTTACAGTTGTTTACGACTCTCAGTGACCTCATGGACAACAACACAACATGCTGATCCACTTAGTTTTCATGGCGGCGATACTGGAGTGAGTTGTCAGTTCCTTCTCCAGTTGGCCACAGCATACAGCTCATGGTATTTCTAGGTGGTCTCCCATCCAAGGCCCAACCCTGCTTGGCTTCAGGGTGGTGTGACCTCTTGGTTCGCTGACTAGAATCAAACGCGGGTAGCAGCTGTGAAAGCCCCGAATCCTAACCACTTGACCACCAGGGAACAATTTGATATATACAGCACCATTAAAGAACACAGTCGTTTAAGAAAAAGGCACATATTTGTGAAGTATGTAACAAGCTAATGCCCCTAGCAACTGGGTAAACCCTTATCATTTTACATTTTTTACAGTATAATCTATTAAAGAAAATATTTTAGAAAGTTAAAAAATAATTATATTTACTTTCTTGTATCTTCTATATGGTTATATGTAGTCCTGGGCCACCCTTGATCTGTATATTTAGGTGTTATGCTGCTTAGGCCATTCAGATTTCCCCATTACCACTTGCATCTCCTCCTTTTCCCTTTGTACATCTCAAATGATATGTGTATATGTTTTTGTGCCTATATATGGTTTGTCAGACAATATCAAGTACACAGAAAAAAATATCACTGCATGTAGACCTTTCTGTGCCAGCTGCCCCCTGAAAATGTGCTGCCCTAGGCCTGGGCCTCGTGATCCTAGGCAGATACACACTCCTGCAACCCTTACTTTTGACTTCATCATTTTTGTCAAATGAAAGGGAACTTTGAACCCAGGAACCAGTATATTGTAACAGTGCATATCTCATCTTTTTTTTTAACCTAAATTGTAAAGCATTGGAAGACTAACCGATGAAGTGATCTTCAAAAAACCTCTGTAGTTTGGGAGAAACATCAGATCTTTCTGAGTAATGTAACAAAGTAACAACATTAGCAACTATGTAGCTCATGAGCATGAAATCATTTTAAAATAAAATCTTAGATGTAGGTGACTCCTCATTGTGTTATAAGGGCATCTATCTTGGGCTGCTATTTGTCTTGTAGCCTGAGGGTGAGGGTTATCTTACTGTTGTTGCTCTGTTATTAAAAGCTCAAGAAAAAAGACACTTGTTTGTGAAGTATGTGAGAAAGTAACAACACACACAGCTGTGTAAGACATAGACATACATTTTTTTGGGGGGGAAATCAGATTTTTTGTGTGTTTATGAGTATAATAAAACGTTTCATGTTTGCTACATCACTTCCTGAGAGATGAATCTTGATGGTGCCTTCATATATCTATCATTGGAGGAAGGGGTAGGGAGGCAGGGAACAGGGAGATACCAAAATGCTTTGTTAGATAATTGGATCTGGTTGAAATGGATACCACACTCTTTAACCTTTAGTGGCCCAGAGGCAGATGGCTTGCATCAGGAAATGCAAATATTGTACTTCATACATTTAAATGACACTGTTGATGCTTCTGCCAGACCCAGGAGGGATCCATGATACATTGATGGAAACTGTGTGTGTGAGAGAGAGGCATTTCTGAAAAACTATGGTTGCATCCGTTGATGCAAGGTGTCTGTTTCTGGGCAAGTGGAGGGAACGGGGTGTGGTGTCAATTTCAGTCGTAACCAGTTATCAAACAAAATGTCTGGAATTGCCTGTTCCCTCCTCCTCAATCTCCCCCTCCGTTGATAACTACAAAAATACAGCTCCCTTCATCCAGTTATCAGGATGTGATGTAACAAACACAAAATGGATTTCTGTACTCATAAGCAGTCTTAAAAATTCAGATAATCCACCAAAAATGTTTTATATCCATAGATTACACACCAACTGATATTGTTAGTTTGGTACATACTTGGCAAACAAATGTTTTTTCTTGAACTGAGGTGGTCCAAATTTTAATTTATTTGAAATTTTGTAAAAATGTTTTGCTTGTTATGAGGTCAGATTCTTCATAAAAACATATTATAATTATGACGTCATTGTTCCTTAATGGAGATACACAGTACTACATATAATAAAGAACATTTTTGTTTTACTTTTTTTAACTATAATTCCTATTATCTATTCTAGTTATTCAAAAACGAATTGTAAATTTGGCTATTGAGATGTTTTTTTAATTTATTAACATTAATTCAGCATCACTGATCTTGTTAAAATGCAGAAATGTTACCTCCTACTGAAGTGTCTCTATAATAGAACAGAAATGTTATTAGATTTGACGCATAAGCAGTTACGTCAAGCTGCGATTTGCACTCCTGTACCACTTATGTCTACTAAAGTCTAACTTATGCAAAAAATTTATTCAAAATGCTTTTTGTCTTAAGAGATAAGAATCTCCCTGACACCGGGTACATTTTGTGCAGCAGATCCACAATTGCAACTTTTGAGTATGTGACATCCTAAATGTTCTAAAATTTTGATAGCAGAATAAAAATTCATCTCCCATATCAGTTGTGTAAAAAACATCTTGAATATCTATTAGAGTGTGTGGCCAAGTCTATTATTTGAAAGCTGTAGTTTCTAGAAAAAAAACGAAGATTATCACTAAAAGCTTTATTTGCGTATTTCTTGGTTTTATGAGGCACATTAGTACTTGCATTTTGAGAGCTAGATGATTGTTGTAGTTTTACGTCTTGTCTAGTAAGAGACTTTATGTGAATTGAGTAAGATACAAACTTTTAGTGCTTTCTCTTTTTGGTGGTAGAAAGTGATAGATAGTGGGAAAGGCTGACAAAATACAGAGATAAAACATCTAGATGGAAGGAGTGATGGTGTCTTGGTCAAGAGAGGATAGGCAAAAGACAGAAAGAAGAACGTTGGGTTGAGAAAAGAATATAAGAAAGGGAAAATTGGGAAAGACTGAGAGGGAAAAAAAGTGAAAGAGAGAGAAGTTAAAAGGAAAAGAAATATGGGAAAAGAAACTGAAAGCAGAAAAGGGAAGAAAGAGAGGACAATGGGGATAAGGTATGAAGGTTGTGGGCCCTCTTATCTGGCGCCTCTTGATCTTCTACCACTTCAAACCAAGCTCTTCATGACATTTTGGAAAATTGAGCCCTTAGTAATTGTGATACGTAAAGGTACATCTTGAGATAGATAACAATTTTGGTATCTACCTATTTTTGGTGTGAAGCACTGTATCTTTTTCTTTGGAGCTTGTCAATTTTGATACTTCTTAAGATAGTTAGAACTTGGAATGTGCATATGAATGAACAAATAACTAAGCAAATTAACGAGTTAACATAACTTTTTTTTAAAATAATACAAAGAAACAAGTATTTTAGATTATTTAATGTATATTTTAATTCTGCATTACATATTATGATATTGTGAGATATCATAAAGACTTTTCTAGAAAATTCAATACCAACTTTTCTTACAAGGATGTCTAGCTATAGAAGACATATTTTTAATGAATTCTAAAATAATCATATTAACATCAAATATTATTAATTTATGGTATATTTTCATTAACATAGTCTATGTAAAATAATTCACATTATATTTGATTTTCATTTCATTTGCATTTTGTATAAAATAATATTGTCTGGAATAGTTAGTGACATGCATCTTACTTTTGTTTTTTAGTAAAGGCTATACTGATATTGTCAAGATTCCTGAAGGAGCTACTCATATAAAAGTGCGTCAGTACAAGGGGAAAGACCAGACCAGGTTTACTGCTTACTTGGCACTGAAAAAGAAAACAGGAGAATATATAATTAATGGAAAGTATATGATCTCAACATCAGAAACCATTATTGAAATGAATGGGACTGTGATGAACTACAGTGGCTGGAGTCACGCTGAAGACATGATACATACAATGGGTCATTCGGCCACAAAGGAAGTATTAATAGTGCAAATTCTTGCAACCGATCCAAGTAAACCAATTGACGTGCGCTATAGTTTCTTTGTTCCAGCAAAGGATCCAACTACCACAAATACCATAAGCAACAGTAACAATGTTGTACCAAAGATTACTCAGCCACAATGGGTGACTGGACCATGGCTATCTTGTTCTAGAACATGCGACACCGGCTGGCATACCAGGACTGTCCAATGCCAAGATGGACATGGAAAGTTAGCTAAAGGATGTCTTCTATCTCAGAGACCATCTGCATTTAAGCAGTGTTTGCTCAAGAAGTGTTAACCAAAGGATTTTTATAGTACTTTAGTACTATTATACAGTAGATATATATCAAGACAGATGTAAGGCTTTGTTCAAGCTCTACCAAACCAACCTAAGGGCTGTGCAGTATTTCGGGATCAAATGAAGACATTCATTGATAAGATACACGTGTTGCTCAAGGCAACAGACTTTTCTACAACAAAGCCAGCGAGAATATTGCAAGAATGGAGGATTCTGGGATATTGAAAGATGTCATTGTCACCTACCTCCAGTTATGAAAATCTTGAGGAACATCTGTTACTTTGTACCTGCTGGGGGCATCCAGTCGGTTGTACATGTGGTGTTTGTAAATATGTGTCATTTGGTATGTCACTTTATATCATGTGCTTCATTATTTAAGCACAGTGATCGACCAAAGTAGTTCTGCAGCTTTTCTGAATTTGTTTCCATTTGTTTTCAGAAATGGCTGTAGATATTTACTGGAAATCGGAGAGCTTGCTGCTGCTGTTCATTAACCAATTACTTTTCTTCTAGACAAATCATTGTGTGACAGCAGATTTTCAAGACAGAAAATGTGATGCCTTCCACTAATTAAGAAGTACACAACACTGTCTGTTGAAAAATATAGGTGCATCTTATTAGTGATTTCAGAACAGACGTAGTCAAAGAACACCTTTGACAACTATTCAACTGAAGATATTATCACGTCTTATTTTCCTAATATTGTAATTAGGGGAAACAAATCCTTTCAACTATTTAAGGGCCTTTATTTCATCCTATACAAATGCATTACTAGCTCTTGTGTGTTGAAATAAGGTTTTATTTTATGAAAATGACCCAATACTGGTATTTTTTAAAGAATACAGTCCTGTATTGTCAGCAGTTAATGGGATATACAAATGTTTGTGATATCCATGTGATGTCAGTCTACCTAAATCTTCTACATGAAGTGACAAAGTAATTAAAAAAATCCAAAATCGTATGCGCTCATAAAATGAAAATATGTTTCCACATAGAGTGAGGATTTTCACAATAAGATTTTAATTATTTTGCTATGGCATAGCTTTTTCATACAGTAAATTCTGTAAAATAAAAGGGTGTTAAGGAAGAAAAAGAAAATACTCAGAAATATCTATTTTCATAGTTTTTTTTATATTATTTTACTCTGTAGACAGGATTCACAAAACTATTTCACAGATAACTGTTTCTGCTGTGTGTGTCAGTGACACTGGGTAACCCCTGTAACCCAATTTAAGAAGCCACTTATTTTTAGCCTATAAATTGTTTTATTTGGGGATACATGTAGCAATTCCCTTAGTTGACAGCTAGTAAATCAATAGCAAAATGGTCTGAAGTGCCAGTATTGTACAGATATGATAGTGTACTAGACAGTTAAAGATAGCCATCAGTAGTGTTCATTTAATTATATGTGATATTATATTGGGAAAACATGGATTAATAAGGGGTAATAATTTAACTTTGAAATAGAGTTTTCTCCAAATCTCCAACTGGTTTCAAATGGGCATTCTGAAATGTAATCTTCTGACCTAGTTGGGCTAGTGATGACCCTAAGGAGCCATTGTTTGAGAGGCTAAATCATTTACCAAAGCCAAAAAAAAGAGAATACTGCATTGAAAAGTTAAACACTAGCTCGTTTTGTAGTCATTTTCATTAAGGATGACTTGTTCTTACATACCATAAACAGGGCATGTATATTTAGAGATGGCAAGTTAATAATAATGGTGAGGCTGATGTATTTTTCTCAAACAATGTTGTAAACCTAATTCTTAAATAATATAACAAGGTATTGCGACATATAAGAAGCCATAACTATAGGACTGCACTGTATACAGGGCCGTATTAATACATTTGGAGGCCCTAAGCACTTAAAAGATAAAAAATAATAAACGTTACCAGATTCTAATTTGGTTGTATTCCCAAGATTAATGTATATAATTAACTTCTATTTTATTATTATTATTAGTATATATATGTATGTATTTTTTTCATTTATTGTAGGAGTACCTAGTCAAGCTGCACCATGGTAAATCCGGCTATGGAATATTTCTGTGGTGCCACCCTTCCCTTGATGCCTTAAGCACTTGCTTATTTTGCTTAATGGTTAATCCAGCCCTGTCTATACAATACTGTCTCCCTCCTCTTTTGTCTTGGAGGCCCAGCTTGTGCTAGAGTTGCACATCTTTAAAGTAACACTGTTTTGAGAAAAAGTTTCAGGAAAATATCCTGCTTTATCACTTTGTAGTTTCAACAAAGTCTAACAATAACTTATTACGTAGCACTTTTAGATTCTATTCAGTAGTCCTTTAACTCATCAATATCTTGACATTTTCCCACAAAATTTTGAGGCGATATGTTTTCACTTATCAAGTGACCAGTAACCACTTTTGGCATATAAGTCAACATTTGATTGACACTATGATTTTAATGTAAACATAACTAGAATGTATAGGAAACTCAGTCATCTCATTTAGATTGTAACCTCGATTATACAATCTCTATGTGGAAACATTTTGCCTATTAAAAAAAAATTGGGATTCTTTTTTAAGGGATTTGTAAAATTTAAGGAAAAAAAAAATTACACAATACAGCACTGAAAAAATATAATTTATTATTGTACAATTGGTATGTGAAACTATGTAATGTTTTTATTTATTTTTTTATTTAACACAAATACAGATTGTACACGTTTTTCTGTATTTAACATGTTTTATTTTTTGTTCTTTTTTTATTTATGCTTCTTGTGTGTGTTTGTTAAAAGTACACTTTTTGAGTTTACATAATGTGCAGCACTGGTTGCTTTTCTATGTTTTACAGAAAACTTTCCATATAAAATAAATGTATATATACTGTATATATTATATATTCTCTTTACATAGCTATATTACGACACCAGCTTGTTTTCCCTTTCAAGAAGTGGTAAACATAGCTTTTTATGACAGGCAATGGACTACACACACTGGTGAACACGTTGTAATTATGTAGTCTTAAGAAATTCAGGTCAAATTTAGTTCAAACGACTTAAATCGCACAGTCAATCTTCCTCGAACAAAGCTATTCAAAGAAGCCATTTTATGTTCCCAGTTTTATTTTCCCTGCCAGTTAAGTATTAAGAATATCCATTGATTGTTTTGTATTTAAAAGCTTTGTCTATACAAGAAATCTGGCTTTAAAGCAAATGAACACACCTGACGACTTTGATGGGTGCCAATGGGTACTTAACCGTGAATTTCACATCTGTACAAAACAAGGGATTTATTCAGTACTTTTGCCCATAATGTTCTTGTTTGCTTAATCTCTTGTTGATCTGTTAGGTTGCTTTGTCATTTCTCACCTTGAAAAGAAATTGCACCTAAGGAAAAAAAAAGAACATACCAGCACATCTGTCGTCTATGATGTCTTTTCACTTGACTGACTAAAGCATGAATTGAAAATTGGTCATGAATTCTGCTTTTCTCTTCATTTAATAACACCTTGATGTGGGGAAAATAGAAATCAGCCTATTCAATGCGTTGCTTAGATATAACACTCTTTTAAAATATGCTGCTATATCACACCACGTGGTAACCCTTTTTAGTCTAAATATATTTGATTATTCAACTGATTGATATAGGAACAACTCAAAACAAATTTGATGAATTACAGAGCTTTCAAAACCTCAAAATGTCTCTTCTTTAAAGACTAAACTATGTGCACCATTAGATAAATGTTTGAAAATCATGTAAGAAAACCGGTTCCAAATTGATCAAGAATTTACTTATAGGCGTTTTTGTTACTATTTATTAAGCCCTTGAAGTCCTTCCACAAGGAATTCCATCGACAATGACATATAACTGCAAACAATTGTATCTTTCAATCTGCACTGATCATGGTGCAGCCTTATTATATATACAATAATTCAGGGATGGATTCAAACACTGAGTGACGCCTACCTAATTATGTCTGCAGCAACTTCAAAGGGGAAAACACTTTTCCCACATAGATTTTAACCTCTATCCGATGTCCAATGGTGCATCAGTGACCAATATATATGTACATGCACATATATATATATATATATATATATATATATATATATATATTCTGAACAATAATATATCTAGATTAAAAAGGGTTTTATATATGGCTTTATTTATATATATATATATATATATATATATATATATATATATATATATATATATATATATCCTGAACAATAAATAACGAGGAACACGTGAACAGTGATAATCAGACAGTATACAATAATTCACACAAATATCCCAGTAAATAATTATCAGTTAATTTATAATCTGCAACATAATAAGAACAAAATAAAATGTGTTCTAAGAGCTAATAAGTGTATATGATATGAAATTACTTAGAATGTCCCTTAATGCCATAAAACTAAAATTATAGATGTGTACCAGTTGCAACCACCACTTCTCTATATGAACAATATTCTAAACTAAATTTACTTTTCATTGTATGTACATTGTAAATTAGTGGTATGTATTTTTATTATGAATATAGATGTCATTTCTTCCAGACAAGAAATTTATATTTGTAATTTCAGGCAATGGATTATGTGAGATATACTTTTTTTATTAAGAAGGTATTAGATTTATTAAAAAAGTATCAGAATATTAGAAAGTAATTAGATTAATATTCTAACATAAGCCAAATATCCCTTTAGACGTTTATGATCTTGCTATATTTTATTACACAGAATATATTTACCCAGCATTCATTGCACTCATATGACTCTGTGGCTTGCATCTTTTGTTAGTATGTTTCTGATATTAAGCGTGTGCACATATATATATATATATGAACAGTACTTGAGTGCACATATAATATTCATACATACTGTAAAAACAATCTCTTTGGTTCAGAACTAGTTTTCAAGAAATATGCAATCGCATATGGCAACTAAATGTGAACATGCAAATTTGAGCCATCAGTGATGCAAATAAATATAAGGAAAATGGGCATTTGAAACATTAGCAAATTATAATTTTTTTGACTTATTTAAATGAGCAGATGCATCCTGGAATCAAAAAGAATTATTGACAGGGATCATGTTAAAGCCATTATATGGTTAGTTATTGCCTATTTAATCAATGATATATACATTTTTAAATATGGAGTAAGACTTGAGTCTAACATATTTAGTTCCACTGGGTACAAAAAGTACCTGAATAGCCAGAACCCTCTTCCGCTCTCGCATTACATTTTTTGTCTCCTTCATTGGTTAACAACAAATATAAGATTGACCAAATCTAACACAATAAAATATCCATGACAAATTACATTTGTAATTAAGAAAAAATGTAGAACTGTGTAGAGATGTGGTTAAAGAAAATAGAATAAGGGCCATGGATACTAAAGAGTGAAGTCTGGGAGATATCAAACCTTAGTACGTACACCCTACAGGACAATGTAGGAATGGAGAGATTATGCAATGGTTCTCCAACACTTGACTCTTTAATACTTTTGACTCTGTATTTTTTTATTTACTGGTAAAATGTTGGTCTCATTAAAAACACATTTTCAGTATTTAGTTTTTGTGTTTACTAATGAATTTAATTTTTTTTTTACCAGTAAAAAATAAAACTAAACATATATAATATATGCAAAGTAACAGAGCATTGTAGTACATGTTAACAACATTTTATTTGTAAAAGTATTTTTAGAGGTACTCCTATCTTTTAAAATCAGAAGCACAACTACACAATAAAAATTATTATTAATAACCCAAATTTGTTTGCCCTATTATTTTTTTTTATTTTGCTACTGGATATTGGATATAAATTAAAAAATTGCTTCTGAGTTGAAAAAGAGAGCGGTATTACTCCAAAAATTGTGACGTCAAGTTTGAAGATAAATCCTTTAAAAATGTTGTACTGTAAACTTTTATTGTGCGCCTGTATCTTTGTACTAACATGGCTACACTAATCTATAAAACAGCATAAAAACATTAAAAATGATATGGACATGTTGGTACTTTGTTATCTGTATCGGAGGTTCCTACAATGGACTGATGTTATAATATGTTAACATATATTCCAAGCCATTACACTTGACACTTATAGCTGGGTTAGACAGAAGCTCTTATTAAGTCACATCCCTACACTTGAATAATTATTGTATATTATACTTCTTGCAAATACAGTAAATGAAAATCTTAACAAAAATGGAAGACCACGTAGCACAGTGTTTTTGAAGCATGTTTAAAAGTAAAATTAACTAACTATATCAATGGACAACTTGGAAGAGGTATAGAATATGAGACATCGAACAATCAATGCAAACTTATTGACCATAAAGCAATTCTTAATAAAGCAAGATCTTTGCACCACTGCGGTGGTAGTTTGCACCATTCAATAAATCAGAACTGTAGGAACATGTACTTTATAAGAAATGTAACACATTTAAAGGTAATGCCATGTTTTCTAACAAAAATACTTATGTTTCATTTACAATATGTAATCTTGACACTTGGATTTTGATTGTTGTTTCTGTGAAAGAAATAAAGATGTAGTATATTATAATTTTAAATAATGTATTGTGTGTGCAGAGTCTTTTTTTTTACTGGTGAGGCATTGGATATAAATAATGTATATGCATGTTTCATTATATATAGAGAAAGGAAAGAAAAGAACATTCTGTGTATACTTACATGTCTCAAGCCGGCAAGGAGAACAGTTGGAATACTGTTTTCTGTGAAATACTATGGGAAAAGCAGCTATCTTGGCCTGCTTGAGAATGTTTTTTTCTTTCCTTCTTGTATATATATTGGAGGGTTTCTGAATCACCTTTCTACCCACCATAACATATTAAGTATCTGGTCAGAGTCTCTCTGCATTTCATAGTTGTTAGAACCAACCTCAAACTGATGAACCCCAGATAAGGACCCTAATCCATTGCTACGTACTTGAATCTGCCTAAGAGCAGGACCCATACTTCCAAATGGCTCAATGTTATGTAGGCCTGAAGCAAAAACAGTACATTTTTAGCCTCATTTGCATGTCACTACCCAGAATTCATAGCTACAGTGGAAATACTATTTAATGAGAAGTTCAGTGGGAAAAATATGTCTCCTGTTCTGCTTCAGATATGTAAGTGTACTGATCTTTTCTTTTCTTACTGGTTATACTGTAGAAAGTATTTCAATAACCTTTCTACCCACCATAACATATTTAGTGTCATTATATATAAATACATTTGTAAAATATCAACAGATTTCAATGCCAGTTAGGAAAATGGGATCTATAAAAAAAAAGTTTTTTTTGGAGTGCTAAGACAAAGCATAGTTCATGATAATATATGAAGAGTTGAGAAGCTACGAATGTCCAATAATCCAGATGACTAATCAGAGTACTGCAGTATATTGTGATTCTTTTCTTATCGGATAGACATCTTATTTAGAGTGATGAGCTTGATAAAGGGAGGTCAAACTTCTCCAACGCTTGTCATAAATAAAACGTCTGTCTAACAAAAAAATTATCACTTTATACTGCAATACTCTCATTATTTATTTATATGAATACATAAATATGTAAAATACATTGTAATGGAAAGCCAGATAAAGGGGAAAATGTTGACCTTCTTGCCAAATGATTCCTGCAGAGTTAACACTTAGTTGCCACACTAACATACAATATTACAGTGCATATAAGATGATATAGTAACCCCAACATTAATTATTGTGGCCCACACTACACACAAAAAGAATAATGTCACAGTCCCCTCAACAAGTCTCATTTACATTTTAATAGTCTTGGATATTAGCAACCCAGTGTACTAGAGTTCCAAATAGCATTGTTGCTCATGCGTTCAGGGCAGTCCCAAAATCATGACACCTCACCTCCCTCTGAATATTTTTATGTGGACCTTAACCTTACAGGCATATTTTTGAATTTACAATTTATGCCCACTCCACAAATTTTCATTCTTTCTCCTCTTCATTTTTCTGACCAATTCTCACTGATTTGTTTAGTGTTTTATGCTATCTGAGGCTCCTTGAGTCTCCCACCTGTTTTGACCTAAGCACACGTGACCTGGGTGCGCTAAAACTTAACCATAACCCAATATCAATAATGACACAACCCAAATGTGGGGTATTACCAGGCCACAGCTTTATTAATACAAACACAAACACATAATAAGAGGTAGCTGTACACCCCCCCCCCCCCCCCCCCCCACAGACAGAGCTCACCGTCCCAGAGGACCAATGGAACCACGTGCCCAAGAGACCTCTGGAACCAAAAAGGTCCGGATATCTTACCAACCAATGAGCTCCAACCTAAGGTGATGCAGCAACCCCGCCAATAGCTGTGACAAAATGCGAAGCATAAAAAAAGGGAGGGAGGGATATTGCACTGCTCCAACTGGCCAGTGGCAAAAGAGCGGGAATGTACCCCTACATAACACCCACTCTAAAACTCCTCCCTAACCTAACCAACCTATCACTCCCCCAGCACTAAGCCCGGTCAAATGCCATCTCCTACTTTTCTATCTCCAGAGGCAGCCTTTTTTCTTGTTACTTCGTCAGGCACAAGCATCAGCCCTCTGAATATGTGCTTTGCTGCCCTAGTTGGCATAGACAGAAATATATAACTGCTCCTTCTCCTCCAATATGTAATTCCATTTAGACATCCCCCCTCTGTATTCATTCTTTTTGATATGGGAACAGACCACTTAATTAGGACCAGCAAAAAATAGAACTCTTTGTCTTCTCTTAGGAATAAGCCTTATATCAACAAAATATATCAATAACGAGAAACCATTCTTGACTGGCCAAGAAAGTATCTATTAAAAGGATTCCTAAAGACACATCAGTGCTAGCTACAATACCAACTGTAGGTGGAACCAAAGGAAGTTCCTGTGCTGCCTTTTTTGCGCAATGTATTTACAATAAATGTTTTCAAATAAGTAGCCAAATACCCTTTTAAAGCACCAGAGACCCCACCACAGCCTCTTAATGAATCTGACCGTTTAACTGGAGATCCATGCACTAGTTCTGAAGATTACTGAAGATAGCTAATGATACATAACAAACTACTTCCTAATGTTTGTGAATAGATACTAAAAACTATTTTACAGCACTCAATTTTTAATAACATATATTGTATTAGTTTTATCTCATAAGAAGATCTCAGTATACTTTTTGGAAGAAACATCTAAAATACTTAAATCTGACTAAATCCATTTTCATAACTTTATTGCCATTTTTTGCATTTGCTCATGTATTAATGATTGATATGGAGCAGAATTCCATGCCATTGGCACATCCTATTAAATTCAATTGTCTATTGTGGTTAAGCAAAATAATCCAAACTTGTGAACTAGCAAAATAAGCAACTGTTTAAACCCCTCAAAAATGTATTTTTTAAAATTTCTTTGATTAAATTATCAATGCCCCCGTGCCCAAACCATCCATCCACTTTCAGGTATAGTTACAATTATATATACAGTCAGGTCCATAAATATAGGGACATCGACATAATTCTAATCTTTTTGGCTCTATACACCACCACAATGGATTTGAAATGAAACGAACAAGATGTGCTTTAACTGCAGACTTTCATCTTTAATTTGAGGGTATTTACATCCAAATCAGGTGAACTGTGTAGGAATTACAACAGTTTGTATATGTGCCTCCCACTTTTTAAGGGACCAAAAGTAATGGGACAGATTAACGGTCATAAAACAAACTTTCACTTTTTAATACTTGGTTGCAAATCCTTTGCAGTCAATTACAGCCTGAAGTCTGGAACGCATAGACAACACCAGACGCTGGGTTTCATCCCTGGTGATGCTCTGCCAGACCTCTATTGCAACTGTCTTCAGTTCCTGCTTGTTCTTGGGGCATTTTCCCTTCAGTTTTGTCTTCAGCAAGTGAAATGCATGCCCAATCGGATTCAGATCAGGCGATTGACTTGGCCATCGCATAACATTCCACTTCTTTCCCTCAAAAAACTCTTTGGTTGCTTTTGCAGTATGCTTCGGGTCATTGTCCATCTGCACTGTGAAGCGCGGTCCAATGAGTTCTGAAGCATTTGGCTGAATATGAGCAGATAATATTGCCCGAAACACTTCAGAATTCATCCTGCTGCTTTTGTCAGCAGTCACATCATCAATAAATACAAGAGAACCAGTTCCATTGGCAGCCATACATGCCCATGCCATGATACTACCACCACCATGCTTCACTGATGAGGTGGTATGCTTTGGATCATGAGCAGTTCCTTTCCATCTCCATACTCTTCTCTTCCCATCACTCTGGTACAAGTTGATCTTAGTCTCATCTGTCCATAGGATGTTGTTCCAGAACTGTGAAGGCTTTTTTAGGTGTTGTTTGGAAAACTCTAATCTGGCCTTCCTGTTTTTGAGGCTCACCAATGGTTTACATCTTGTGGTGAACCCTCTGTATTTACTCTGGTGAAGTCTTCCCTTGATTGTTGACTTTGACACACATACACCTACCTCCTGGAGAGTGTTCTTGATCTGGCCAACTGTTGTGAAGGGTGTTTTCTTCACCAGGGAAATAATTCTTCGGTCATCCACCACAGTTGTTTTCCGTGGTCTTCCGGGTCTTTTGGTTTTGCTGAGCTCACCGGTGCGTTCTTTCTTTTTAAGTATGTTCCAAACAGTTGATTTGGTCACACCTAATGTTTTTGCTATCTCTCTGATGGGTTTGCTTTGTTTTTTCAGCCTAATGATGGCTTGCTTCACTGATAGTGACAGCTCTTTGGATCTCATATTGAGAGTTAACAGCAACAAATGCAAATAGCACACCTGAAATGAACACTGGAGCTTGTATCTGCTCTTTGTAAATGGGATAATGAGGGAATAACACACACCTGGCCATGGAACAGCTGAGCAGCCAATTGTCCCATTACTTTTGGTCCCTTAAAAAGTGGGAGGCACATATACAAACTGTTGTAATTCCTACACCGTTCACCTGATTTGGATGTAAATACCCTCAAATTAAAGCTGAAAGTCTACAGTTAAAGCACATCTTGTCCGTTTCATTTCAAATCCATTGTGGTGGTGTATAGAGACAAAAAGATTAGAATTATGTCGATGTCCCAATATTTATGGACCTGACTATATATATATATATATATATATATATATATATATATATATATATATATATATATATAAACATTTATTAATAAATACATATATATATATGCATGGCTAAGTTTAATTTTGATATTTTTTGTGTCCCCTGACCCCCCCCCCCCCCCCGACAGTTCCTGCGCCCCTGTCTACAAGTTATCTAAAAGTTATAGCTTTAGAGCTCTTAGTTTTTGGCATCTATTCCCTTCCCCTGAACAAGCAAGTCCTGCTCCTATCTCAAACCAGCAAACTACACCTATCAACTGCAACTATCATAGATGACTCCAAAACTTATTTTTTGCTAATAAAAAATAAAAAAATACTCTAAATATACTCTAACAATCACATATTTCATATATATTTTATTTTTTCATACAGTGGTATAATATACTGCATACATACTTAAACTAAAAAAAACAACAAAAAAAACAAAAACAAATATATATATATATATATGTTTTTAAATTTACTATTACATTTGTATGTTTGCCACCTGTTTAATATAGATATATAAAAAAAAATACAAAGAAATAGTGTTCAATATTTTTTAAAATCTATTTATAGCAGGTCTTTAAAAAAAGTATTGATACTGCAAGAGAACGAGACTGTGGCAACGGGTTATATGCCTTTAGGACTAGTAAAGTTTGTTAACTGCTCTTTGACTTGAGATTGTGTACAGTAAAAAAGAAAATATCAATAATTTATTAGCTGTTCCAATTTATACATTAAATTGCTATGTAATTGGAAGCTTATCCAGTGTTTTCACCTTTTATGTTTTGTTGGTTTATATAAGGGCCCCACTTTATGATTAGACAGGGAAATGCAAAGGTCTCTTGCTTATTATAACTAAAAATATATCAGTAATTAATGACATGCATCTTAAGTTTTAAGAGCTGCTTGGAAGATCAAAGGATTGCAGGCCCTTTCAATTTTAATAAAAAACAACAGAAAAATAGAAAGTGGTTTATTCATTAACTTGTCAGACTGCCAGACTCAGAATTCTCACATAAAAAAATGTAAATGATCCTTGATTTACTATAAAAGGAGACTTTTAAGCCCCAATTGACAGTAACATAAATCACCTGAATTTACTTCAGTATCATGGAATCATCAAATACCTGGGAAACTATTACTAGCCCTGGTATGAATTAAACATGTATAGAAAAAAAGATGGACTTGCTTAAAAAAATATGCTCAGAAAGGTTTTGAGATAGCTCACTGCCATTGCTAAAAAAAATGCATGTGCAAATAGATTACTTTGTGTAATTCACATTAAAACATCACTATTTGTATCATGTGCTTATAGCATTTAATAGATTACTGAAGTTATCTGTACTTTAATCATTTATCCAGTAAATAATATATATAGACATTAAATGGGCAAATGCATGCCTTGAGCTAAACAATGGGGAAAAGACCCAGTGCAAACTATTGTAGAGAATAAATATGTTCTGTTATATAGTAAGAAATCATCCATTTTGTGCTTCTGTTATGAAGCTTTAGAGATTTCTATTTATTTGCAACGTTTAGAATATTATTGCACCCTTTGCATATAATCTAATGACTTATACCCTTGACACTTTTGAAACATGAGGGATATATATTTTAATCAGTTACTTGCAAGGACAGTATTTGCCACCCCTGTATTATTATTATAATTTATTTGTAATGCGTCAACATATTCCGTAGAGCTATACATGGGTTAATATCAAGGCAAATCAATAGCAGTATTAACACATTACAAAGGAGGGACCTGACTTTGAGCATTTAAGCTAATGCAAATGTGATAAAGCAGACCACTGTGAAATTGCTGCAGGTGTTCTCCAAGCTTGTAAAAAAAGAAACTTGATTGACGTCACTGGTTTCGACTCCTTCCTAGGGTGAGGCTTGCAGAGATGCCTTGACAGAAAAATTGCATATGCTTGCCATTACACTGGTTATTTTTTTACATAATATTTTAATGCAAATATTCAATCTCTTATTAAAACTAACATCAGGTGAAATATCTGGAAGTGGAACATGTAAAGCATTGGCCTTTTAGTTACCCACTTTGCACAGCTATGTATCTGCAAATCAATACAGACTAAAATTCTTTACATAAAGTTATCATGCTTTATGAACTGTTGTACTCTGAATCATCACCATCGGGAGGTGGTGAAGTGGCCTGAGTACCAAAATGAAAAGCTGATGTTGCTACATTAGACTTGGTTCAGCCATTTTTGCAGGGTATGGCCTCTACATATGGAGCCCAGCAAAGAACATTAGATTTTTAGGTTAATTCAATATCAATAAATATTAAGAATCAGACACAAAACCATGAAAAGCATATTGTGTGATAAGGGTTGCAAATAATAAGCAACATTGGCATCATAAAAGCATTAGAAATGCATTGCATGGCACATTGCAACTAGAGATATGCATATAAATCAGTGCATATGAGGTGATTGAAATATTCACTTGGGAAGTTAGTTGTGGTACTTCATGTTCATCATGGTTCTGTCTCTGCCTCCTTCAACATCAGCTAAATGATTGATCCTGAGCTCCCCTAATATTCCTGTCCATATGCTAATACTGTATTGGCAGGTTTATGGTTGGTTACTCAATGCCCTCTGTCAACAGAAGTAAAAGTCAAATGGAAACCTCAATTTACCATAACATATTTCTCTGGGCAATATTGAAAGATTAGAAGCGGCAGCAGAGAGATAATATATTATAGTGTTAAAGGTATATGCAAGTGATCTGGGTTATGAATGCATCTGATAGAGGAGAATTAGTAGTGTATGGAAACAGTTTTTTGCATGAAAACAGCAAAAAAAAAACATTAATTAGCTTACCTTGAAGTTAACAAAATGTCCTATGTTTTTTGGCATTTGCATTTTATCGTGTGCACCCCTAGAATACTCCACCTCAATTGCATAACATTCAAATTGAGAATCATGCTAATACATTGTATCATTCTTCACCTCAATGGCTTCTGGCATACTCAGCCCAAGAACTGCAACAGTTACTTCCTGTGCTCTGTACCAAAAAGGTAATAAATTATTAGCATTACAATCTGCTTGTCTCTCTGTGTGACCCTTTTAGATGAAATAAACTTCCTGTATATGACAGTGTCCCTTTAAAGAGCTTTTGAACATTATAAAATACTAGCGAATTGCCCGTCAACAAATGACGCAATGAAATTGTAAGGTAGCCAATGCTGTTTGGTGTATAATAATGAAATATATAATACATTAATAAATGAATATACTTTACCTATTGTGAAGCATTGTGTTGAAGAGCTGGCAATCTGTTTTGATGTTGCTGCAGCATTAGTGGTGTGGAGCTGCTGTGTAAGCGTACTGAATGTGTGCAGTGTAATACTGTGCGTGCGCGAGACCAAACCGTTAGCGTAGTTGGGTACTTCCGCATTGGCGTAAAATGGCGGGTAATGTGTGGTATGCGTCTTAACGGAATATCCGTAGGTCTTTTGTGGTGTTTTGCGAGTTTCTTGTGGTGTTTTGCGTGTTTAGAGTGCTGTAGCCTCGTTTTCGTTTTGTTCGGCGGCCATTTTTTCTCTCGCTTAGCGAATTCTTTAGTGTTCAAACTCTTTTATTTTTAGTTAAATTAAGCTGTAAGTTGTTTTTTTGAGGTCCTGGATGCTCCCTCTTGCTGAAGGTAAGCTTTTTATGTATGTGTTGTGTGTATTTATTTTGTTTTGAATTTTGTAATGTTTGCGAGTTGCGTCCGAGTGTTGCGAGGTCGTAATGTGTGGTAACGTGTCTCGTATGTTGTTTGCGTTGGGAGGTAAAGTTTGCGAGGGTCATAGTCGGTGTGTCGTGTTCTTTGTGTGGCTAGTTAAAGTTTGCGAGGGTCGCGGTTGTTGGGACGTGTTGTTTGTGTTGCAACGTAAATTTTGCAGGGGTCGCAGTTGCTGGCAAGGAGCACCTTCGGCGCTCCATGCCAGAAACTAAGGCCCTCGCCCGCAGCCCTCGATACGCGAGGGCCGCTGCTCGCTGCGCTTTTGCTCCTCTGGCGCTCACCTTTGGAGCTCATCGCGATACTCGCAATGAGTGCTAACAATCTCTTTGGATTTTCCTGCAGCAGAAAATGTACAGTTGGACTGTTGATCACCTGAGGAGAAAGTATCAGCAATGTGCCAAGTGTGCAGTGTAAATAGGCTGAGTGCGCGAGGCCACACCGTTTTTTTAGATGGGTAAAGTGCCATTTTAGAATCTTAATGTTATTAGTTGCAAGTTAGTGTTGTAAGATGGCGGCTTTTTGCTATGTGTTACTTGGCTCACAAGCATTTTCCGTCCATAGTAATGGTATATTTTGTATCTCCTACATTCCTGGCTAACTCGTACGTGCCAGGCAGTGATTCGCGCGCTTCGGTCTCCTTTAGCCTCGTTTTAATTTTTTTCGTCCGCCATTTATTTGTGTTTTTCGATTTCCGCAGTTCGGTGGTTAAATTCGTATTTTTGCGAGGTCATTTTTTTTGCCCCCGAGATTCCGAGGTCGAATTTTTTTTTCGAAGTCCCGCGTTCCTCAGCTGCTTGCAGCCTAAGTAAGTCCTGTTTCTTAACTGCTTGCAGACTAAGTCTTGCATGCTTCAATGTTTGAACCCTCGTCCAATGCCTACGGTGATGGAACATCCGTACCACCGTAGGATAGGATCTCACCCACTATACCACTGTCCCGGCGACTCCCCTCACCATCTGCTGCTGTGACAACAACAAAATACCTTTTCTGTTAACATATACTACATACTTAATATATACCAAGAACAAATGACTACTAAATACAACCAACTAGATAAATAATCGTTACCTTGAATTTTTTTTTTTTTTATAGGGATGGGTGGGTATCCTCACACATGGTTGTGGGGGCATGATGGTGCAGATGGCACCAAAGAGCCTATAAATGTCTCCAACCCACAGTTTGCCACCTCCATTCACCTACCTTGGTCTTGTCAGGTCAAGTAGCCCCTTCCCCCAACCCCAGGAGGCCTGGGGTGGTCTATGGGTCCTTCAGCAGAAATGATCACCTAAGCAGAAGCAGAGAAGTGGTTCCAGGTCAGAAGCAGGAGAAGGTAGTTAAAAGGTGGGGCTGGCTCCTAGGACTTAGCAGAAGCAGAGAAGTGGTTCCAGGTCAGAAGCAAGAGGTTATACCCCAGCCAGAGCTCATTGACAAGGGAAATCTCTTCACCATAACAAGTATGAAGCCAATGAATAACCTGTGTTGATTGAAGCTCGTGCCTGACACTGTAGCACAACCTGCCAACCACTGCCATATTATAGTGTTTAGAGAATGACAACGTCTGAACCTAATCTTTGAAAGTAAATTTAGTATTCTGTATTGCTTTTCAAAATCATTGAATATATGATCAGTGCCTAATTAAAACACCTCTCCTGTTATGACATTACATTGGACCTTATTTTTATATTACAGAAGACACATATCGGTACTGTTCGTACAAGAGAGGTGGCCATTTATCCCGTTTACTAGCTTAGTTGTAGATTTTGAAGTTTCCATTTTTTTTTATTGCAAACCACACCACCCATCACACTACTGCCGCTGATCCAAAATGCTGTGTTATGAATGATATGCCAACTGACCCAGCCAAGTATTTTTTTGTGTACTTTAGAATGTAAGTAAGGTAATTTGGCAATTTACGGAGTGGCAGCTGTGTGTGGATTATTACTCCATCAAAGCAGAGTTTATATTTGTTCAAACTGTAAAAATGTTTGTTCTTCACCAGACTCAGTTTAATATTAATTTCTACTGGAAATATAACTATGTATTTATAATCCAAAATGAATGTGTTTGGATGTTGAAATTTTTTTATTGAAAGAAATCTACTTCAAATGACATCTCAAAGTTCCTTTAAACGCAAGGGAATTACTCAGCATATTATATTCCTTTCCCATTATAGTATGATTGATGAGAAATTAATGGATGTCTTATGGTAATATTAATTTAAGTGCTACAACACAGTTGGGAAGTTCTAAAAAATATATCTTACTGTGATTAATTGCAGCTTAATGATAAAATGAAGAAAAAAAGATTGCAAAGATCTGAAGACAAAATTGTAATATATTAAGGGACACCACAATCCTCTAAATAACTTTGGGATCTTTATTAACTGGCATTATGATTTTTAAGCCATCAAAAATGGCAATCAAATCCGGCAGCCAACTGACCACATTAATTTAACTAACAAATATTGAAAATGACCCTTATGAGGACAAATGAAGCTTCTGTTAAGTGATATTATTTTCTTGCTTACGTAATTAACAAAAAATATCTCTGTGTGTGATACAGCATTCTGTCTTAATGCACTTTATTTAATATGTTCTTTTGTTTCAATATATAACATCCAGGTCTTCCGTTTTGAGAAGATTTAACTTGACAATCATTTCAGAGCTCTATATGTATTTGCTTTCTGATAGGAAGCTTAGTACTCCCCTTCAAATCTGAGTAACTTTAGTAAAGGGAATTGGATATAATGTAATTTGGAATTCACAGTTCCCTTATAGGCATATTTAAGTTTCCTAAAATATGAATGCATCTGATAGAGGAGAATCAGTAGTGTATGCAAACATTTTTTTGCAGGAAAAAATACCAAAATAAACATTAACAAACTTGCCCTGATCTTTGCTACATCTTGTCATTTTGCAATCAGTAGCTTTTGTTAGTTAACTCACCTGGATATCCCTGCTAAAATTAGCATATAATTCATTTTGGACAATCATAGGCAGCTAATACATTTTTAATACAATGTAACAATCAACGATGGCAGTTTATTTAGCAAGGAATCATGGAATATGTAGTTTCCTTGCAGAAGGAAGCAGGAGGAGCCAGACACTGATCTGTAGAACTCTGCATTGAGCTGCTGCTGGCTTGAAGGTTAGTAAAGTAGCCAAAACCCGTACCCAAATGCAGTGTTTCTATTGGTAGGTATGTAAGCAGGTCTGGGGGTGTGGAAAACAAGGTTTATTTTTAAAGAAAATAAATCTATATGTGTATAGAATGACTCAATGTAATGTGTGTGTCTGATATAAGCAGTATGTGTTAGATTAGAAAAAGTTAAAAACAGGGAAACTTAGATATGCCTTTAAGCCTTAATTACATAGCTCCCATAGGAATATTCACATGTGAAAATCTCAAGTAGAAACGTAATGCTCCATTCAATTCCCTATTTTGTAAAGTTACACCACTAAAAAGTGGTAACTTTTCCTAGCTCTTCTATTCCCCCCCCCCCCCTTAACATGATTGCGCGTGAGCTGCTTATAATATCCGTGAGTAACCCCACTTGCAATATTCATTATAGTGCGGCAGGTGTTGTTTATAGAGTGGCAGTTTTGTTTTTTTTGAAGGGCCCTTTCCTGGCTCAGAAGAGAGGATCATTGGCTAGTCTAGGGCATTATCGATCATCGGTAATCATCGCTGGATGATCAATTGGGGTAGGTAAGCATTATTAATTTATTAATATATTTATTTTATTTTATTTTGCAGGGTTAATTCCTTTTTTTTTTTCATGTGATTTTCTTAATTTAATTAACTTTTTTATTTTATTGTCATTTTTTTATTTGAGTGCTTTACTGACGAGGTATGGGTTTACAAGTTGCAAATGGTATCACTAATATTATGGCTGGGGAGCATTGAATACGAAAATAGCTCCTGCAGCTGAAATTACATACAAACACTAATGTAAGAGCCTCAAATTTAATGAGTCTCTTACATAGCAATTTGCTTGAGTGCTCACTACCTCTACCTTCCTTACTGGTTTTGCCTAAAATGAACTATTACATTGCCCTAGTAAATGTTCTCCAAAGTCTTGTGTGTTCTCGCTGAGATCCACTGGAGCTTGCAGTGACCCAAAAAATTATGAGCATTCTTAACCTCCCTTATGAACAACTAAACCACTGCACATCCTAAAGCAAAAAATGCCTTTGAAATGGTCAACCCAATCCTCTATCACAGAGCAATCAACTTAAAGGTATACAGATGTTTTCTGAGTTTCAAATGTTTCCTAAAGTAGAAAAATATGTATTATATTGCTGGGTACTGCTATCTAGAATTGCATACCCCTAGGACGCTTACATTGCAGTGGTACAGGTTGCACAGCATCTGGATATAGTTTGTGACTTCCACAGGAAGTTTGGTTGCTGTTTATTTCGATCTGCCCGTCTCATTGTGGTAAATGTAACCAACAGCTGCAGTGCAGGAGAAAATACAACTGCAGGTGTAATCTACTGTGAATGTGCTGCATAGATTTGCACATGTTAGAAAGGACTATTTATTTTCATATGAATCCTACTACATTTCCCAGGCTGCTTTACAGCACAGACAGCAACCCCAAATGTTTCAGTCTCTGCTTCCTCCTGATTGGCCAATTTTCTTTTTTTTAAATGAATGCTTATTTATCCTGGGTTTGGAGAGAGTGTAAACCCTGTTTTTCAACTGTCAGAAATGTCAAGATATTTTGCTAACTTAAAGGTAAGTGTTTAAATGTTTATTTTGGTAATGTTTGCAAACACTACTGATTCTCCTCTATCAGATATATTCATAATCCAGCTCACTTAGAAATGCTTTTAATTACAATGCAAAATACAAATACCTGCTCACACTATTAAACACTACCACCCCATAAAGCTTAGTCAGACATGATTAATACAAGGGTAACACCTGGAATCCAAATCCACTCAATTATAATCCTATCTAACCATGCAATATGTATCCACTAGCATATAATACCATGTAATATGTGTTAAATTAACTTGTAATATGACGTCTAAACTACCTTTACACATCCCAGAATGCTTAGTGCATTGATATCCTATCAGTTCAACCAGTATTTGTATGCTTGTGCATTTAGGTTCACTGAAAGTTGATTCCAGGTGCCTGACGAGAATGGATATAGTACAGTTACTCATTTGGGCCCAATCAACGATAAACTGAATACACGAACAGATTGTTACTGCAATCCTGGTGTGTTGGAGGCATATGACAGGCTTCATTGCCATTGTTCTAATATATGTGCACATAACAATCACCCACTTCAAAATAAAGTGAAGGCGCAGTGAATGAGTTTCAAATCTTTACTGAAAAATAATTAATATAAAAGTTGCATGGTCAGCAAAATTATAAGACCATGCATAAATATTATAAGTGTGAAACAAATTGATCCCAAGGGTCCAAGAGGATGCCTAAAATTGAAATACAAACCCACCTAACCCCCAACACTATAGAAAAATGCATAGCACTTACATTTTGTTCATATCTGATCAGTAAACCAGAATAAATATAACATAAAATAAGTAATTATCCAACAAAGGATTTCCTAAAATCACCAGAATTATTATAATATAGGAAGAACAAAAAGGAAAAAATAAGATTTATATGCATAGATCAGTAAGGATCACATTTTTGTGATTTAAGAAGCAATCTTAGATGTTAATCTCCAAAAAATGCTACCAATGCTGTCTTATCTTTACAGTTATAAAGTTATATAATTAAGTGCAGTGATCTGTGATCTCACATAATGCATTTGGATGACACTTAAAAGAGAACTTGCTCTAATCAGTCTGCATAATGAATCAGATCAGTACATTCTGTATATAGAAATGGACATCAAAGACCCACAATGATGAAGTCTTACAATTATGCATCAAACAAGTTTTAGCAATGGATGTACGTGTATCAGATGTACATGGATATATGGCAGACACATGTAGTCCTATATACACACCTATAATAGGTGTGTTCACAGATCAGCTTTGGTTATGTACATATATGTATCTGGTGTGTACTGGATAAGGTTCACGTACAGTATCAGGTAGCACTACTTGGAGATCAAAATACCATAATGTTCTATTTCAGAGCTAACTGAAAAAGAATGAAAAAACATAACTAAACTAGAAAGGTAACACAAGGGCCTTCCTTCCCTTTTTCTTATTGGGGCCCTTATAACAGAGCGAGCCTTTGTTATGATAATTGGATAAAATTTAAAAGAAATACCTTCCCCCTCACTGGCCCAGAAGCAGATACCTTGCTTCAGGAAATGCCACTATATCTCTCCAGAAAAGTAAATGCCTTATCATACACACAACCTTCACCAATGTATCAAGGGTTCCAAATGTATTTTTATCTAATTATAAACTAGTTACATGCCATTTTCTGCTTAATTATGCTTTTAGTTAGACTTAAAGTTTTGTTTTTTCTCCTGTAACACCTCTACTCAATTTGCAAATTATGTGAAAGGCTGATTCTGTTTTGTTCATTCAGTCAGAATCTGCAGAGTATTTGTTCTTTCAAGCCTTTTGCTTCACTGTTGACAATGTTGATAAATAAACCTAATCCTTCTGTTTCCCCTCAGACCCCAGAGACGCCCCGGGCCTCCTTCCAGGCTGAGTCCTTCATTCACAGAGTTGCCTGGACCTCTAAAGACAGAGGCCTCAAGCTGCACAGAGGCCATTACACTTACAGATCAGCATTGCAAAAAGTAAACCTGGCCAACCGGATGACTCGTGAGCCGGTTTCAAGGAGGGAAAACGCGGATGTCTGTGCAGGATGCGGTGGTTGCACCAGGAGAAGGTAAGTCAGCAGTCACTGCTGCTCTGAGGTCTGCATACTTACTGGGAGGTTGGGCAGTCACACAGGGAGGGGGTCCTCAGGGAGAGTTAGGAGGCACAGTGCGGAGTGGGGAGCTCAAGTGGAAGAGGGAAAGTCCTGGGATTAAGGCCAGAAGAAATTAGGTGGAGAAAAAAATGGTCCAGAGGCTTGGGATAATGGCCTGGTACAAAGAAAGAGAAGTGAGGGGGAGATTGGTGATTCTGTGTTCTGGGGTATAGATGCAGATAATGGGCTGGACATAGTAACATCAAGGGAAGGGAGACACAGGGAACATCACTCTCAGGCGCTGAAAAAGCTGAGCCAGGAAAAAAAGAGGCCAGCAGTTGCAGAACAAGTTAATGAAGGTCTTGCAATGCAGATTGGGGGAGGTGTGAGAAGAAAGAACAAGAAACATGCTGCAGCAATAAAAAAATTAAAGCCATTACAACAACTTTCAGTGCAGCAGCCACATGATAGGAATTGAGACACATTTCCTGGGGGTTCTGTGGTACATGTAACATGTTTCATACAGGGGCCTCTTTCATTCTCGCTATTTGAAAAAGGTGACTGCTGTCAAATTTCACCAGCAGGTAGGATACAGGAGCCATTATCACCAGCGATGTCTGAAGGAGGTGAAGGAATGACAGCAGGCATGCACGCTCACACCGCAAGGGGTGGTGGACTAAGTGAAAAAGAGGCTTTGGATACTGTGAACAGGTTCGCATATGGCCGTGATGCAATGGTAATGGGGCTGATTAACTAGCAAGATTAGATGGAGGATGAAATGCAGGTTATCCTCAACTGCAGACTCAGTGAAGTACAGATGGAGTGCCAGGTCACCGCCCAAAGTAGAAGAGACAGGTGGCAGAAGATGCAGTAGGAAAGTTTTTAGAAGGGTTAATAAAGGATAGTATACAAGAATACAGTGGGGAAATGTTTGGAAGGGTTAATAAGGGATGGTATACAAGAATATGGGCCATATTAAATTCCAAGCCAACGGAACACCCGGAAAGCCTGCGGCTTGAAATTCTGCAGAGTTACAGAGCTATTACATTTAACCTTGCTGCGATCAACGGGCCCTAGACCAAGTCCTTAAATCCTTTCCCCACATGCAAGCTGTCAAGGGGCTGGCCAAGATGTGATCGGCCGTTATGATCCAATTGCAGTATAACGTAGTGTGACAAAGGCCTTTCAGCCAATAGAACGCAGTCTAGCCAGAGATGATTGACATAGGGAGAGTATAAATTTGAGTTCCACCTGCCCATGCGTTGTCTGTAGCATGCAGGTCCCGGAGTTGGTGGTTGGTTCTAGATAGAGATAGAGTAGGAGTATTTTGATAGCAGTAATTTGCAATTTTGTTTATTTCTATTTTACGATTTACGATTTTACACTTAAACCTTGATTACACATATTTACAGATTACACATAATTTTATATTATACACATAGAGCTAGGTCACTCCTTGCAACCCCCCCCCCCCATCCCATGCCACAACAGTTATTAAATACACATAATACACCAAAAAAAAAAAAAATCCCATCATATATTTACAGTAACATTTATTTTTATTTATCGTTTATTCTTTTTGGGATTAAAATGGAGGGAGAAGAGAGGAGGGGAGAGGAGTGGAAAGGTGGTGAGGAGGAGAAGAGGAGAGGTGAGGAGAAGAGAGAGAGGAGAGAGAGGTGGCCCTGGGGAGGAGTGGAGGAGAGGAGTGGTGGAGAGGAGGAGAGAAGTGGTGAAGAGGAGGAGAATAGAGGAGGAGAGGAGAGGTGGAGAGGAGTGTTGGAGAGGAGGAGGAGGTTGGGAGTTGCGGAGAAGAGGAGGAGCAGGAAGACGAGGAGGAGGAGCAAGAGGTGGTGGAAGTGGAGGAGGAGAGTGTAGAGGAGGTGGGGGTGGTGGCAGGGTGGTCCTATCATAAGGCACACGTAGAAGAGGGACAGAGGTGAAGGGACTGATCCCAGGTGGGGTGGTAGTTTGGGGGAGGGACAGGCCTCAGAGACAGGTCAGGGAGCTAAGGATCCCCCTCCACAGTCGGGAGGAAAAGAGGCTAAGGGCAAGCACAGGGCCTTCAATTAAAAGGCACCGGGAGAATGTGGTCCTTCTTGGTGCTATTCGTGGCCGCCCCGTAATCCATGGAGGAGGGAGGTTGGCCAGGGCCTAGGGCTCAGGCATGGGAGGAGGTAGAGGCTGAGGTTACAGCAATGGGCACAGCGACAAGGGATGTGAGGTCCATCAAGCACCGTTTTGACAACATCAGGGCCAAGGTGAGGACGATGATGGCCAAGGAGGAGAAGAACGTGATTGTGACCTATAAGGAGTGGGAGAGGGTTGCCAAGGACCTTCTGCCCACCGCTGGAGCTTCAGGTCTGGTGGCCCAGCAGGACTCAGCCTCCATGTCAGGTGAATATCAAATACACTAACATGCCACCACATGTACATCACACACACTACACATGTACATGATGCCTATCAAGGACACTGACATGTCAGCTCCGTGGAATTAACAAGGGGTAGATGGATGCATCATTAAATCCATGAAGCTGACAAATCACTGTCATTCCTGGGCATAAGAACAGTAATCAACCAATAGAGAGTCCATGTATTGGTGTGCCCACTGCTGCCTATGCAGTTACAGACCGCAGCTGGAATCAAGACAGAGTTAGGAGCCAAGAATGATCAAGACCAAGAACCAAAGAATAGATCATATCTAGCAAATTATATCTGCGTTGCAATTAGGAGAATCATCCAGATTCAAGCCTAGATGTCAGATAGTTAGGAATGCACACAAAACAATGTATTATCCATCATGCTAATTACATCCCATACCAGCCAGCCAACACATCCTCCCCCCCACAGCAGTGTGCTGGACTGGCCACTACCACCGCCACCGGGCCCAAGAACACCACCGTCCGTAATGCAGCAGGCTCCAGCTGTCCACAGACCCTCCCCACTCAGACACCAACACCACCACCTCCTCATCAGGCCATCCCCCAGGGGCCTCCATCCCCAGCATCAGGCCAGGCTGCGCAGGCGGAGTGTGTCTTGGGGGAATCCAGGCCAACATCTCTGCCAACCTGATGATTGAATCCTACCTGGCCGGGCTGCTCAGGATTGGGCAGACCAGAGCGCATTCCAGGGGGTCATCGCAGAAGCCATGCGACGCACTCTGGTCCCCAGATCCGCCTCCTTCACCCCAGAGGCATCCCCCGGCCCCTCCTCTCCTCCCACCATGCTTCCACCACTGCTGGTGCCGCTGCCTTCCAGGGGGTTGTCTTCTTCTGGCCCCATCACCACCACCAAGGACATGGCAGCCAGCCACGGGGGATGTGCCTAGGCGGAGGAGGACCTAGAGGCTGCGCAGATGTTTGTGCCTTCTCAACAACACTCTTCAGTGACAATCTATTGGTCACAATGTTAATCTAATCTAGCCTGGCTACAGAGTCTTGGATCTTGGCCTATGTGATGGTGATATTTTGTATGCAGATGGCTACCCACATGGTCCATGATCCCCTTCTCTGTGGACACGTAGGGTTCTGTTGTCACCAATTGACGGTCACTGAGGAATGTTGTTGAGAAGAGATACTGCAGTCCCTATCTTTTTTTAAGGCCTTATTTTATAGGAAAAGAAAAATAATATCTTAGGGAGGTAAACCCATTAGTGCTTAACACTACAAATTGGAATATAAGGGCAACAGTGGGTTAGTCATATTCAATTGAAAGTAAAAAAAAATTTCAATAGGAAAAACAACGTCAATTAAAAGATGTTAAAAGTAAAGATTAAAAACAATATGAACAATGGTTCCCTTGGTAGCTACTGTAACCTTTATTGTCACTCTTCTATTTGCCATTCATGGAGTGTGGTTACATAGCAAATGATTATTGCAGAGTATAATAGGGGCACTTGCTCACTCACTTCTGAGCTATAAATTAAAGTCCCAGGTATACTTATATATGAAATGCTATTAAATTTATTAGCGAGTCATGCAGTCACCTATTAACAATTTCATATAGGTGGACAGGGACAGAGGACCTGGGATGATAATCGATCTTATAAGGGGAGGCTGTGTGCAGTGAGATATACGATCAGTACATGCAGCAAACCTGCCTTCCTATATGTGTAAATAAACACAGGTCTAAAGCTCTAAATTTTTAGTATGTAGACCCTTCCCCCTTCTTAGTTCCATCCCCCAAGGCCTTAGCTGCTTATAATATAGGCAGTGGTGATATAAAAATCAGTTAAAGCCCTCAAAGATGCCTCTGCACTTTCCTAATCAATATTATCGTGCCTCCATTAGCTCAGAGGTTCGCTCTTCCTGGTTACGGCGTGCGTGATGACGTCACGCTACGCTTGCCTGCTTCCTTATTTTATCGGTGTTATTTTTTATTTATTTGTTTTGTTTTGTTTTAGGTACAATTCAGGTCCATGAAGGCATCTTCTGCATCTGCAAGCATTGTGAAGGAAATGTATGAGGTGTAAGGTTTTAACAGTACCTCTCAGGTAGACAATCCTTCAATGACAGCCCCGCCCCCCCTTAACATGCAGCTCCCACAATCTTAAATAAGACATGATTGTTATTAGCTTAAATGTAGACTGTCATGATTTCAGTGTTTACGGACTGATATTGCCAGTAATTGTGGGTGTGGCCAAGGGGGCATGACATTGTTACATTGGGATTATGTATTAATGTATGTGTGTTATATGTTGACTGTACATGGTTATTATGTATCCTAGTTATAATATGTTATAAGAGGGAAAAATGTTATATAGACCATATGTGGAATTGGTAAAAATGCTCTGCATAGAAGTTAGCTGCAGATCATTGCACCCTCACACATACAGACTGTAACGAAGCTGGAACACGCAGTCCAATATCTCTGCTGGTATATGGTAAAATACCCAAGAGGCACTACAGTCTCACCATTCCCGACCTCCCATATTGGACGACACGCAATAGGGAGTCACATGAATACTGCCTTTATTTTGTTCTGCAGAAATATTTATACCCATCTCTTCCCACAGGCAATACACATGCCCATATTTGGCCACACAATACACATAAAGAGAACAATAGGTCTGGTCACACCTCCCCGAGGCTCCCTGGCAACTTTGATACAATCAGACATTGATTCAATTACACTTCTTTGTTCTTATCTGAGAATGAAAACACTGCATACAATAGACTTCCTTTATCTTATGCGGAGTCTCTGTAACAGGATTATCTCCCATGCCAAATAGCTGCAAATGTCTGGGACAATATTCTGCAGAGCATAAACCAACATACATATAGTAGGATCATATTTTAACCATAATAATCATAAAACAGGGTAAAACAGTGATGGGTTCCGTTACACAGACCTTGGGTCAAGACAGATTGATGTACTTCAAATAGTCCTAAGCAAACATTTGAGTTTAACATCAAGTTTTTTTCACTAGCCAGCTATAGATATCTGGTGAATCTGATCTCAGGAGCTTTGATAGCCCAAGGTTGCCAGATGGGCTGACATTACACATACACAAATGTACACAATGGTGTGGTATTGGAGAGTATAAATATGTTGTTTTGATCATTCAATAAAGGTTCAGATATAGTTTTCACATATCCACAATGTGAGCCTATTTCTGTGTGTTGTATCCTGACTTGTGGAGTGGTCTTGCCATGGGCCACTGATAACCTGTATCCAGTATTCTCTGCCTGTACCTTTTGGGCATTGCCCTCTTCAGAAGCCATATTTGGTGCCACAGAGAATAGGAACTACACAATTCTGCTGAGGTAGGTTTGAACTAGGTTCATATTAAGCCCCCTTGAAGAAGCAGATTGTGACATTGGTGGCAGTGGTGGGATCTCTGTAGAAAACACAGAAGGATGGCAGCTTATGAAGAGATGTCTGCAGCAGAGGAGGAGGAAGTGTCCAGATTGTACCAAAGATGGATGGAGATAATGCCTGCAGGTTCAACCAAGGATCAGCAGAGGGAAATCTGGATACAGATCATAAAGGAGAAGTGAAGAAGGGTAAGCAATGGCCCTGTCTCAGCTCCTGTGGAGGGGAAATGCTTATCCCCAGTAGAGACAGAAAATGTTCTGGTGACTGGAAAGGACTGTAGAGGAATGGGCCTTCTAAATAAATGGATGGCATTCCTGGGACTATGGCCAGGTCACAAGCTAATGGAATGGCTGGAAGAATTAGTATGTGAGGAGATCGCCCTGAAAGAGCCAAAACTGATTAATTTGGAAAAGGTGTCACTGTTTTTCCTAATCAAAAGGGATGAAGGGATGCCCGCATAAAAATGTTAAAGATTATTTAGCAGTTAGGCAAAAGATGGAGTTCTCTACTATTAGACGGCACCCATATGTCTGTTTACCAAGTCACTCCCCTATTTACGTTATCCCTTAGAAAGTTGTCGGACAGTTCGGGACTCAATTGAGGCAGGAACAGAAACAGCAAGGCTCATGCTCGGGAAAAATGGGTTAAAAAGATTTGGAGGTGGGACTCCTCTAGATTCAAACTATATGTTTGTTCTGCACAATATCCTGTTTCAGTGTAACCTGTGCTTTACATTTCAGACCCCCCTTTACTGGTATGGATCATGGGACATTGCTACATTTACTAGGCCAGGAGAATAGCAGCAGTGTGGGAAGAAGGGCTTCAGTTCAGATTTTCACCTCTGAGTTTGGAATTGCATTGGATGGGTGTTAGGGGTCTAAAGTGGGAGCATATTTTAGTTGAATGTGATACAATTTTACAAATTTTCTCCTGACCAGGTGTATTAGTTCTTCATATAGGTGGGAAAGACTTGGGTTTTATAACAGTAAAGGAAATAATAAGAATTATGAGACAGGACCTGATTCGCAATTTATTCCTTGGGATTCTTATAATTTGGTCTGCAAAGGTGTTTTGGTATAAATGGTGCCCTCAGATAGAACCACATATAATTTCCAGAAATAGAAAATAAATATCCTTTTGTGAGAAGGTTGGGGGGGTTCCATTAGGCACACGGATCTAGAGGGACCTGAGGCTCAGGATTTCTTTTTGAAAGATGGGGTTCATCTCAACAAATTGGGGTTAAGGTTATTTCATTTGATTTTGGGAGAAGGGATAGCTAAGACCAAAGCTCTTTTAGATGGTGATGGAGCACACGGGTGTGCTATGCTTGTGTGCTTGAGGGGGTTCTTGCCATTGTTATTGGATATATGTGGTTTTCTGGTATAGCCTTATCATCCAAAAAACTATCTGTGCTCATGTATTATTGGAAAAAAAGGTAGAAGTTATGGTAATCCTTAGTTTACTATACCTAGGTTAAGATAGCCAACGGCTGAGAAAAGTGAAAGAGAGTTGAGATTGATGATAATAATTACATTTATTTGTGGATGATTAGGAATGGAGAAGTCTAGAAAGTTTATTTAAGGAGGAGCTTTCCCCCCCTTTTCTCAGTTAAATGCAGGAGAAGCAGGAGGCATTTTCATCCCCACCCATCATCCCTGATAATTTTGGGTTCATGTACTGTATTAATCACGACAGAGCATTTGAGTACTATTTTTTGTCATGTTCATGTATTATTGTCACAGCTGGGATATGGCAGGGTGCTTGTTCTTATTATTGGAGATATGTGTTTATAGTGTGGAGATTGTGGTAGTCCTCTCGGGAATGGGGTCCCCATTGTACCCAACTACTGGTTTGGGGCAAGAACCGCTGTTTTTTGTTATAACCTAATGTTAATGTTAACATTAATAAATGAGCTGTGACCTTGTATTATTGGGGAAAGGGTGGTTCTGGAAATATTTATTTTACTATACCTAGGTCATGTTTAAGACGGGCATTTTTAAATGCATTACAGAAAATATGGGACAACTCTTGAATTGAACATAATATATTTGTAAAATATGTATTGTGAGTTTTATCATATATTCATGATCAGACTTAATGTTCAGTTTTCAGTGGCTTTATGTGAACATTTTGATTCTTAAATTTGCAGCTTGAAGAACTTTTTTATGAATATGGCTTATTTATAGAGAGCTCAACGTAATCAATAGCACTGTACTTAAGAGCAAGAGAGCTGATGCCTATAAACATTGATTTTTAAGATATCTACTGGCTGTGTTTGTGACATTTTGCAAATGTTGAGAAAAAACATGAAATACAAGTTAAAAATAAAATAGTCTAGTTAAATGAATGGATCAATTGAGAAAAGACAGGAGATCACAAGAGGAGTCTCATTATGTAATCTTAAAACATAATTTAAACATCCCTTTAAACAGTATAATGAACCTTTATAAAAACAGTATAATGCACCTTGCATGAAATCAATGCGTATAGTCCTGAAGCTCAAAAAATATCCCTTTGATGGGGTCTATCTATAGACCTGGAGCTTAGAATATAGCACGCTATAGTTATCTTTGTCCACAAATAATTGAATATATACAATAAATGCTTGGGGTGGTGTTCTTTCTTCATGCTCAAACATCCGGCTCATGTGTTGTGAATACAAATTTAAGTATGATGTTAGATGCATATTGTTCTTGATCCATGTACTATCGATATAATTCCCCTTCTTTTCTACTTCCAATTAAATAATGAGACACACAAGGAACTTGGAGTGAAATCAGGCCACAACATTATTTAACATATATAGAAAACAGCATGACCCTGGCAAGATCCATTGGGCGTTAGAATAAATAAACACACTGAACCAGCGTTTCTTGGGAAAACAGATTTATTAAAGCAACCATAAACCAATAACCAATTAACATAATTAGCATTGTTACATCACAGCTCAAATAACATCCCGGAGGAGGAGCCCAGCCCGGTCAGTAACCTCACGCCCTGTGCCCACGCCCAGAGCCTCCCAGTGCTTTAGTAAGCATGCCCATGAGGCAGGACAACGCCCATTTAAGCCCGTGGTCCAGGTGCCTCCACTCCCGCCAACCAAAGACATTCCTACTTGCATCCTAACTTAGAATTCACCGAATCCTAACCCTTCAACTCTTTTCCACCCCCTTTTTTTTTTTTTTTTAAACCTAGCTTAAGCTTCCTGAACTATGCTCAACCAACCTCGCCCTCTAGACATACCTTACTTCCATATCTGCTACTTTCCTACCTGACCACCATCTCAAGGGGAGGGAGGGAATCAGCGCGGACTGAGGAGGAAGCCCGCGAAACGGGCTTAAGTCCCTCCTCCTCCTCCCAACCAATCAGCATCGCCCAGGCTCCGCCGGTCACAAAGCGCTGCGTCAGACCCGGCGTACCTGGGCTGCCTCTGCGCCAGCCAGGTGCTGTTTTCTATACTGGGGGGAGATGATAAAATGTAGTTAATATCCTGAACCATGGGTGGAGCTACCTCCGGTGCAGCCTTTATCTCCTGGGGGTCCCAGTCTCAGCCTCCGACTGCCCCCAGGACATATCCCGGCAGCCCTAGGTCCCCTTGACCTCCTCCCCATCCTGAGGTTGTCCTGCCTGCTGCCTGTCTTCCACAGTGCAAACAGGAACCATTGGGGAGGAGCCAGACTCTGAGGGAGGCTCAGCTGCAGGCGTGGGGGAGTGGAGCCTGCAAGACAAAGGTAAGTGATAGATAGGAGAGGGGGGGGGGGAGTGGAGCCTGCAAGACAAAGGTAAGTGAGAGATAGGAGAGAGGGGATGGAGGGGGAGAATGAGAGAGGGGGAAAAGAAGGAGAGGGGAGGGAGAGAATGAGAGAGATGGAGAGGGGAGAGAAGGAGAGGGTGAAGAGAAGGAAAGAGGAAAGAAAAGGAAAGAGAAGGAAAGGGCAGAGAGAAGGAGAGGGGACGGGGAGAAGGAGAGGGGGAGAGAAGGAAAGAGGGGAAGAGAAAGGGGGTGAGGGGGAGAGAAAGGGGAGAGTGAGGGGGAGAGAAAGGGGAGAGTGAGGGGGAGAGAAGGAGAGGGGGAGAGAGAAGGGAAGGGAGGGGGAGAGATAGGGTGAGAGAGAAGGAGAGAGGGGTGAGAAGGAGGGAGAGGGGGAGAAGGAGAAAGAGAGGAAGAAATGGAGAGGGGGAGGGAGGAGAGAGAGATAGGGATGGGGAGAGAAGGAGAGAGGGGGTTGAAGGAGAGAGAAGGGGAAGAGAAGGAGACAGTGGAGAGAGAAGGGAAGAGATGGAGGAGACGTGTGAGGGAAATGAGAGTTTGGCTACACACACAAAAATGGGTGTGTATATAAATATATATATATATATATAAATGTTATTGTTGGCACCAGAGTGGGGTACGGAGGGCCCAATCTAAAAACATAATTTGGACCACTGCCACCTAGGGGGGCCCACATTTTTTTGCACTGGGGCCCTCCATTCACTAGCTCCCCCACTGGCCTGAACAAGCCACAAATTTCACAGTGGAACAGTACATGATGATTATGCAGCTGCTCTTCCCAAATAAACAGTGCCACTACTATAGACAAAAGCTGCCAGGTTCCTTATTAAACCTAATTGTTCCCAGTGAGGAGGCCAACATTTTATGCAACTGAATCTGTATAAAGATCTAGCTGAGCATTATTTAACCTATCATACAGGTCGAATAATTGGCTGTTAAAATGTTGTAAAAGTTTAAGCCAAATCCTTAGGTCTCTCCCTGTGTTCCAAATTATTTCTAATGCAATGATGAGATTGATTAACTCCCACCTTAGCCATGGTCAACCTATGCCAAAATATACAACCCATAAGATTTATTCCGACAAACGTTCAGCTTACCAAAAAGAGACTGTAAAATCTTCAACACAACTTTTTGGTATCAGATTTTATAGAAAGCTCACCTTGTAGCCTTAAATTGCTCTGGGGAAGGCTGCTGTGAGTCCTGCCTGTGTCAGAACTTCAGAATGGCTCCTCCCAACAACAATCATTATGTGATGATCCCTGCCTCCTTCTGATGCCCAAGATGAAGGCTGTCTGCTATATGTATCTCTTGGACTATGGCTATCATGATATGGGTAGGAAACATATCTGGTCCAGTCATAGTTATATCCATCAAGTCGTTCCGGAATTGCTTCTCCCTCTGTGGACATCTTTATTATGATAGTTCCTCTTAGCAGAGCTATGAACTATATTCGACTCTGGTATCGGTTGCTTGACCTTTGCCTATCTGATGCCTGAACCAGATTGAAGACAATGTCACCCTCTTGCAAATGCCTCAGGGCTGTAAGATGAGTAACAGGGAAGACACATTCATAGCAGATGAACCCTCATCAGGGTTAGTATTAGTATACACTGAATTGATCTATTATGTATTCACACCCCACAAACAGTCTATGCAGAGTACTATTTGCCTCTTGTGGTCAAAAGCTCCTTCCCCTCATCCTGTCTCCCCTATAGGTTGCAAACCATGAGTTCAACATTTCATATTTGTAATACGCTCTTTTCAAGTACTTGACTGATTCAATAATGGCTAAAACATTTTTTAGAAATAAACACATAAATATAGCTTTCATTAAATATACTCAATTTTACTGCAATTGTTTCTTCCAAGGGGGAGGATTTAAATGTAGGCTCTTTCTTTTAAAAGACAGCCACAATATTGATGTACTGTACTTAGAAATTGGTTTAAAAGAAAGTGCTACTCACAATATTTCTATTAATTTGTTTAAGAGACAAGTTTGCTGTTTACATTGCACATGCCTGCTACTGAGCATGTGCGGAAGAAGTGACGAGTTGCCGGATACTAAAAGCAGACCTCACCCTCATATAATATAACAAATTCCCCTCTCCCCTCCCTCCCCACGCCATAGTTCAGTTAATTAGTATATGACAATCTATTCTCCAATCTATAAGGAAGGCCTGAAGTTAGGTAAGAGTGAGCAACATTTAAATGTTTCTTTAAAAATGCCTTTATGTTCATAAAAGTTTTTAGTTTGTTTGTATTCTTTGCAAAGAACTAAATCTTTTTCCCGTTCTTTACATTGTTCCTTTACCACTGGCTACATTAAATGTTCCATATATTTTAAAACCTTTATTTCCTATTGTTCCCCTGTTTTTATGTGTATTGCGGGTTTGCTTTGTTTACCGCTCAGACGTTTTTTAAGTACTTTTTCAAAACCCAACAGAATGAACGGTTTTATGTTTTATATTCTTGAATTCTCAAGTGAAGGAAAAATTACAGCTTTCAAGGTTAGCATAGCCCAGTTAATGTTATTTTTTATGCAGCAGACCCATGTAGCTATACGCGCACATTTTACTAATGATTGTTAGCAGTCAGAATTATAAACAATTATACATGTAATTTAAATAATCAACATCTAATTTAAAGCTATATTTAGTAATCTTCAACTAAATGATTGGAAATTCAGACAGGGGTTTCTGGATAATTATTAAGTGGAAATCTCATTAATGGAACATAGTAATGCCACTGAGTGATAACCAGCGCTTGCTTAAATTGGGATATTTATCAAAATGGACTAATTTGCCTCATGTTGACAAAGCTTCATTTTCCTGCAGGAGACTTGTTCGTGAGTGATGCTAAGAGGTTTTTTTTTTTGTAATTAAAGAATTAGATCACTGTGGTCATATATTTAATACTATTTTGAAAAACGACACACATTACACTTGAAATAAGCAAACTGTTTTTACAATAAAATAAAAATAAAACAATAAAAAAAATGTAAAAAAATAAAACAATACAGCCTGTGTAATATAAAATTTTATGCAATTATGAAGCTTTGGCTCTGACATTTTAGTTTCTGCGGTTACTTAGAATATACAAAAAGTTCACATATGTACATTAGGGATGTGACATCTACAAGTGCCAATGCATTCATTAGGGATAATGGAATGGTAATTAGTTCACAAGCACACACCCTCATGAGAAAGTAAGACATAAAATAAATTAGATATAAAATATACAATTGTAAAGCCTGTGTTATCAAGATTAATTATTTAAAGAAACTGACCATAGTGTTTTTCTTGTGAGTAAATATATAGCCTGATACTGTTTAAAATGGGACATGTTACACGTAAGTACGGTAAATACTAAAATAGAGGCAAATATTATTTTATTAAAAGTCATACATATAAAGCAGAAGAAAGAATCAATGGAAAGCAAGCAGGAGGCATGTCCGGAGATGAAGAAGGTGAGTGTCTGACGTTGCAGATGCTGGTTATGGACTTATTATTGTGAAAGTCATCAATGTAATTAGGACTTCCCTGTAGTGTCATGTAGACTAAAAATCAAACAATTTGGTTAAATTATGCAGAAATTCTTTAATATGGCTCACCATAAAGAAGATCTCCTAAAGAAATACTATAGTTCAAGAAAAAAGTCACTTGTTTTTCAAGTATCTAACAAACTTTAACATTCACAGCCATGGACATACAACATTTTTTGAGAAAATCTTTCATTTTTGTCATTTGTAAATATTGTGTTTTGCTTTGTACTCAAGTTTCGAAGACTCTGGTTATGAACAGAGGAATCCATTCTATGTTTGTATCATCTGTTACTAAAAGTTAAATCATGAAGGTGTTTTGTTATCTACCATTGGAGGCATAGTTGGGGGATGAGGGAAAGAGCTATATGTTAGATAATTGGATTGAAATGATACCACACCCATTCCCTCAGGCTCTAAACGGTTTACGGGTTACCGGCTTGAAAACCTTGCAGTTGTTAAACCCAGAACTTATAGCCATACTAGCGAATTGCCCGTCAAAAAATGACGGCAATGAAATTGTAAGTGAACTAATGCTGTTGGGTGTATAATAAACAAATAAATAATACATTAATAAATTAATATACTTTACCTATTTTCAAATAATATATGCAGGAAGCATTCTGTTGAAGAGCTGACAATCTGTTTTGATGTTGCTGGAGTGGTGTGGAGCTGCTGTGTAAGCGGGATGAATGTGTGCAGTGTAATAGTGTGCGTGCGCGAGACCAAACCGAGTAGTCGTGTACTTCCGCATTGTTCTAAAATGGCGGCTAATGTGTGTAGTGTAATGTCTGTAGCGGAATATCCATAGGTGTTTTGTGGTGTTTTGCATGTTTCTTGTGGTGTTTTGCGTGTTTAGAGTGCTGTAGCCTCGTTTTCGTTTTGTTCGGCGGCCATTTTTTCTCTCGCTTAGAGAATTTTTTTGTGTCTAAACACTTTTTATTTTCAGTTAAAATAAGGTGTAACTTCATTTTTTGAGGTCCTGGATGCTCCCTCTTGCTGTAGGTAAGCTTTTTATGTATGTGTTTTGTGTATTTATTGTGTTTTTTCATTATTTCATGTCCGCGGGTTGCGGCCGATTTTTGCGAGGTCGTAATGGGTGTTAACGTGTCTCGCATGTTGTTTGCGTTACAACGTAAAGTTTGCTAGGGTCGCAGTTGCTGGCAAAGAGCGCCTTCGGCGCTCCATGCCAGCAACTGAGGCCCTCGCTTTGTGAGGGCCGCGGGCTCGCTATGCGAGCCCGCAGGTGTTAGCAACAACTTGTATGCTCACAAAAATCAATAGTGCACTGTAAATGATGGGGAAAGCAATGACAGACATTAGAATTAATTTCACCACAGTCTCAAGCTCGACAATCGGCAATAAAAATCCAATTTTGTTATGTGTCATTTCGGTGTTATATAGATCTCGGGTATCCGTGAGTTGATACATATCAGGCCACCCACATGGACTAGAACAGTATTGGTATTCATTTTTATTATTTTGTATTTTGAGGGTTTGCGAGTCCCATCGCATATTGGACAACCAAACCAAATTGTAATCTCCATGTTTTACTGCCATAATGATGTCGGCCTCATTTTCTATTGGTAGTTTTGAAATGGGTGGTTACGGCCTTGCTTAATTGGTCATGTTCCCGCCCTGAACTCCTACCCACAAGTGTTGTTTTATGGCTTCGGAGTTCGGCCTGTAACTTGCGGGCTTGTTCAACTGAATAGCACCAGAGTCGGAGACGAAAAGGAGCAATTGAATCAGACTCTATATTTATGACATTTTCCTCTCTAAGGGCCTAATTCAATTGCGATTTGGCCAATTGAATAGGGCTCTAAATAAGCACATAGCATATTTATTTTAAATAAGTATTTAGTTAGTGAAGACCTTGCCTTTAGATAGAAGTTCACTGACTAAGAGCTTCTGTATAAAAAATATGCTATGTGCTTATTTAGAGCCCTATTCAATTAGCCAAATTGCAATTGAATAAGGCCCTAATTATGCTCTTAGTTAGACTCAAAGTTGTCAAATATATTTTTTTTTCATTGCACAGTAGTCCTTTGAAATACAAATACTACTAAATAAATGGACCAATTGGGATAGCAGATAAGTGCAAAGTAGTAAGGACAAACATAGTAAAGACATTTTCAGATAAGCATAAGCTATTTATAAACAGTGATACAGAACATGCTGTCACTCTATAAACAAGAGTAATTATAATAATAATAATAATAATGTGTCTTTGGGTAGATATAATAAGAAGATGAGATGGGCCTATATGTTCGTATGTGCTATCAAATCTATGAGCCTATTCCATTCGAGCAACAAAAATAGCGTTGATACGTAAAATTTTCTGCAGAATTTTTTTTACTTTATGTTACAAACTTATACAATGCGTTTCAAACCAAGCACTCTTCATTGAAGGGCCTGGGTTATGGGACGCTTGAAAAGTTACACCAATCAATTAAATAACAGTTATTGACAGAGACCGATAATATATTTGTGAGCTTCCCCGTCCAGCATTTACTTTTTGGAGATTTTCACAAATTAGCACGTAGTTCCTGGAGCTGGTGAGAGCAGGCGACATTAGAGTTTGTAGAGGTTTCTATTTATTTTACGTATTTCCTTTACAGAGTAATTACTTTACACTTAATTTTACAATACACATAAATACTGATAACACATAGGGCCCTTTTAAATTCAAAGCCTGCAGTGGCCGTGGTACAGCTGCAAAGCCTTGAAATTTGATGGAGGTACAGAGTGATCAAATTAGACAAAGCCTGCAACATACGTGGCCGACATCCAAATCCATAAACCATGCTTCCGCACGTTCCATTTGAGGCCGTGAACATAAAATAATGAAATAAATATAATAGAGGGAGGGTGGACGGTGAGGTAGAAGGAGGGATGGATGACCTCATAGAGAGCAAGGAACACCTTGATCAGGGTCAGAGGGGAAAGGCCTGATCCCAGGGGGGTAGTGGTGAGGGGGACAGGCCTCAAAGTTAGAGCAGGGAGGCCCTGGTCTTCGGCTCAGGGTCAAGGCCTGGAAAGAGGTAGCACCTGTAATCGTTGATGTCGGTTTGCAGATAGGGATGTGAGGTCTGTAAGGTCTGTAAGGCATTGTTACAACGACAACTGGGCAAAGGTGAGGAGGATGATGGAAGAGCAGGCCAGAGCAGTGAGAGCTCCAAGTAGTCCCAAGTGGTCCTAAAGTGACTGTCCAGTAAAACAAGTGGGAGAGTTGATGGCCACAGGGACCGTCTCGGAGCTCCATGCCTGGTGACAACAAAGAATCCAGCCCCCTTGCCAGGTGAATATTGTATACACCAACATACCCCCACATGTACACCACACACATAGATAACACATGGGTCCACTACAGAGCCAGAGGAGGGAGTAGGGGTGTTCGCTCAGTCTGAGCTAGATATTGCAGGACCATGCCCTCGACCATCAGGATCTGTGCCAGACTGAGGGGCCCAGGAGAGGATCAGAGGGCCCTAGGAGATGAAGAGGAGGACTCATAATTCATGAGACTTGCTGGTCCGTCAGCCACATCAGTGGCATTCAACCCTACTGGCCCCCTTCTTCAGATTGATTTGCCACCATTGATTACCTCAAGGTCTATAATGCCACCACCAGCAGCAGCTCTTCCCACCACCAGAATGTCCTGACAACCACCAGGCCCACATGCCCCCAAGAACACCAGCTGTTTCTCAGAACTCCCCACTGAGCCCCCACAATGGCACCTTCTCTCACAATCTGCTCCAGCCTACAAGGACCCCCATTCCAACACTCACAGCTACCGGAAACCATGACGGAGATGCTAGTCCTCATGCAGGACTTGTGGGTCATAACCAGAAGAGGTTCTATAGGGAGGTTAGGAGGCACAACCGCCAGCTGGAGTTCTTCATGGCCAGGCTGCTCAGAGTGGTGCACTCGATCAGCTGGGCATGGACATTACCCTGCATGCTCTGATTTCTAGCACCCCAAAGGCCTCCCCACACACCTGCAGCCTGGTCCCTCCTTGTCTCCCTCCATGCCTCTGCCTCAACAGGTTCTGCTGCCTCATGGGGGATGCCTCCACCGGCAACCCCGCTCACTTAGGGTCAAGGAGTGGTGACACAGGGAGTGGGGGCCCTGTCTAGAGGTGTAGGAGGATATAGGGACTGCACCTATTATCTGACATTCTCAATAGCACTCCTCAGTGACAATCTATTGGTCCAAATGTTAACATAATCTAGCCTGGCTACAGAGTAAAGGGTCATGGCCAATGTGATGGTGATATTTTGTAAGCAGGTGATTACCCCACATCACAGGGTCCATGATCCTCTTCTCTTTGGACATGTAAGGTTATGTAAAACATTTCATCAATTGATGGTCACTCTGGAATACTGTTGTGATGGTGCAGGGCCTATAAAACATTTCATCAATTGATGGTCACTCTGGAATACTGTTGTGATGGTGCAGGGCCTATTTTTCCCTTACTATTAATCTTTTGTATTTTTTTATTTTGAGGCACAGTTCAGGTCCATGAAGGCAACTCTTCATTTTCTACCAAATAATTCACATTAAATATATACACAGCAGCATTGAGATTTTATCGATGACATCCCCCCAGCATAATGATCTCACACAGCATTAATTAACCATAACACATGTTTTATGACACATGGTTGTTGTTAAGATTAAAGTCTAACAATGGCATGTTAATCAAAACCAGCATTAATAAATGCGTTAGTTAATCATGTCATCCCCTCATCAATGTGAGAACAGATAATTTGGTCTCATGTAAGAAACAGACATTATGGCTGCTGACCTTTGTCTACTCTAATGGGTACATGATTATATATCATGATATCTTAACAATCAGTTATGATCTGGTAACACCTGTATACTAAAGGAATGTGATAACCATGTGGATACATTATATCATATAGAGATGGTGATAGTATTCTCGTCCTGCTGACGGTGGTCACAGCTAAACATTCCTTGTGAGATGCCATATCATTATTAAATGTGATGGCAAGTAATGTCTCATTACAGATACAGAATGGTTTTCACTGCTTGTGGATGAAGTTCAGATAAGTTGGTTTATTGGTACAGTCACAGTATTTACCACTGTACTGTACATACAGATTTTTTTTAGACAGTTTATTTATCTTTCTCTGTCTTTTTTAGCTGCTAACCACCTTTTTGACATTTGTTGTTCTTCTGAACACATTGTATGTGTGTAATTGAATTAGATTACATTATTCATGAGTTAATGCGTCTGTGTAATGGAGCAGATGAAGGCATGATGTATGTGCTATGCACATTACTGGTTACTTTGATTTTATTGAGCATTGAATTATGAGATTTGTATTCATCTGATCATGGTTCCTGTGGTATAATGGCAACATGTGACTCTAGTATTTGCTAATCATCATTATTATTATTATACAGTATTACTTTTACCCGTACAACACACCCATGGTATTAATGCATGGTCAGATATGTTTATGACTGTGCTCTGTGTATATAATAAACAATGATATTGTTATACAGTTTTCCATGTTTACGTGTGTTTCTCATGGTTAATGTTTTGGGACATCAACATAATAATAACAATTACTTAACTCTTATGATTTAGGGTATTGGTCATCATCATGTATAGCCATCCTTCATGCATTTGATGACTGTAAACACATGTTTGCATGTCACTAAAGTTATTAGTGATTGATGTTGTTGTGGCTATGTGTTTCCATTTCCCAGGTTAAAACTGATATTAATATAATTTTTAGCATTAATTCACATATTGTTGCACACAACACCTGAAAGCTGCTTGGAGTGTGACATGATGGTGACATATATATCCTTCTCCTCATTCCAAAAAATTTTTATGAGAACAATCCAGAGCATTCCAATGGCACAAGCTTGGATTACAAGCAATCACATCTATTAAAAAATTCAAAGTGTGCTCAAAAAGATATTTTAGACTATTTTATAAATCATGCATTAACAACATCATTAGTGATTATTTAGAGTCAATACTGTGATAAATATACATTGTGACAATGTTGTGGCTCACCATTCCACTGAAGGGTTCTTAACCATATGACATGCCTAATTGAAAAATGAACATTAAGACTAGCAGTAATTGTCACATGATCATTATTGGTATGCATGCAGTCACAAAGCGAACAGCAATGGTGTGGGACCTGACCAGTCTGATGCGTCCATAATTGCCGTTGATGGAGATAGGATTCCTTTTATGCCCATGTTCCTTGCATGTTCCATGTTAAAATCCAGTAGCTCGGCTGTGCTATCTAGTGATGTACAGTACCTGTGGCGTTCACCTCTTGCTGCCCATGATGGCATATCTCACCCCAATGTATGAGACCCAATTTTTGTGTGCAGATGACATACCTTCCCAAAACTGTGCTGTAGATTATCTCTGTCAGTACTGTGCTGTGGATCACTACTGGTATGTCTATCAGTTCAATAGTGATTGCTTTATATCATGTGTGTTTGCTGATTGGTATTAACCTCTTGCGTACTGAGTTTTATGTTCCCCTGGACATTGCAATATGTTATGTGGAGGTCAGATAGTGCCAATAATTGGTGTTATGAGTCAAACCTATTGATTTATATATTATTTTTAATTTTCCCATTTGTGACTGTAACATAATATTTGATTATATGATTTCTGAGGCTTTTTATCAATGTGCTGTCTCTTTAACAGGTTTGTCCAGTTGTGAGCACAACATTTTATCCTCACATATATGTGATGAGCTACACATGGAATAAAAATGTGCTGCTTTGGCTTGCCGCAGTCCTCAGGAGTAGCTCCCTCGCAATGCGGCTGCGATGGGTGAATAGAATAGTTAGGGATATTTACTTTTTCTTTTTGATGGTGCAACTTTGCGATATAGGGAAAAGAATGGGGCTCTAAGTTTCTAATAATGGAACACTGTGATATGACACCAAAAGCAGGTAGTTGCTTTAATAATAGAATGATCAATTATAAAATGTTCTAATTAAAGGCTTACTTTTGTGTTCTTATACAGGGCTCTCTAATGAATAGTTAGGTAGGGCTGATAAGAACAATTTATTAGAGTGATTTAAATTAGATGTGAAAAACTACTTGAAGGGCCACCATTTCAAATATACACATTTGGAGAGATAAAAAAAGGAGAGCAATGGGACCACCATGGTGAAGTATAAACAAATATTTATCCCCGCCAAAAAAAAACAAAAAACAAATGTATATTAGACAAAATGCATAGGATGATTGTATTGTTTTGTTATTTTAGGGCAACAAATATTTGTTTATACTACACCATGGTGGTCCCATTGCTCTTCCTTTTTTTATCTGTTTAGATTTCTCATGTATGCTGGTATACTGGTGTGTAGCATTGGTTCTCCAGAATACTGCCTGTTTGGAATATATTGGTGTCCAACTTTACTGTTTGTTTTGGAATATTAAAGTTCAAAAAAAGAGTCAATCCGGGACTATTTATTTTCAACAAATATTGTTTTATTATTTATGATCTCTTGAGAAATTGATCTAGACTCTACAATACTCTTTTTAAGAAATGCACTTGAAAATAGTCAAAAAGTTTTATAGTTAATTATAAATAAAGCTTCTCACTGCACAAGCTTATTTGTTGGAAAGCTTATTTTTGCAATTTTTGCAATAATCAGCGCAGAAGTAAAAACTGAGCAACACATTAAAGATTAATTGCATATAAAAAGGTAAAGGTTCTTATTTATTTATTATTTATTTATTTGTGTGAAAACATTAACAAGTTTTGATATTCAAAGAGTCATCTAGTAGAAAATTGAGCGCAGTGGTGCTTTAATTGTACGAGTACTTTGATTGGCATCGCCTTTTAATTGAAATACACTGAAGCAGATTACTGCACAGTAATCCAGTTTTAGCTTCATGTTAGTATTAACTCATGAACTTTGGATCACCGTGTGATAAACCCTTTCCAAGTTTAGAGATTTCTGGCCCTGATTGAACCATTTCTACACATAACAAGCCTCCAGACAGCAGAACCACCCACATGCTGCCTATTGCTTGGATTCACAGGTACACTTTAAAATACCAATTACATTATCAGAAAGATAAAGCAGTTTTACCCCCAATGCATATAAATTATTGTGTCTCGGCGCTTAATTTCAGTTCACTGTAGCATGAACCAATTTTGATAAAACTGTGTATCCTCAGAAACAAATACTTTAGTCTCTGTGCACATCTAAAGTTTCCTGAGCCAATAATAAATCATCTGTAACATATAAGCTATTCATCATGTTCCACTGTGGCAGCTTCGCTCATAGAGGCACAAGGAGTGAATAAAAAAGCTTTGCCTCAGTGCAATTACTATAATAAAGATATAAACTTTGTGCAAATGAGATTGTCAATATAAATGTCACTATACATTTGATGAATTACCTATTGGTCAATAAAAGGAGAAATTTGGGCATCATTATGTATATTGTATATGGCAAACGGAAACTCATTTAAATAAAAGAAATGGGTGTAATGCTGATTCAAATCAGAATATAATTTATTTATAACTGAAAAGCTTGAAATAGAAAAAGGAAACTCATTACTAAAGAGATTTCCATCTAAAATACAAAAGTAAACAATTTTATGTTGTCTACTCAGGAATTTAAAATGATATTACGTTGACAAGGTTGAATATTTCATACGCCAAAGCTTTAGATGTCGGTAACACCGTACTGAAATCGTTGGAAATCAAATCTATGGAGAAGAAATGCAGCTCGGAGAGTGATATTAAATTGAAACTGTCACGTCAAAATATTATATTATCTTTGTGATTTGTATAACAAGTCTTGGTGATGTCTTCTTGTTCACCTTCAAGGGGGGCTCCTGTTTCTTTGCATGCAGTCCCCATTGCTCAGTTCTGTTTTGATATTTGGTATCCTGGGTTGTTCTGTTGGTCAGTAAAAAGTTGAGTTTCCAGGACAGCACAGCAAGTGCCTATAGTATACTGCATGTTAGAGATGCCCCCTCTGTATACTTTACCCTGGATAGGATTTAGCCTAATGCAAACAGGGCTTGGACATATCAGATAGGAAATCATGGGATGGCATGCAAACAGGTTCAACTTTTTCCTTCCTATAATATCTTTTATTCATTCAATTTTTTTCTTATTTTTTACCTTTTCTGCATCATTCTCCCGTTTCCCTTTTTTCAACCATCACTTTCCATTCCACCCGCTCTCCCCATTTACCCCCTTTATTATTTCTTCCTTTTCTCTTAAAAATATATGTTCCACTTTTGCCATTTGGGCAATTGCGGTTGAAGAAAAAAACAGTTGCTTGTCCAGAATGTGCCCAAACACACAGTATTAGCAGCTGTGTTAGCCCTGGACATAACATTTTTTTTGGGGAAAACAATCTGAAATTTACAGGAATCCATTGTGTGTTTGTTAAATCACTTCTTCAGAGCGGTGTGTGGCAGGATATGCAATGAGAGAACAAAGAGTCTTCATTAAGATAATTGCATAAGACTGATATGGACACCATACCCTTTCCCTCTAACTGTCCAAGAAGCAAAAAGTTGAATCAATAGATGCAGGCACAGCTCTCCAGAAATGTAAACACTCCTCTAATAAACACAACTTCTACCTACATATAATTTTTTCATCCTGGGTTCCTCACATCACAGTAAAGATCTCTTCAAAAAATGTTGAAATATTTTTTGAATTTGTGAAATACATTCATTTTTTACTAAAAAATAAAATAAAACTGTGATTACTTGCTTTTGCATTACTGCAGCCAATCAGGTTGCAGGAATATGTGTCCCATTTAAGTCAATGGTAAAACTGCTTACATTTACAGTTTGAAGGGAACAGACCTTGTTATTTTTATAATTGCTTATGGCATAAAATGCCGGTTTCTGCTCTCTTGCCTCTCTGGAACTTGAACAATGCAGAGCAGTGCTCTGCTAGACCCGGTGCTCTCTGTTTAGGGAGCAAAAGAAAACAAAAAAAGCATTAACAAATATATTTGTGCAGGCATGGAATGCTGGACTCACATAAACAGGTCAGTTATAGGTTCATTAGTCAGTGCAGTCCTGAGTCCAGAGAAAAACAGCTATCAATCACTGTCTTCCCTATAGACAATCACCATCACTGTGCACACCTCAGCTATCTGTTATTACTCATGCAACAGCCAGTAGGCAGGATACACTTTGTATGTAACAGAGGCTTAAAACTTTAGATCTGTTATTAGTGTAATAAAAATATAGATCATTTTAGCATACAATCTGGTGCTCTTTCACACCATGAAGAGCACTTACAGTGAGGTAAATGGCACTTTAAAGTAAAACTGAGACTTTTCTGGTGGTGGATACTACCATCATTTGTTATATATTTCTCATAGACACAAAATTATTAGTTTGAAAATAAATCACCAATATTCTGCCAGAGGTTTTTCCGCCACACCTTTGATTTGTTAAACTTTTTAACTCAGCTGCACCCATGCTTGCTTACCCCCTTCCCATAACACGGGACAAGTCCATGACGCATGATTTTATTTTGATTATTGCTGGAGGTTGTTATGATGTGAATGGAAGTGAACTTTACAGCACAGTCAGATTTCAGGATGAGATCATCCCGGGTAAGATGAATTTTTCTGCTGTCAGTTTATGAGCACAGCGATGACAGATTTATTAGAAGAGTTGAAGGTGAATTAAAGTCCCAATATTTTCGTCCATTTCTTGGTAATGTACAGCTGCTTCAAACATTACATGTTTTTTCGATGTTCTCTGATGAAAAGATAAAGGCAGCAGGATAGTTGATAGCTCGAGATATTCACAAAGCAGCAGGAATAATTTCAGAGAGGGATTATGAGCACAATCTCAGCCTCAGAAAACCTCTGCTGACAGCACACAATGAGAACCTCAGCTAAAGACAGGAAGCCACTGGAAGGAAAATATCATGCAGTGTGCAAGTAAATGTGCAGCCGATGCATATATGTGTCTTTATATATATATATATATATATATGTATATATATATATATATATATATATATATATATATATATATATAAAGAGTGAGGTAGCTGTGAATGTCCAGTAATCCAGTTGAATAATAAGAGTGTTGCAGTGAATAGTGATACCTTTTTTATTGGACAAACGTATTCATAAGAAAGCGACGAGCTTTTGAGAGATCATGCCTCTCTTTATCAAGTCAAAAATCGATACTGACAAATCAGTATCGATATCAGTATCGCTTTAGGACTTGATAAAGAGAGGCATTATCTCTCGAAAGCTCGTCGCTTTCTTATAAATACGTTTGTCCAATAAAAAAGGTATCACTATTCACTGCAATACTCTTATTATTCAACTATATATATATATATATATATATATATATACAGAATTAAAACAGTTATTGTACCCCAATTGGACACCATGTTAGCCATAATGATCACTACATCCAACACCTAAAAATCTAAATACTTGTATGCTGCAGGAACATCAAAACAGATTGTCAGCTCTTCAACACAATGCTTCCTGCATATATTACTTCAAAATAGGTAAAGTACCGTATTTATCGGCATATCACACGCACCGGCGTATAACACACACCTCATTTTAAGAAGGGAATTTCTGGGGGGGGGAAAAATTCAAATAAAGAACTTTGCAGCAAAATCCTCAACCACAACCCCTCCTTAACCTCCCTCCTCATCCTCCCTCCTCAACCCCCTCCTCAAACCCCCCATCCTCAACCCCCTCCTCCACCCCCATCCTCATCCTCCTTCCTCAAACCCCCTCCTCAACCTTCCTCCTCACCCTCCCTCCTCAACCCCCCCATCCTCAACCCCCTCCTCCACCCCCCATCCTCATCCTCCTTCCTCAACCCCCATCCTCAACCTCCCTCCTCATCCTCCCTCCTCATCCTCCCTCCTCAACCCCCCCATCCTCAACCCCCCCATCCTCAAATCCCCTCAACCCCCCTCCTCCACCCACAATCCTCAAATCCCCTCAACCCCCCTCCTCCACCCCCCAATCCTCATCCTCCTTCCTCAACCCCCCTTCTCAACCTCAACCCCCCTCCTCAACCTCCCTCCTCATTCTAAACCCCCCTCTGCATTCTAACCCCCCCTCCTCATTCTAAACCCCCCCCCCCCCTCCTCAACCTAAACCACCAGGGTGCCACCCGGTATATGCTAATGATGTGGCGTCACCGAGTCAAGGAGCAGAGCGGAGGCCGGAGCTGAAGCACTTAAGTGAGGGGGAGGTATTTAGGGGGGTTTAGGTTGAGGAGGGGGGGGTTTAGGTTGAGGGGGGGGGTTTAGGTTGAGGAGGGGGGGTTCGAATGCGGAGGGTGTTTAGAGTGAGGAGGGAGGTTGAGGATGAGGAGGGGGGAGGGAATATCGGTGTATAACCCGCACCTATCATTTGCCCCCTATTTTCAGGGAGAAAAAGTGCGTGTTATACGCAGATAAATACGGTATATTCATTTATTAATTTAATAATTATTTCATTAGCATCCAAAAAAACATATACACAAAAAACAAAAACACTCTCACATTAAACATATAAGCCATTCACTGCGCTACTCACAACGACCGCCAACGCTGCTCATAGCACACAAAGCCTTGCAATAAGCTAAAAAAACATATCACCGCCGACCAAACAATAACACCAAAAGCACCTATCAGAAAAAAAACAACCAACAGACTCGCAATGATCGCTGGAGGCGCACATTGCAAGTCACGCTTTGAGCGCCGAAGGCGCTAAGCGCGAGGCTCGCAATGAGCGCCGAAGCATCTCGGACCACCAACAAAATTAATGTTTCGACCAAACAGCATTACCTGCCTTACAATCTTATTGCCGTAATTTTTTGACGGGCAAGTCGCTAGTATATATATAATTGTCAAACTGCGATTCGTCGTCACGTTTGCGATCCTCGCATAGCGAGGCGAGCCGTTGAGGCACAGAAGCTTTCCGAGCTTGCACGACATAGGAGATGAGCGCCGAAGGCGCTCATTGCCTGCGAACCTCGCAAAGTTGAGGCATTGAAACACACGGGACTTAGGCTGAAAGCAGTTAAGAAATCTGGGACTTAGTTAGGCTGCAAGCAGTTGAGTAACGCGGCACTTAGAAAAAAAAATCCGACCTCGCAATCCCTTAGCCAAAAAAAACACCAGGGACGTACGAGGTAGAAAAATACACTATTAGAAGGAACGAAAATGCTTGCGAAATACATAGGGCCTCATTCTATTATCGGCCGCAGCCGCTGCGGGGCCGCAAGGACCGGCCGCAAGCTATTTGGCTATTCTATTCCCCTCCGGCCGGGGACTCCGGCAGGCTTGCGGCCGGCGCCTTGCTATCTCTTGCGGCCGCACGCGCCGGAGGAAAGCCTTTGATCTAAAACGGCCGCAAGGAAATTGGACGTAAGAAAAGCCTGGTTGCGATTCTATTGCTCCGGGAACCCTGTCTGCAAGGCTAAAAACGAGCCGCAGCTTACTTGCAGCAAACAGGTCCCGCTAGCACCAATTAAGCACATAAAATAGCTCAAATAAAGCCATCCTGCACTTTGAGAAGACTATAAAGTGATTTTAGGTGTTAGAAAAAATAGCACATCATTACCCTATACTCAAATCCGTAAAATAATATTTTTTTAATATACGTAAAATATACATGTAAAAAGTCCAGAGTGCTTGGAGCACCTCAGACACGCCCACGCCGCAGCCGGAAAATAAACAGTTAATTTGAACTCGGGTTTGGGCTGATGTGCAAGCTTGAGAGTGGGTTACTTTTAATCCTCATGTCCCCCAATATGATCCCTAGCATTTACAGAGCTGTACAGTGCAGGCTTGAATTTATTTTTGACTTTTTAGATTTCTGAGCTTACGGCCGGTTTCAAGATATGCGGCCGGCCGTAAGAGGAGATCCTTGCGGGCCGTATAATAGAATCGCGAGGTAACTGAACCCCCGCAAGGAATCGCAGCCTTACGGACGATTTTAGAATGAGGCCCATAGACTATAGCCGCCATTTCACAACACTAACTTGCACATTACCACATTACACTTTTGAAACGGCGGTTCTCCCGCCTAAACAAACGATTTGCCCTTGCGCACGCAGCCTATATACACTGCACATTTAGCACATTGGTGACACTTTCTCCTCAGATGATCAACAGTCTCCCTGTACAAAAAAAAAAAAGCCAAACAGATTGTTAGCTCTTCAGGATATTGATTGCTGGATATTAATTACAAATAGGTAGCATATGTTAATTTATTAATTAATTATCATAAGGTATATTGATTTATTAATTAATTATCACAAAAAAAAGGTAACATCTCATATTTTACATTGCACTTACTTTATGAATAATGCTCATTGGCTGACAGGGATAGGACACTCAAAGCAGGTAAATATTTAAATAACTTTATTATGCTCTGACACCTGATACATTTTCGCAAGACGACACAAGGGACTAAGGGGCTCTATGCGAAATGCGAAGGCGCTCATTGGACTGTGAGCCTTGCAAAGCGAGGCCAGCAGTTGAGGCATGCACTGATCACCATTGCTTCACAAAGCGAGGCGACATGCAGTACTTAGGGTGCTATGAGTGACAAAGGCGCTCAATGCACTGCGAGCTCCGCAAAGCGAGGCGAGCAGTTGAGCCATGCAGTGAGGCAAAACGAGGCGACACACAGGAATTAGGTTTGCACTGCCATCCTCGCAAAGCGAGACATGCAGTGATCGCCGTTGGTAGTCCATAGGGCCGAAACTGCCAGCCTTGTAAAAAAGCTAGGCAACACGCAGGACTTAGGGGGCAATGAGCGCCGAAGGCGGCGAGCAGTTGAGGCACGCAGAAGACTCCCATTGTGTGACAAACAGCATTTCCACACTTTTTGATGGGCAAGTCACTAGTATATATATATCACATATAATAGTTTGTCGAAGCGAGGGCCACATTTGTGGAGGTGGAGGCTCCAACGTCGGCTCACTGCAGGCCGCAAATGCGGAATCTCGCAAAGCGAGGGGCTGCATTTGTGGCGGTGGAGGCTTTACGTCCCCTCACTTGTGGTAAAAAACAACCCAGAAAAGCAGGACTTTGAAAACAAAAACCACACCCCGGGACTTAGAAAAAAAAACTATACCACCCGCGGGACTAAGAAAAAAAACAATAACGCGGAATGAGAAAATACTGAAATACGGACTTAGACAAAAAAAATTACGACCAGCGGGACTTAGAAAAATAAAAAAATACGAGGTACCAAAAATATGAAGTTAACGCCCGAAATACGTACATCCAAAAACAACAAAAACACTACAAAATACAAAAAAAAACATTTAAAAAAAATCACACACAGCATGGGGGGACAGCCACGACATCTGCCAGTGAGTTTGCACACTAATTAAAGTCGACTTAAAGGAGTTTCGGATCTTGAAAATCAGGCTAAGCAAGAAAAGAATGGCGGCTAAAAAAAATGAAAACTAGGCTACCTGACACACAAATGCGCAAAACACCGCCGGGTACGTCCGACTTTTGCAAGGGACGTAAGAGGTACAAAAATACACAGTTTGGAAGCACGGAAAATGCTTGCGAGCCACGTAGCACATACACAAACAACACCATTTTGCAACATTAACTTGCAACTAATAACATTATGAATCGAAAATGGCGCTTTACACAACTAAACCAAGGGTTTGCCCTCGCGCACGCAGCATATTTCTAATGCACAGTTGGGACATTGATGACACTTTCTCCTCAGGGCAGCAACAGTCCAACTGTACATTGTATACTGCAGCAAAATAAAAAGAGATACTTAGCTCTTCAGGCTATTCATTGCTGGATATATCAATTACAAATAGGTAACGGATATTAATTTATTATTAACTAATTAATTAATTATTATTTACAAAAATAGACATATATATCTGTCTTTGTGATGAGCGCCAAAGGCGCTCAGAAGAGCAAAAATAAACGAGAGGAGAGGCTCCATCAAATTCATGTTCAATGCTTCAGTGACCTCATCTCCGTCGTCCCCTTCAATTTTTCCCAGCATTATAGTTTTCTCTAGGGAATCCTGTTTTCTCATGATATGTCAAAATATTTGAGCTTCAGCCTCATGATCATACCTTCCAGTGAACAGTTTGTCTTGATTTCCTGAAGTACTGATTTATTGGATCTTCTTTCAGTCCAAGGGACTCTAAGCAGTTTTTGTCAACACCACAATTCAAAGGCGTTAATTCTCAGCGCTCAGACTTCTTTATGGTCCAGCTCTCACATATTTATACCTATATTTCTATACAGCATTTAAAAAGCTGCACGTAATATTATCGATTATTTAAGGGCAGTAACTTTAACACATATATTAAAATATACTGTAAAGTCTAACGTTCCTAAATTCTTGATAATAGAGAAGGATACATTTTCTAATGTGGACCTTGAAAACATGCTATGGGATAAAACATATAATAAAAGAATTAAAAAATTGTTCCAAGAGCCTTTATGAAACTTTGATTTGGACTTAATAAAAGACTGAACGTGATTACACAAATACACAAGATTAGCTCGGAACTGTTACCATTTTAAAATGTGGATTGGACAAATTGGGGTTTAGAAGCATTAAATGATCTTTATCTAAGAGGAGGTTTTAAAACCTTTGAATACATATGTAAAGAAAATAAGATTCCAAAAGAGAAATGGTTGTTTTTTAATATGCTCTATACCGCAATTTCTAAATCTAACTATAACTTAATAAAGAGAAGAGTATAAACATCCTTTGAGATCTCTTTATATAGCACCAGAACAGATGCAATCAATAACAAATTGCCTTAAGAGTAAAAAATCATCAACTTAGAATATAAAATCTATAAAAATATTAAAATGGGAACAAGAGTTGCAAAAGGAATGGAATGAAAAGATATGGTTAAGAGCATATCAAGCTACTGAAAAATGTATTAAGTATACCTCCCTTAGAGGAGTTAAATTTAAGTTGGTTCAGAGGTGGTACATAACTCCAGAAAAATTGGTAATAATGAACCCACAAGACAATTCAGGTAAATGTCGGAGATGTCTTAAGGAGGCAGGAACACAGAAGCACATGTGGTGGACCTGTTCAAATATTCAATCATTTTGGTCAACCTGTCAACATGAGCTTAAGTTATCACCAGATATTGTTCCACATATTCTATGAAAGAATCACAAAAGTAAACGTTAATATGATTATCAATATTCTAATAGTGGTGAAATGGCCTTCATTGGAAAAAAAACGACCTTACCCGCGTGGAAAGAAATTAAAATGATGGTCGATAGAAATGTTCAGATTGAAGTGGATTTTGTCAGATATAATCCAGAACAGCAAATTAAAAATAAACTTAAATGGTCACTGTTGGAATGTCTACATGTACATTTTCGTCTCGGCCTTTGGTCTATACTAGAGTGAAATTGGAGTTGCTCCAGTGGACGGTGATGACTGACTCTACCTCTGTGGCCCCTCTCCTTTTTTTTTTTGGAGCAGTAATATAAATAAAATAAACTTTAGTTATGGAGAGTGTTCAGCCTCTGTAATGTTGAGACTTGTTCTGATTTAATATAGGTGTTGACACTCTTTATGTTATTTACTTTGCTCTAGAATATTATGTTTTATGTTATGTACGCTATTCAGAATGGGTCTTTTGAAATGGTCTATGTAATATACAATGTTAGCCCCTGGTACCTATCTCATCTGGCAATTAGATGACAGTACTCTGGGAAATTATTGGAAATGTGCAATATATCGCTCTGGATGGTTTGTATATTGTGAATGTTCTGTATGTCCTGTCAATTTTTTATACAATTAATAAAAACAATCTTTCAATTACTCCAACTGAAACTGATGGTTTTAGAAGTCACATTCACATTTCCCAGGTAAAAGTTTACCAAACATTCACAGCACTAGCTAAAAAAAATTGCAGCCCTATAAAAATTGGAGCTACGTGTTAAAACGTAGCTCATAACGCCGATTTTATGTGTTACGGGTATTAAATTAGCCCAGTAACGTTGCTCCCATTGAACTTGCATGTTAACACACAGGACGGCCGAGAATAGGCTACGCGCTGAGCAATGTTGAACTTTTGCACGTAAATCCTTTGATCTGATGAGCCCGTAACCGCTACTTGTTTAATTCAGCTATTAAATTGCAAAGTGGTCACTTGCAAGCAAGCACGTAACACGTTAATGGAGCCCAAAGGCCAATGCGTGCTCTAGAGCAAGGGGGGTAAAGTACAATACGTAGCACTTGTAATGCAAATAACAACACTCTACTGTACATTTATTAAAAGGGAAAGTGATGTTAGGTCTTGGAATTAATAGCACAACATTCTCAAACCCTGAAAAATACTTTATTTCCCGGATTATATTTTGTGTTGTATCGATCACTGCAATCAATGTGTTACGACATATACTGTAACTCGCATGTAATAGAATATCATATTTACTGCTTTATTAGTATTGCATTATTTCTGGCATTTGGATCTGATCCCAAACTGTAATTGAAGCACGTAGGACTTCGATATCTACCTTCCCATTTTTCAGTGACGTAACGCTAACGATCTCTTTTTCCATTGGCTCCATCTGAACCAGTAACTACGTGATTGCTTAATTGTTTGCGTTCGAGTACGCAACCCTGACGGCCGAGAACTTGTTTGCAAGATAGCATTTTTCGCTCATAGCTCGCAGCCCTTTTCTAAGTCAATAGCAATGTAAGTAGGCCAAATTTGGAGCATGCAGGCCTTACGTGCTATACGATGGACTTACGAGTCTAGAATTTAATATGGACCATGGTTTTTACGTCTATTACTTCGGTCTATTGGGCAAGAAAAGATTGGCCTCCGAGGGGATATATGTTGGTTGGAGGACAACATTTATTCAATGAACCTTTTGTAACATGAGATAGAATCATACTGCCACCACTACATATAACGCTCGGCCTGATGAAACAATTTGAAACAAAAGGTTTTGAATAAAGACGTGTGTGCATTGAATACATAGCGCATAAATTACGTGGACTTACCATGGAAAAACTGAAGGCAGGAATTTTCGATGGTCCATAGATCCGACAACTTATAAATGACCCGTATTTCATATCATCAATGAATGAAATCGTATCATGTGCCCTGTCTTCACTTGTTCTTGTTGTGAAACACTTTCTCTGCAACAAGACGAGGTAGACAACTACACACAATTAGTAGAAGATATGCTCTTTCATTTCAACATGCTTGGCTGTAACCTGAGAGTTAAAGTCCATTATCTGCACAGTCACTTAGATCGCTTTCCAGAGAACCTTGGAGACTTAAGAGAAGAGCAAGGTAAAAGATCTCATCAAGACATAAAAATAATAGAAGCCAGATACCAAGGAAGATGGGATGCACACGTGATGGCAGACTATTGTTGGAATCTTATGTGGGATTGTCCTGGCAGGTCCCACTTGGAAGTCTTATAAAAGGAGCTTCTGTGTGTGGAATGACTGGCAGTTTGTATCATAAACTGTGCTTTTGGTATGGTATAAGTAGATTTTTATGTAGTCGAATTTTCTAATAATTTTTATTATGTTTCCATCATGCTTAAAATATATTAATTAAAACAATACATTCAAATATCCTGATTTTTTTTATGGTCCTGCAGAGTTTTATATAGCATATGTTCTGTATCTCAAAAACTAGAGCGGATAGGGGAAGACTGGTGCCATTTTTGGAATCACCAGGTCAGATATACCCAAAAACAGGTCTAACAAGTGAGACACCAAAATCTGTATTGGCCTCCTCAGAAAGCTGATCAGCAGAAACCAAAATGGTAGATTGCACTGCAGCATAATTGTATGTAAAAGTTATAAATGCAGGCTGTATCTAAAACAGTTTGAGTATAGTTCTTCAAAAGCATACATTGTAAATATTGAACTACAGTATCCCTTTAATTTATTAACTAGTATATGCATTCATCACTTTCATGCGGACAACCATTGCCTAGTATGATCTGCTTAAATGAGCTGCTTTCTCAACATAGAGAACCTAGAAAACTAACAAGATTTCCATTAGTCAAATGATATCACTGACACTTAGGACTGCCACATTTCAAGCAAAGCAGTAGGTCTGTTTCCACATATATAAAAAGATTAGCAGAAACAAAAACTGAGGCTCAAAATACAGCATATTACAAATAATTCAAACCTTTTCCAATTATCAAGTGAACAAAAGAACATTCTGCAAATATAGGAGCAAATTGATGCTGTTTAGCAATGAGGGATATTACAGCTGTGTAATACTGAACTAATAGTCACTGTGTCACTATGCTTATTCAACCATTCTGTCTCGTATTGATCTCAGCTTATCTCAGTCTTTCTTTCAGTATGGTTTGTACTTACAAGGAAAGAGACTGAATGATTTATTTGGCAGGTTGTATGCACATTGAAGACTCTCACTTCCTGGCATATAGACGGGGAAGAAGTGAAAGCAGTGACAGAATTTATTTAAAATATCTGCAGATGGTGACTGTAGTCATGAAATTAAAAGATGTTTGCTTCTGGGGAGGAAAGCTATGGCAAGCTTGGACAAGCTAGTAAAAAGTAAAGATATTAAACTATCAACAAAGGTCTGCATAGTCCAAACTATGGTATTCCCAGTAGTAACATACAGATGTGTTCGCTGGATCATAAAGAAGTCTGAGCGCTGTAGAATTGACGCCTTTGAATTGTGGTGTTGGAGAAGACTGCAAGAAGACCCAATAAATCAAGACAAACTGTTTACTAGAAGGTATGATCATGAGGCTGAAGCTCCAATATTTTTTGACCATATCAGGATTCCCTAGAAAAATAATCTGATGCTGGGATAGATTGAAGGTACAAGAAGAAGGGGACTACGGGGGCGGAGATGGATAGATGAAGTCACTGAAGCAATGAACATGAACTTGATGGAGCTCAGAGAGGCAGTGACTGAGAGATGTACCGTGTGTGCTGTGGTCCAGGGGGAAAAAAATCACAAATGTATAGTTTTATTTTGTATGCAGGTTAAAAACAGTTAAGCAGAACACCAACATATATGTCCATTTTTTAAGTTTCTGTATACAGAAATTATAACTTTACTTTAAGACCTCAAAAGATGAATAGGGATGCATGATACAGATCCCCTACAAAATACCCACAGTGTCTCTGTTTGAATTAGACTTTAGATGGGCTGCTGGACAAGGGTCCCACATCACAAGGGCTTAGCATCAGTTTAGACAGAGGTGAACTGGCAATGATTTGGCTAATGGTGACTACAAGGTCACCCACATAAAAGTATAATAAATTCTATTTTGTTAGGTAGTCACAGGAAACAACAAGGAAAACAGTAACAGAAAATGGGGATATTATAACCAGTGGGTTTAACACTCCATCGTAAATGTCTAGGGACGTTTGGTAACAATCTCCTTATCTTATTCCAAGCTTAAGCCATTCAGTGCAAGATGTTGATAATACATGGGCAGTGAAATAAAAAAAAATCTTATATAAAACATAGCAAAGTTGCACCACAATTAAACATAATATTGATAAGTGTGACAGAAAACACCCACTCAGGGCCGTATCTACCTTTTTGGAGCCCTTGGGCAGTGAAGTGAAGGAATCCCTCCACGGACCCATGTTTGCCTTTTCTGTACATATAAGCTCCCTTTCCTGTTATAACTGTCTTGTTCTAAGTGATTACCCCCTAGTAGCCAGTCTATGAACTGCAACATTTCATTTTTTTAAGCCAGAAACCTTTTTTTAAGAAGTTGCGCCCTTCACAGGGAAGCGCCCCTGGGCAGCTCTCTAGTTGGCCTAATGGCTAATCCGGCCATGCACACACTGTGATGTGGGGTCATATTTTACAAGACCCCAATCATGTCACAATATTCATCACTTTTTTAACCCATTATCGTTGAGCTTAGTTTTACTGTTCTGGTGGAGAACTGGAAGCTAGGCAGGATTTAATGAGGTGAGAGGGACGGGCATGATGTGCTACACTGAACTGATCCAGGGAACAATATCTCACAGACTGCCTGTCCCTCAACTACTAAAAGTTATTTATTTTTTTAAACTAAGAATATATTCTAAAGTGAATGTAATATGTCACAACTGAGTTAGAATTTAATTGTACAATGCTACATAATACAAAAAAGTGAAAGAAGAGTAAGAAATATGAGTAGAAAAGGAAATATCACTGGAGACTAAACTTACTTAGGGTAAGCTTTATCAATCCTTGGGTGCTAAACACGGGCCAGATTACCAGGACTTCCTGCTGCGCACAGATGTATCAGTTATAAATACTGAGATGGTGAATTACCTATCTATGTACAGTAGAGAAATCCTGAATTATTGGCCTGTGTTTAGCAGTCATTGCCCACCCCACAACACTTCTGTGAATGTAAGATTACACCGTTATAATAATGAATAGAATAGTCTAACCACACAGCTATGGGATGTTGAACTAATAGATACTATGCTGTGGTAAGTCAACCATAATGTCTCTTATTGATCTCAAATGATATTAAGACTTTTCCCTGGTTTGTACTAGACCTGAAAGCTAATCCCTGCCTAGGTTTAAGCAGTAGGGTATGTGCATTTTATTATTATCTTTTATCTACATGTATAATTCTTCCAACTGAATACATTATATTCAAGCACCTTAGTCTGTGCTGAATTAGGTCACGTCTACTCACCAAGCCTGTACCTCTTTAATGGAAAAAGCGTAATCCCTGTGTGAGAGAAGTAAGATTCACATTCAGCTCTATGGTTAATTGAGCAACACAATTAGTTTTGCTCCAAATCTGCTTCTGGATCTTTTTTCCATATGCTTCAAACCTATTCAAAGTTCCACACCAGTAATCTTACACACAATGGAGGAAATCCCTGAGGACCCCTTCCCCGCTCAATCCCCGATTGCCCCCTTGCCCACTTAAACCCCATCCCCCTACCCTGATAACCCCATCTACCTAACCAAGAAGGTCCATGTCAATTAAAATGTTAACCCGGTAACCCAACTGGACTTCCGAGGCGTCTAAAGATTTAACCCCTGATTAGGCGGGCTATCCAACTTGATTGAAATGTTTCTGGTCCTCTTCAGTCTTGCTTGAAGCCCATGGTCCTCATCATCTGGGCCAGGAAAGGGCCCCCATAAAAAAACAAAAAACAAGCTACTCTAAAAAAAATGAACGTAATCTAACGGAGCTCCTCCGCCGCAAATTAAGTTTGCCTGTTTCTGCATTGTAAATCCGGTTATTGAGCATTCTAAATGGCTAAAAAAGATGTTAATTATATTTCAGACATAATAGATTTACAGTTGTCACCCTGCTCAATCATTTTGACCAATCAAACTGCTCCAAATTTAGATCCCTCAATCTGAGCAATATGATTGGTCCAAATGATTCAAAATTGATATTGAGCAGGGTGACAATGGTACACCCATTCTGATTGGCTGAAATATGACATATATTGCAGTTTGTCCTGTTCATGGTAGAATTGCCTGGTATCTCAGGGCTGGATCCCTCTAGTGAGTGGGACCAGACTGATATACTACAGGATATTTCTCCCTGTGAAGGGCACAAGTGAGCTAAAAGAGACTGCTGTCTGAGTAGGTAACTAGACCTATAGAGCAAACCTACTAAGGTTTTGTTTGTTCTCAGATGAGTGCCTCTAACACTTTGTTTTATCCATTTCAGCAAATCAGAACGCTCAAAAACCCTATTTAAGCCGCAGAAAATGCGGCACTCGCCATTCCTGGCAAGGGTGCCCCTCCTATTTTTTTTTTTTAAAGCGTAGTGTTTTTTATGGAAGGCCCTTTCCTCGCCCAGAAGATGAGGAACATGGGCTTCAATCAAGACTGAAGAAGACCAGAATCTCTTTAATCAAGTTGGATAGCTTGCCTAGTCCAGGGCAAAAGATTGAGAACCAGGACGTCAATGATTGTCGTTGGATGATCACGAAGTCTAGGTAAGTATTATTAATTAATTAATTAATTAAGAGAGGATAAAAAGGAAAGAACAGGTAGATAGAAGGTTAATTAAGTTAACCATGGAGGTCTGTATATGGTATAGGGCAATTGATTAGGTGCTGCAGGGGTTAATTCTTTAGATGCCACAGGTCCCTCATGGCAGGTGGGGGTTTATTTTTTAATGCCGCGGGGGTCCGATCAGGATGCTGCTGGCAATAGTTAATTTGTAGGTGCAACTGGGGTTCTTTAAGGACCCAGTTGCACACGGTTAACAGTTTACCATGGGGGCCTCACTGGACCCCCATGGTTATGTAGATGGGGTTGATTTGGGTAGGGTGATTGTTTTTGAGTGGGGAAGGGGCGATTGTTAGTGAGTGAGGAGGGGGAAAGCAGTCGCAAAGGCATTTTTATGCCTTTGCAAGTGCTTTGGAGTACTGATAATATTTTGTAAAAAAATCAGGGATTTTAGGAGTTGCAAGAGCCAAATAATTTAAGTTTATTTGGAACTGAATAGCTTTTTGGAGCTCAAGCAACTTGTAAAATACCTGAAAATTTGCCTTATTTAGCATCTATGGTTTGCCATAGTCATCAGTGGTAGTTCTCTATGGGTGAATAGAATAGCTAGGGAGATTTATTTTGCACTTAAACACAGCAAATTTAATAGGGCAAATAGTCGGTATTAATAGTGACAGGAATGGAGAAACTACTAAAGGACATCAGGCTGGACATACCGTGCCTCAGCAACGTGTCCTGTGGGTGCACTTTTATTGCTGTTTACTGAATTGATATTTTGGATCTGACACTGAACTGTGACTCCTATTATTCTTGTCGATCTCCAGCCCTGACCTCTTGCCTGCTATGTGTATAACCTTGCCTGCTGCAAGTCCCTAAGCTCAGATATTGACCATTTCTCTGCCTATAATCTTTACCTCTACTTCATAAATCCATCTTCTGTTTAGCAACTACCAGCATTATATTACAAAATCAAATGCAAGACTTACCTAATGTCAGTAATAATGGGACCTAGTAATTGCAATAGGTAAAAACACCAGGCTGAGACCTGCTGGAGCCAGTTACGTGCCAGATTCAATTTTGTTGCTATCATGAAATGCAGAAGGTAGGTCTTGAATTGGTAAACCAAGTAAACAAATTTTTAGATTTCCCTTTAATAATTATATAAAATATATTATGAATGAAGGATTGTAAACATTTTACATATTTGCATATTTGTATTTAAATTGCAGTTGTGCACATTAAACATATTTTCTTTGATGACATTGCAAGCTTTATAAAAGCTTGTACATCAGATGAGAGTTGCCAAATCTTTTTGCCAGCTGCTCTTGGCTTATTTTACCAAGCACATTACTGCATATCATTAGCATCTGTTCACCAATGTTATTCACATTTATGCATCAATTTGTGCTTCAGATAATGGCAAAGTTAATTTAAGAGAGGATAAAAAGGACAAAACAGAATTTGATTGCTGATAAGAACTCCTAGGCTCCTGTTTGCCCATATCCCCTGTTTGCCCATATCCACTGTTGTTTTTTTACATTCAGAACAGTTTTACATCTACCAAATATGTTCCCTTAGCCTTTACCATTTTTAGATTGAAACCTTACAATAGAAACCACCATTGTTATGCTCACACTACCTCCAAGCATCAACATTTTTCTGTAAAATAATTTTAATTCCTCTAGTAAGCAACGGTGGAGACAATGAATTGAGAGCCCTGAAGTAAAACAATACAGGATTTCCAAGTTTTGCGTTCCTCTTCTCAAATTACTGCTACTCATCCTAGGATTGTTAATGACAGATATGTATATAGAAATATGTTATTTCCCAGTTCTTATGATATGGAGTTAGCCCATGAAAAATAAATAGCTGTCTATGTAACTTGAGTGCGGGCTTTGGGTGGCCCTGTGGACAGATATTCACCCTCACATGTTAGGCATTCCAGCCTGCAGTCAATATCTATCTTGTTGCTCTTTACCCTCCAAACTTTGCTTAATAACATCTTTACCTCTCCCAAAAAAAGGGACATAGGGACATGGAGGTGCACTTTCCTTTAAGAGACTTTTGTAAGATATGGCTTATGCAGTGATCATTTCTAAGGATTGTGCCTTTAATAAGTGTATATTATAAAATATATGTAGTTGAAAAAATCTTTATTTATTTATATATATATATATATATATATATATATATATATATATATATATATATATATATATTCCCTGAGAAACTTGAGGTGTGACTATCTAGTCCATTCATACTGTAACAAAAGACTGATGCCTGGCGTTGTTTATGGGTAAACAAAAGAACAGTTGGGTGTGGTGGACTGTTGCATCTATCATATAGACAGCATAATAGGGGGTCTCTTGGAAAGAGTGTGTATATATGTAAACAAGGGGACATCTGTGTGTGTGAGTTTCCCATCTATTGAGTTTTTATGGAGTTTGGGGGAAGGTGAGATGATTTCAGTGAGATGGACAGTCACATATCAAGGGGGTTTGTCCAAGAAAGATATACAAAAGCTCAGAGAGTTCAGTCTAGGTCTGGAAGTCTAGGAGTGTGTGTGTGTCCATGAGGAGGTGTCCAGAAGAGCCATCCAGAGGAGTGCCCAGCTGAGCAGAAGCCATGCTGTGGTGTGACCTGAGACCTAAAGACATGGAGTCTGAAGATATTGCTGACCTTTGGTGTAGTATCTAGTTATAATGTAGTATATTATTCATATAAGTATCTTTTTGTAAATATCGTTTTATCTACTGTCTATCTGTTTGTCTAAAACCCATTATGTAACCGTATATTGATTTATGCAAAATATATCCTTTTTAATTAACTTATTCATATGTTCGTTTATTGATTTGTTCAAAAGAACTTATTATTTGTAGAAATTATACATTAATTGTTTAATTATTAGTTAATTTCTTACACTTTGAACCCTGACACTATAAAAGTCTAGAAATTATAGGTTCTCCTAAAAGCAGGAATAAACTTAGGGTGAAAGTATTAAAAAATATCTGTATAAAAACCTATTAGAAATTAAAAGTGTTCTTGATTGATACAAGCCATGTTACACCCTAGAAAACAACATATTAAATCCTTCTGTGTCTATGCCACCACCACAAGCTTCTGGCATTTCTAGCAAGTCAACCACTCCCATCCTAGTGCTACAAATTCTTCCATGAACTAGCCCGATTTTGTGTGACATCTGCACACTGGCTGCAGCATTTCTGTTTTACTTGCATCCTCCTTATTTAACCTGTTGTATATCATAGGAAAATAAGTATTTTCAGTCCGTAACAGAAAGTCACAAGATCACTGTCAGTGCCAGAAGGTTGGCTTGACAACCAAGCTTTGAGAAAATGAAGGAGCACAATGTATGTGTCAATAGTCTAAAAATTCAGGTTAAGTACTATATGTGGATATACATTGGTGTAAAAGTACTTTGAGCTGTAAGGACATTAATTCATGAGTAATTCGGCCATATCTCTTTGCATTTCCAAAATATTACACTTTTAATCCATCAAAAAGAAAACTGATTATCTCATAATGGCACAAGATAATAATTCTATTTTTTCAAATTGTTAATAATCAGTGGGTGTTTAGTAATATAGAAAGCTAATTCATTATGTCTAAATAACTCATTACATGACACAGCTTGGGTTTCATTTTTATTGGAAATAGAAATGCAAATAAGAACATGGGACGAATTGACCTAATAATGGAGTCCTATGTTTAATATATTAAAGTTTCCCCACTACATGGTAATAAATCATTAAAACATTGAATTAGATTTGTTGTATTTTCTGAAGGGACATAAAATTGATATTTCAGTTGTTCTTTCAGAATAAGTAAGTATCTGTAGCAAGTTATTAAGATAAAATGCAAATATATAGTAATAAGACTTTAAAACTGCTAATGAATTGTAGGATGAAAGTAATAAATGAGTCTTTGGTGTGTATGAACAAGCAGATGACAGAAAAGGAAAGTCAGAATTCATTACCTAACAAGGGGATGATTAATGACTCATAGACCCCAACTTGAGTGGATTAAGGAGTGAATTAGTCTTTGCCACTGGCTAAATAAATAAATGAGTGTCTGAACGTGACAAAGAGTCTTTAATGTACATTCAGAATTTTAAAGTGCATGAGTAAGAAGCAAACAAAGTAAATCTGTAATTAACTGTGTAGGCATTTTAATAAAGTCACTGGGCCAGACTGTACTAATATTAAGTTGGACCAGGTGAGAGCAATCCTTTTATGACACTTTCCTAATATAAACATAACTTCAAAATGTGTAATGGAGTGTCCCTCTCACCTGGTTCCCCATGCTGGTCTGAAGTCCACACAGGAGATCATGATGTGATTCATTACTGGTGACCTAACTACATCTCTTTTTTCCTTTGATATAAGATAGTGCCTTACAGATTTATACATCACTATTGTGCAAGATAATGGTCATTATGCCCCTTCCCAAGCTTGATATTTTCCATTCCAAATGGGTAGTCTGAGAATGATGTGAGGACCACCTTGGTCCTTCAGCATCATTCTCAATAATGTCTCATCACAGAAGAAATGTTATAAGAGAGCTGCTTTTAGTATTTAACACCTACCCCTTCCTTGGCAGGCAGTTGTAAGGCAAATTGCAAGCCCTGCTCTGGGTATCATAGACACCTCCAGGGACCACACTAGGTGTATGGCCTTTTCCTTGCATATTTATGCTCTTTTTTGAACAAATATTTTTTTTTATCATACATTGTTTCTTTAAACCCTCTATAATAAGACAGTGTTAGCTTAAAATAGTTAAAAAAAATTACACAATTTATATAGCGAAACAATTAATGATACTATGCCATAATTCAGTTTTGAATCAGTAGTGTATGCAAAAATACCAAAATAATCATTTACAAACTCCCCATGATGATTGCTAAATTTTTCTGTTTGAAAGCAGCAGCTTTTGTTAGTTGACACCCCTGAAAATCCTTGCTAGCATAAAATTCATAATATGTTTTGGCCAGTCAGGAGAAAGCAGAGGTTAGCTAAAACATTTGTATCATACTCTGGGGTTCCTGTGTTGCAAAGCAGCATGGGGTATGTAGTCTCTCTCTCTCCTTGTGCTCCGATTCAGCTGTGACCTCAGACCATGGGATTCCATCCTGCCGCCGTACTTTCTTTGGTCTCTACCAGAAAGGTCAAACTCTGTATCAGACTGCCTTTCCTCTGTGTACTTGGTTATGTAAGCTCCCTGTGGATGTGCAAAGCTGGATTTTACTTTCTTGCCTATAACTTTGTAAGTACACTGAACTTTTCTATATAACACATATTTTTTTCTGATAATCGCTATCTGTTTCTTACCAAACATTTGAAACCCAGGAAAGTTACTACCTGTAAGTACAGATTAATACACTAGTTTGGTCAAAATTATTTAAACACCCAAATGTGCACGGTAATCTACAGTCTGGTAGTTTTTTGTTTTATATCATAACTTATGTTTTAAGAGGTTTAACTCTTATATATGGTGATGAGATACAGGCAGAAGTATAGCTGTGGTACAGTGGGTTTCATTTACACAATGCACTATGCAAGGGAATTAGAATGAATGAAGCAAATCTTTATGCAGATGCTCCACCATAAAAGGCAAAGCTGTGATCAGATCCCTTGATCGCACTGGACCATTTGCTTTATGATACCTAAAATGTAGCTCAGCTCTTTCTTTTGAGCCTTAATAAAAGATGATATATCACAGAGGCAGTAAAGAGCACAGTGTTTAATTAGGAAACTGCAGAGAAAAAGAAATAATGTAGAGTTGTTATATTTAAATTGTTAACAACGAAAAGACATGTCATGATAATTAAAATAATTCTGAAATGACAGAATTGTGCTGAAGAGTGAGGCTAGGGTGAGATTTTGTGTGCAAATGTGTTACCAGTTGTCATGTTAATCTCTTAACACAAATGAAAATGGAAATTAAAATATAAATGTTAATTAAAATGTAGAACAAGTCAGACTGCCTCCTACATCTTATCTTTCACTCATTTTATAAATGCAGTTTGATCTTCTCCACCTAGTAATCTTTGTGTCCACAAATAGTATTTTTGTAGTTTCTTACCCAATGTTGTAATTAATCGAAAATTAAAGGGCACCTCTAGTCACTTTTTCCTAAATAATTTTTTGAATAACTTGATGTTAAGCACAAACTTTACATTTTTATCTTTTACATGCAATTATTTGTTATTTTAAGGTTCTTTTTGTTTTCTCTTGGTGTCTAGTAGTACAAAGAGGACACAGCGCACATTAGCGGATCACGTCTCCCGCCCCTGCCTATCCTACTGCCTCTCATGACAGCCAGGTCTTTCCAGTAGTGTTTTGCAACTGGAATTTACTTCTTGCAAGTAAAGTGTGATTATTTGCTGTGTGTACTAATTTTGTCCAGAGGAGAGGGGAGTGGTGTGCTTGTGTTAAACTTGCAGAAAGGTATGTGAGTTGTCTGGGGCTGTTTGCAACTGGAATTTACTTCTTGCAAGTAAAGTGTGATTATTTGCTGTGTGCACTAATTTTGTTCAGGTTAGTAGGCAGAAGTTAATATAAACAGGAGAAGGGGCGAACTTGTGAGCTTGCGAACACTTCTAGTATAAGTGCATAGTTACATAGTTACATAGTTACATAGGCCCTCATTCAATTGCAATTTTGCCAATTGAATAGGGCTCTAAATCAGCACAACACATATTTTTTGACAGAAGTTTTTAGTTAGTGAAGACCTTGCTTTTGGATAGAAGTTCAATAACTAAAAGGTTCTTTAAAAAAATATTCTATGTGCTTATATAGAGCCCTATTCAATTGTGCAACTCGCAATTGAATGAGGCTCATAGTAACTAATGTTGAAAAAAGACTTTCAGTCCATCAAGTTCAACCTTTTAAGATCTCCTCTGACCTGCAATATGCGGATTAGTTATTAATTAATTAGTTGTTAATTAATTATTAATCAACTATTTATTTATTTATTTTTAATTATTAATTAATCCAGAAGAAGGCAAACAGAAAAAAACCCAAGTGAAACTTAGCTAATCGTCTCAAAGGGGAAAAAAAATAATTCCTCCCAGATACTGGCGATCAAATTTCTCCCTGGATCAATACTCTCTCTCTAATTATCCAGGATAACCCTGAATTTCCTTTTTAATTAGAAATAAGTCCAGTCCCCTTTTAAAGTTATCTATCGAATCCGCTGTCACCACCTCCTCTGGTAGAGAATTCCACAGATTAACCACCCTTACTGTGAAGAACCCTTTTCTTTCTTTAAGGTGGAATCGTTTTACTTCTAACCTCAAGGGATTTCCTCTTGTCAGTTGAAAACCTCTTGGCACAAAAAGCTTACATTGCGTGGCAAACAGCATTGCCATGGCTTCAAATTTTATTGCCCCGTAATTTTTGACGGGCAAGTCGCTAGTCACAAATAATATGGTATCAAATGTTGAAATAGGGCAACCTTTGGGAAACAGTGATCACAACACAGTCGTGTTTGAGATTTAATAAAAAAAACTGTAAGGGCCAACAAAAATTCTTAATTTTAAAAGGGCAAATTTTAACGGTCTAAGGGCAGCAATACAAAGTATAGACTGGGCCAAAAAATACTGAACATAAATGGACAACATTTAAATCCTTACTAAATATACATACACATTGGCATATACCATGTGGAAATAAAAGTAAAAGTGGTAATCGCAACCCATGTGGCTTAACAATGATTTAAAGATGAAGATACAGAGTAAAAAACAGGCATTTAAATTATACAAACAAGAGGGAACAGAGACTGCTTTACAGGAGTACAAGGAAATCAACAAGGCTTGCAAAAGGGCTATTAGACTGGGTAAAATAGAAAATGTAATATTAGTTGCAAAAGAGAGTAAGACTAACCCTGAAATATTTTTTTAAATATATTAATGGGAAGAAGGCCAGGAAGGAAGCTATAGGAACATTACAATGTGACACAGGCTGTCTGATAATTAGTGACCAGGAAATGGCAGATGAGCCAAATAGGTTTTTTTCTTCAGTATACACAAGGGAGGTACCAGTGGTTGGGACACTGCAACAAAATGTGGCTACAATACCTTCAATGAATAATTGGTTAACGCAGGAAGAAATCCAAAAGACGTTGGACAGAATACATTTAAATAAAGCTCCGGGTCCTGATGGAATACATCCAAGGGTACTGAGAGAACTGGGCTCTGTAATAGACAAACCATTATATTTAATTTTCAAGATTCACTCAATGCAGGGTCTCTACCAGATGACTGGAGAAAAGCAGAAGGGAGCAAGAGCAAATCCGGGGAAATGTTAGACCTGTGAGCCTCATTTCTGTAGTGGGAAAGCTTTTAGAAGAGATAATAAGGGAAAATATACAAGAATATGTCTGTTTGAACAGGATTATAAGTAGGAGTCAATATGGATTTATGAGGGATAGGTCATGTCAAACAAATCTAATTAGTTTCTATGAGGAGGTTAGTAGGAACCTGCATCAAGGCAACTCAGTGGATGTAGTCTTTTTGGATTTTGCAAAAGGCTTTTGATACAGTGCCACATGGGAGACTATTGTGCAAACTAAGGATACAGGAATTGCAGTAAATATCTGCTCATGGATCGTGAGCTGGCTAAAAGACAGGAAGCAAAGGGTTATTGTAAATGGAACATACTCTGATTGAACTAATGTGGTAAGTGGGGTTCCTCTGGGTTCAGTATTAGGTCCTCTCCTTTTTTAACATATTTATTAATGACTTAGAAGTGGGACTGGTAAGTAGTGTCTCCATTATTGCTGATGACACAAAGTTGTGCAAGGTAATTAAATCAGATGATGATGTACTTTCTCTCCAAAGGGATTTACATAAATTAGAGAAATGGGCGACTAAATGGCAGATGAGCTTTAATATGAATAAATGTAAAGTTATGCATCTGAAAAGGAAAAATAGCCATGCAGTTTTTAATTTGAATGGAGCAAATATAGGGGTATCAGATATCGAATGGGATTTGGGAGTGCTTGTGGACAACCGCCTAGATAACAGTGCTCAATGCCAAGCCGCAACTGCAAAGGCAAGTAAAATATTAGCATTTATTAGGAAGGGTATAGAAGCAAGGGAAGCAAATATAATTCTGCCACTATACAAATCCCTCACTTGGAATATGGAGTACAATTTTTGGCACCTCTTCATAAAAATGACATTTTAGAGCTGGAAAAGGTAGAGAAGGGCAACAAAACTAATAAGGGGGATTGAGAAGAAAGACTAACCAAATTAAGCTTATAAAGATTTGTCAAGTGAGCTTTTTTGTGCCAAGAGGTTTTTAACTGACAAGAGGACATGCTTTGAGATTAGAAGTAAAAACATTCCACCTTAAAGAAAGAAAAGGGTTGTTCACAGTAAGGGTGGTTAAACTGTGGAATTCTCTACGAAAGAAGGTGGTGACAGCGGATTTGATAGATAACGTTACAAGGGGATTGATATATTTATAAATAAAAAGGGCATTCAGGGTTATTCTGGTTAATTGGAGAGAGAGCATTGATCCAGGGAGGGATCCGACCTCCAGTATCTGGGTTCAGGAAGGAATTCATTTTTTACCTTGTGAAACAATTGACAAGTTTCACTTTTTTTTTTTTTCTGTTTGTATTCCTCTGGAGCAATTAACAATTAATAATTAATCCTGTAGATCAGAGGAGATCTTAAAAGGTTGAACTTGATGGACTAAAATTCTTTCTTAAACCCCAATTACTATGTAACTATGTAACAAGACAACTCACCACACGTGCCGTATTTCATGGCTGACATCAAAAGTAGGCAGTGGTCATAATAATGTGGCTCGACCCTTTAGAGAGGGTAAACACATTAATGAGTTTGTTGGGCCCCAAGTAACTGGGCCCTCAAGTTACTAACTTTACCACTGAGGCACCAATACAGTAAAAAAATATATATGTATATATTTGGAAAAATGTAAAATTTAAGGTAAGAATAAAATTCAGCAGGGAAGAGTCATCAATCTTTTTAATTATAAGATAATTAATTTTAATGCCTCTGCTTGACCCTGGAAGCATTCATGTTACATTGTTAGAAGTTGTGCGTGAGAGAGGAGCTTACATTTCAGGAAGGAAAACAAAGAATAATAGGACATTTTATTTGCAGTTTAAGTAATAAACACACCATATTAAAAAAAACTACAACAAGAGCATCCAAGTTGAAAAATCCCTGTTATCTAATAAAATCCTATGTATAGAGTATAGGTACAAATTAAGACATAATGAGCATAAATCCACATCAAATATCTTTGCTTTAAGTTTCCAATCTCATAATAAATTAGAGGTAAATGTAAAGGCTGAATATCAAGGTATACACATTTGTACAGTAGATTTACCATCAATTTTACAAAGGACATAAATCGACAATGAAGGCAAGGGTAATACTTATATCTGTTGGAATAATAATGGGATTGCAATATAATAATGTAGCAATATATTAAAAGCAAATTTAAAAACAAACAAATGACCAAGCTGATCCAAGTTTGGATAATAACACAATTAAAACAATAGCTCTATATTACAGCTACAGGATGTAACAACACTTCAATGTGTCCACAAAAGACAACATGGATGGTTGCCCATTAGGGAACCTCATAGCTATATTGGGAACATCATATATAAAGGATACTTTGTACTTGAAAAATCCAATCGCGGGGGTCTGCTTCAACGTCTGCCGAGCCATTTCGCTGCTGCTGCAGCTTCATTAAAGGTTCTTCATAGTGGCTGCTCGGAGGTGTCTAGCGGGCTTTTAAGCCCTGATCAATAATTCCATTAATGACACCAATATTAGCTTATTGGTTGTCTCAAAATGGCTCAGTGGTAATTAAAAAGTAGATGGTGGACTCAGCACAGATCATTAGATCTCAGACTTGGATCATTGATCAAAATGAATACACTTTCAAATATATATTTTTTTATATCACTATTTGTGTTTTTAATATAAACCTTATTTTACATAAAGTACTTTGTTGTTAATCATAACTTTATTGTTGATTGTGGCTTTAAGGTATACTTGTGTAATAGCTGTTGATTATCGCTGCCACAAAAGTCGATCACACTATGTTAAAAGGCGCACATTGCGAGGCCCGTAAAGTAGAGGGGGGAGAGGCTTGCAATGAGTGACGAAGGTGCTCTTCGTGAGGTCCGCGATGAGCGCCACGTTAGGGGGGGGCACTCAATGAGGCTCGCAAGGTAGAGGGTGGAACTTGCTAAAATTTCGTTACAGGCTTGAATAAAAAAAGGCGTTGGTTTGCTTTGAGATTCGGGCTTGAAAATAAAAAATGGCGTTACCATTTCCTTCCAGCCCTTAACTCGATTTGATTTTTTTTTTTAAGCCCTTAACTCCAAAGCCGTTGGGAGGCCACCAAAAGACCCCAATTAAATAGAAAATTAGCTTGCAACTTCACTTACGGGCTCCGTAAGGGAGGTTAAAAGCTAATTTGCTATTCAATTGGCGTCTTTTGGCAGCCTCCCGACGGCTTCGGGGCTTGGGTGCTTCGGGATTGAAAAAAAAAGGTGCTCGTTAAACAGGTAACTTTTTTTTCAAGCCCGCAAGGCTTTGAGCAATAGCGATTGAAGATTCAAGCCTTGCGGGCTTGAAAACAAATACGTGTTTAAGCACTGCCAAGCCTGAAAAGGAAGAGCAGGGCCATAGAGACAGGGGAGGGAGAGGGGGGAAGAGACAAACGGGAGGGAGAGGAGGGAAGAGACAGAGGGGAGGGAGTGGGGGCAGAAAGAGACAAAGGGGGAGAGAGGGGGGAAAGAGACACAGGAGGGGGTATAGCAAAGTGCTTGCACATGCGAGCAGAGCATGCCGCGGTCTGCAATGAGAGGCAAAGCCACTCATTGCGGGGCCCACGATGAGCGGCAAAGACTCTCATTGCGAGGCCTGTAAAGTAGGGGGAGAGGATCGCAATGAGCGCTCATCGCGAGGACCAAAAAAGTAGAGAGGAGGGGGAGACTCGCATTGAGCTCTGAAGGTGCTCATCGCGAGGCCCATAAAGTAGAGGGGGGAGAGCCTTGCATTGTGTGGCAAACAACAGCATTGCGAGGCTTGATGGGCAAATGGCTAGTATATGATATAATATAGAAATGTGTTATATTTAATATGAAGAGTCACATCTAACATGTCAAACATTCAACAAGGAGAATCTCTTGTCAGATTTGTCTATTGATTCAAACAGTCTGCTTCTGTGAGGGGAAAGCCGGGGTGGAGCTACCAGTGGTTCAGATGATGCAATACACCAGAGCCCTCCTTTGAGGAGGGCCTAGCTACGGAAAGGAGTCTTAGACGGAGCAGGTATGGGAAAGGGTCTTGGGGAAGGGTGCTGTTATGGGAAGGAGTCTTAGGCAGCGGTGGTGTAATCTTCAATAAGATCCAGTTATCTCACAAATATTTTTACCAATGCCTGCTCCTTCCTCCCGCACTCCTCTTTGCAGCTATAGATGAATAAACACAGTCTCATGATCCAGATCTCAGGAAGTGATGTAACAAAGACAAAACTGATTCTTCTATTCATAAACACACTGTTGGATTTCCCTAAAAAGTTGTTATTATGTGGTCCAACTTTGCAGGGCCGGATTTACATGTCCAGTGCCCCTAGACACAGCAGCTTCCTCCCTTTTGTAACTCTGTAGTTCCAGGCATTTGCCCCATTAGCTTTGAGTCTGTGAACTATAGGATTTCCTTTTTTATGCCAAGGAACATTTGAAGGGTAAAATGAGGCTGGCAATGCTGTTTGCCAAACAATGTGAGGCTTTTGCTCCCCTGAGCACCTTTGGTGCTCATCGTGAGCCCCGCGCTGAGCACCTTCGGTGCTCATCTTGTGGCTCTTAATGAGCACCTTTGATGCTCATTGCAAGCCTCCCCGCCCCGTGTAATTCAACTTTCCTGCTTTGCACTGATCAACTTTGACGCTCATCGCGAACCCCACACTGATCGCCTTCTGCACTCATCGCGGGGCTCTCAATGAGCACCTTCGGCGCTTATTTCAAGCCTCTCCCGCTGGCGGTTGCTCACCCTTTCCTCCCGCCTACTGTATGGGCCGCTCATTGCAGGTTTCATTAACCTGCAAGTTTAGTGCTTGGGAATGCCATTTGTCTCTTTCCACCATCTCCTCCCTGTCCCTTCCCTGTGTCTTTCTCCTCTATGTGTCTGCTTGATGTGTTACACGCTGACTGCCGTTGGTTTTATTTTCTAACTCCCACGTGCCTGGCGTTTTACTGTCTTTGCCGTTGTGTATTTTCTAAGTCCCGCATGCCTGGCTTTGCTCAGCCTCGTTTTCATCCAGTTTCAGCAGTTTTTAAGTTTTTCGTTCGTCATTTTTTTCTTCGCTTAGCCGATTTTGTATTACACCCCAAAATATGGCTCAAATTCGCTGGCAACCTCACTCCCAGGCTTCCTGGCTCTCCCCCTGTGCTTTGTGTAAGTGCATTATTATTTTTGTTTATTTATTTTTTTGTGTTTGTGTAACGGAACCCATCACTGTTTTACCCTGTTTTATGGTTATTTAATTATTATGGTTAAAATATGATCCTACTGTTATACTGTATGTATGTTGGTTTATGCTCTGCAGAATATTAGCCCAGACTATTGCAGACCTTGGCATAATAGATAATCCTATTACAGAGACTCCTCATAAGATAAGGAAGTCTATTGTATAAAGTATTTTCATTATCAGACATAAGAACAAAGAAGTATAATCTGATCAATGTCTGATTGTATCAAAGTAGCCAGGTAGCCTCAGGGAGGTGTGACCACACCTATTGTCCCTCTATGTGTATTGTGTGGCCAACTATGGGGGATGTGTATTGCCTGTGGGAAGAGATGTGTATATATATCTCTGCACAACAAAATAAAGACAGTATTCTTTTGACTCCCAATTGAGTGTCGTCCAATATGGGAGGTTGGGGATGGTGAGACTGTAGTGCTTTTTGGATATTTTACCGTATACCAGCGGAGATATTGGATTTGTGTTCCAACTCCGTTACAGTGTGTTTTTAGAGTTACGCGCTTGGCTCGCAATTGCGACCCTCGCAGTCGTGTGAAACTGCTCACCACCTAACTCCCGGATGCCTCACCTGCTTGTCTAGCTTCGCGAGGTGAGCAGTGCCTAAGTCCCGGGTGGTCGACAGCTCACCTCACTTCGCAAGGCTGTCAAAGTGTGACCAACATCGTAAGCGTTCCGGAAACTGACAACTATTATAGTGATAGTTATGTGTTAATTAATCAGCTACTTCATAGATAAATTATCACTTATCACTACCCGCTCAGAAATATATGCAAATTAATCTCTTGTCAATATCTCTTCTGTTTCAGCAGGATTGAAATGACCTATTTATTTTTCTTCCTTTAGTTTTTGACTGTCTTCAACAATTCCTACATACCAATAAGTACAGCAGAGTCCTTCCCAGTCAAACATTTATGTAAACTCCAATGGAAGATTCCAAGCAGCACGGCTGCCAATATTCCAGGTCTTTTCCAAAACATATAATTCTACCCACACGGAAAAAAACATACAACGTGTCTGAAATTCTATATTTTAGCTTCTAAATGTTTTAAACCAAAGTTTTGCAACATCTACTGTTCATGTCAAATTTCATGTTCCCAGTAAGCCATTTTAAAATAAGCTTGCTAATAAACTGCTATACCATTCATTTTAGGATTTTAGTGAGGTTACTGCACTCATAGTTTAGTTGCCTGTCTGTTTCGTCACACATCAGTTACACCAATTTAAACATGCATTAATTTAAATAAATTAGAAATGCGCGTGTGACCAAAATGCAATCAAATAAAGAAAAACATCTGCTAAGTTATAACGTTAACTAGTTCTCTACTAAAGGAGTTTACAAAGAAATACAAGACAGATTTGTTTCAAATTAAAATAATCTTACAAAAAAGTTTTCAAAAAATATACAATAAACAGTATTTATATATTTTCCATAATAATGAAAAATCCATATTTTACTGTTTTGTTGCTTTCACGAGCTGTGCTAGCTTCTTTATTTCTGTGCTAGCCAATCAGCTTCTTTAAGATTTCTGAGCAAAGCACTTGCAGAAAATTGGAAAATATATTGGAGTAGCTTGAAGCCAATATCTTCAAAGATGTTGTGACGGGTCTTTCCTATTGCATTTTCTGGGTAGTCTTAGTTTTATAAGTAAAGCATCTATCAATTCCTATGCTGATTTATTTCTTATTTATCAATAGAAATTACTAAAACTGTGAGGAAGATAAGATGAATAGGATTTAACACATAACAAAGCACATTGAAGGTTTCTGGATTTTGCTATATCTATTTAATGTTATGTACTTTATTTTTTTAAGTCCAGGACAGCCAATGGTAAATCTCAGGTAGTGATATTAGATCATATCCACTGTGACCAACTCTCTAACCAGAAATTACGGTAGTTCTTGTTATTTTGTCCAAAACCTATGACGAACGTCGCCTATAACTCTCATTCCAAAAATGTACACCCCGCACTTTCTCCATAAAACAGTAAGTGGAGAGTACATGAAGATCTAGCTTGTTTTCTCTTGAAACAATTTTTAGGGGGGGTTTCTTTGGAGAGTGAACAGTAAGGATAAAGACTTAATGGTAAAAATGTCAAAACTGCTACTTTATGCAGTACAGACCTAAAGGGAACCCGTACCCAAATGTGCTGACTGCTTAGTGGAAGACACCAGGCAACTTTGGGCCATATTCTATTCGAAGGTCCCAAATGCCTTTTGGCTGTAGGTGTTATTTTTCTCTAAATGTTTAGATGTATTCTACTGACTTCAGCTCGCATATTACGACTTCAAGGCTGAACTCGTAAATTCTTTTTTTTTAGGTCTGATTTCAGGGGGCGTTATTTTAAGCAAACCTGTAATTTACTTCTTAGCCACAGCCAATAGTAAATGAGACCAACATCATGATGTCAGTAAAACATGGAACTTAGACGTAACTGCAATCTGAGGCTAAAAATAGAAGAACATTTTATTTTGTTTCATGAGGTCTCATGATAGTGTCATCACCGAGATAACAGCTAACATGAATGCAATTGCAGTTCGGTTTTCTTCATTTTACTTATTTATATACACCGGTGGGAAATGCACCAGGACCAGAAAACTTCTCTGCTACTGAAAGTCAATTAAACAGATGAGTGATCACCTTTGCAGATGCTACAGAGCCAAGGAATCATCTCCGAACAGGATGAGCTTTGGATGTTTACTCTGCATCCAGTAATTCATGTTTACATTTGTTTGTAGTCCCTGCAGCACATTGGACAAGGGTCAACAACAAATTGGCAATTAGATACAGTATTATATCAATGCTCAGCCCGTGCGCCGGATAGAAAGAACCGCAATCTATTAACTTGTTTCATTTTTAAAGCTCCATTTTGTGGATACACGTTATGTTTAAAAAGAAAGTTACATTTTTAAAGGACCCCTGCCCCCTGTTAGACAGTGGTCAGTGGCAAATTTTAAAAACTTATCAGAATCTGCCAATGAGTCAACAAATCCCTCTCACTCCCACTTCCCCTTCCTCCACTACCAAAGATATAATAACCATTAGCAGAACACAAGCTTTCAGAATACCCTAAACATAAGCAAAGCCTGCTAAAACAACGAATAACTCTAAAAAGGATTTTATGCTCATGGCTTACATAGGTGCTAATGTTGTTACATACTTCGCAAATATATGACATTTTTCTCACTCTACAGAGGTCTTTTAATGCATTGATGTTACTACTATGAGCTGAGAAAGGAGATCATTAAGTTATGGATAGATGATAGGTGGACATGAGTCTGAATCTGGACTGCCATCCCATCGTCAGGACCACATCTGCATATATTGTTATTCCATCCTGAAGTCCTATATTTTTGTGGTTATTATTATTATTATTATTATGCATAACTACTAAAGAGGTTACAATGAGTACACGATAAGACAAAATTACATAGAAAAAGGTGTGTCGGACATTCTTTCATGAGGGCGCACTATCAAAGGACCACTGTAGAACATTACAAGTAAAGCTCATATGTTTGTTGGGGATAGACTATTAAACATAGTATGCAATTCAAAATAAATAAAAGTTGTTTTTTTTAACGTTTTAAACTGTCTGTTTTATCTACAAGCAGAGCTACCTTTCTCAACCTCCCTGGCGATGTGGTCAGCTCTGTCTGAGTGCTGGATCATCATGGAACCTGGAAGTAGGGTGGGCAATGATATCACTGGCTCTGCCCTGTCACATAACTAGCTCCGCCTCATTTATCTACATTGGGGCAACAGCTCTATGGTAACCTGCTTGCAGCTGCCCCACAGACCATGCCCAGTGACAGTGCATGAGCCATCATAGCCCTGCATGCCTTATTGAGCATACTCATTATGACTGGACAGCCTTTTTTATAGTCCAATTTCTATGCAGAGCTGGCCATGCCCCCTGAAAGGCACAGGTAGATGGAGATAAGCAGCTCTGCTTGAGAGAAAACTGACAGTCAAAATAAAGAAAACATATTCATTTTTATTTATTAAAAATAGTCTCTAAACAATAAACAAACTTATAAACTTTACTTATAAATGCTCTAGTCCTTTCATGTGGTGATTGGGCCTGGCAGAGGCAAATATGATGCTTTTGCTTGATTGATGTGGTCTTATCTAGCAGATACAACTGCTTTACTAAGCAGTATCAATCAGCATGAAAAACCATATTAAAATAGATGAGTTTTGGCTTTAAATGACCATTGCTAGTTTGGGAAAATCTTCATATGTTCATGAAGTATTTAACAAAATAACTACAATAGCAGCTATATAAGTCATGAAAATAAAACAAATATGTTTACAAAAGATCTTAAAATTATCTGTTTCCATTTCAAAAGTAAAAAAAAGTGTTAACTTTTATTTATTTTAAACTGAATACTGTATTAATAATCTATCCTCAATCTATTTTTGAAAATGCCCGATGATAGGGACTCTTATGGGGGAAGAGTTGCACAGAACTGCAATTGCACGCCGAAAAGCTCTAGCACCAAATGATGGCCATGACACTCTTGGTGCATTATCTGTGATGCCCTTGTCTTTTGAGAATAAGCTTTGTGAAAAACGTTAGAACAGATTGCATGGGGATTGTTTTCAGGGAAACTCATGATTAAAAATATATATCTATTTAGATCAGGACATCAAACACTTACCCATTCAGCAGATGAGCTGTGTAATACATAGGGGAACACTATAACAGATGTAGAGTCTGATTACAGTGAGTCACAAATGAGACAGAAAACTACAACAGGCTAAACATACATTTTTTGTCAATAGTGGTAAAATCACAGGATTCAGAAAAAAAAACATGTTTAACGGACTTATAAGAGATGGTGTAAGAGTAAGTTACATGGCCAGATAAAGAGGCAGTACAATTAACTCCTATAAAAAAAATATACACAAATACATTTTATTAAAGTATTTTTCATTTATCCTACAAATTTAGCTGACTACAATTATATTTGTTATAGACATACAAAATATAGGGTCATTGAAGTCAGAAAGAGATCTCCACTTGAAAACTGATCCACATATTTTATATCCACTTAGGTCCACTTTACTGTATTAATCCATTATTAAATTAAACGGATAAAAGTACTTACTCATGATTTAGGCTTTCTGTTTTACATTATAGGTGCAAATCTTCTTTGATCACCTTACTCATGTTGCAGTTCTGCTTGTTGTAATACCTGCATAAATCATTTAGGAATTGACTTGGGATACCATAGAGGTTTTCTTGTATAGTCATAGTGGAGGAAACAAAGGGCCTCATTCAATTGTGATTTGGCCAATTGAATAGGGCTCTGTATAAGCACAGAGCATATTTTTTTACAGATGTTTTTAGTTAGTGAACTTCTATCCAAAACTTCTCACCAACTAAAAAGTTCTGTAAAAACAAATATGTTATGTGCTTATATAGAGCCATATTCAATTGGCCAAACACAATTGAATGAGGCCCTAAATGAATTTACACAAATATTATATATAAATTCATATTGTATTACACATGAAATAGCACAAAAGTGATGTAGTAACTTCTATATATATACATATATATTGGTAACGGCTTTCTCTGCTATATATATATAACAGTTACAGAGTGATTCAATTGATCAAGCCCGCAGCTACCCTGCCGAAAGCCTTAAACCGTGCACCCTTAAGTAGCATTTCAGAGCATAATCATGATCATTAAGCAAGGCCGTAACTACCGATTTAGAAACAGCCAATAGTAAATGAGACCGTCATCATGACATCAGTAAAACATGGAGGTTACACGTCAATCAATTAGCGTTTAGAAGTCTGATATGCGATCAGTTTAGCAATCTGGCAATGTGCAAAATAATAAAAATGAATGAAGGAAATGTTCTAGTCCAGGTGTTACAGGCCGAAAGCCTAAACCGTAAACCATGCGATCATAAGTAGCATTTCAGAGCATGATCATGATCAATTAAGCAAGGCCGTAACTACCGATACAGCCAATAGTAAATGAGACCATCATCATGACGTAATGAAAACATGGAGGTTAAACATCAGTCAATTAGCGTTCAGAAGTCCGATATGCAATCGGACTCGCAATCCTGCAATGAACAAAATAATAAAAATGAATGAGGGAAATGTTCTAGTCCTTGTGGGTGGCTTGATATGTATTAACTCCTTGATTACCAAGATTGATATAGCACCGAAGTGAAACGTAAAACAATACATTTTGATTGCAGATTTGCAAGCTTGAGAATGTTGTGCAATTAATTATAATGTCTTTCATCACTATCCCCGTATTTTAAAGGGCACAGTATTGATTTTTTATTTGCATTTACAGTGCTACGATCCTGTGTGTAACCCCCTTGCGAGTCCTGTCTGGTACTCGTAAGATTTTCTTCTATATTTGCCATTTACGGGTGTGAAAACATTTGTGGGCTTGAGGAATTGTAGCATTTGAATAGTGATTTGTGATTGCAACATTTGCGGGCTTGAAAGATCAAAGGATTAGATGGGTTTGGAGTTACGATTTTGACAACTGCAGGGATTTTTAACCTGTAAACCACAAATCAGTTAGGGCTAGCTAAAATACGCCAATTGAATAGCAAATTAGTTTACGGGCTCCATTACGGGCTCCAGTAACTTACAATTGCTCAATTGAATAGGCATCATTGTTTATTAGGGGATCACTAATATAGTTGTCGTACTGCGAGTTTGTGTGTAACGCTAGCAGTACAAGTTGCGCATGCGCACTATGAACAAATTGCAAGTTGATTTGCAAATTGAGACTTTAAGCCAGCAAGTACATGGTAGTTAGCCAAAATCATAAATCATGCTTCTATATGTAGCATTTCAGGGCCTGATCATGATCAATTTGGCAAGACCTGTAACTTACTGCTTAGACAGAGGCAAACCATTAACTTGCTACTTAGACAGAACCAAACCCATAACTTGCTGCAAAGTATGATTTGCGATCGGACTCACAATCCAGAAATGTAAGAAGGAGATTAGGGAAGAGAAGAACACACCAGGACATCTTTATGTCCATGGTCATGCTGATCCACTTGGTATTCATGGCAGAGATACTGGAGTGGGTTGCCAGGTCCTTCTCCAGTGGGCCACAGCAACAGCTCCTGGTATTCCGAGGTGGTCTCCCATTCAAGTACTGACCAGGCCCAACCCTGCTTGGCTTCAGGGTGGTGTAACCTCTGATGGAACCACTTGGTTCCCTGACTTACACAGTTGCTAAGTTTGTTAGTTTGTTACACACTTCACAAACAATTGTCTTTTTTCTTGAGCTACAGTGGTCCTTTAAAAACAATGACGCCCAATTCAAATTTCAGTCATGTTTATTAAAAATCAGCATTGAAGGCCATTTAGAAATGACTCAACTGTAGAATATGTTATTCATCTCTCTATCCCCCATTGTGCAAGGAACAAGTGAGAAGTTGCAGGTCTGCACATATACTATAATACTCGGATATAGCAAGACAGCAGGAGCCATGAGACCGCCATCTAATGTTTTCAGTGCTAATTTTTATTTTAATAAACGCTGGTTGAACCTTGAATTTGTCATGTCAGTTTTGTATGTAATTATTTCATTGCGTATGCCATTCATCATTTTTTACATTTGAACATCTCAGGATAAGAGTAATTTGGAAAATTGTGATGTCATAAGAGGCTCTAAAACAACAAGCATCAAGTTAATACGTATTCTGCAACCGGTCAAATCACTGTTACTATCTACTGTACTTACAGGACCCTGTGGTCATTTCTCTCTGCATGATGTTTTGAATAACTAAATGTTTTTATAAAGTTAAGCTTTTTACATTTTTATTTATTGGATCAAATTATTAATTACTGCAAAGATACATTTTCTTTTAACAGCTGGTCCTGTCTGTTACTTTATCCACATTGTAAATACTTATAAACTAGGCCACTTTCCATTAGACCTTATGAATGTAAAGGTTGCTGTGGATGAAGCATTCTGTGTATTCCAAATCTTCTCCCACCTCAGGAAGTAGATCACTGGAATCAAAAATGTGACCCAGCCCCGAAATACCAGGCAATTCTACCCTGAACAGGAGAATCAGCAAACCCCAGAGGCATTTCGGCCTTTATGGGCCTCGTCAGTGAGGTGCAGCTGAACTCCCTAAAACACAGTGAGCAAGGGGTCCATGTGTGGAGTCCCCTATTACCCTTAGGGAGACTAAACCCCAAAGGTAATTTGCATATACAAAAAAAACTAAGTCAGAGGTGCTCATCAGAGAACGAACCAACCTTAATAGGTTAGTTCTATAGCCATGATAAGCCACTCTGAGAGCAACCTCTTTTAGCTCACTTGTGCCCTTCACAGGGAGTAATATCCTGCAGTATATCAGTCTGGTCCCACTCATAAGAGTGACCCAGCCCCGAAATACCAGGCAATTCTACCCTGAACAGGAGAAACAGCAAACCTCAGACGCGTTTCAGCCGTTATGGGCCTCATCAGTGAGGTTCAGCTGCATCTTACTGACGAGGCCCATAAAGGCCGAAACGCCTTTCTCCTGTTCAGGGTAGAATTGCCTGGTATTTCGGGGCTGGGTCACTCTTTTGAGTGGGACCAGACTGATATACTACAGGATATTTCTCCCTGTGAAGGGCACAAGTGAGCTAAAAGAGGTTGCTCTCAGAGTGGCTTATCATGGCCATCGAACTAACCTTTTAAGGTTGGTTCGTTCTCTGATGAGCACCTCTGACTTTTTTGTTTTGAATATGTCAATTATCCTCAGGCTATATAAGCTCCAGATCTCTGTACTCTCTGAATGAAGTATTGTAGCTGGAGTGGACCTACCCAGGGAAATGACAAATTGAAAATCACTCTCTCAAACACCCGTTAGTAAAAGAGAGCAGTGTAACCTGAACTGCTTGTTGTTGTTTAGTCATTGAGTCTCGTCCAACTCTCCGTGACCCTATGGACCACAGCATGCTAGGCACATCTCTCAGTCACTGCCCCTCTGAGCTCCGACAAGTTCATCCTTATTGTTTCAGTGACCTCATCTATCCATCTCCACCTTTATCATCCCCTTTTCCTTGTGCCTTCAATCTTTCCCAGGATCAGAGTCTTCTCTAGGGAATCCTGCCGTCTCATGATATGGCCAAAATATTTGAGCTTCATTATCATACCTACTAGTGAATAGTTTGTCTTGATTTCCTGAAGGGCTGATTTATTGGATCTTCTTGCAGTCCAAGGGACTCTAGTAGTTTTTGCCAACACCACAATTCAAAGGCGTTAATTATGCGGCTCTCAGACTTCTTTATGATCCAGCTCTCACATCCGTATGTTACTACTGGAAATACCATAGTTCTAACTATGCAGACTTTGTTGATAGTGTAATATCTTTACTTTTTACTAGATTGTTCAAACTTGCCATAGCTTTCCTTCCCAAAGGCAAATGTATTTTAATTCCATGACTACAGTCACCATCTGAAGAGATCTTGGATCCCAGTAAAATAAAAATCTGTCAATGCCTCCACTTCTTCCTTGTCTATTTGCCAGGAACTGAGATTGCCGTTTGCCGCGAACTTCGTCTTTTTAACATTGCGCAGAAGGCCAACTTTTGTACTATCTTCTCTTAAATTCATCAATAAGCCCTTTATTTCCTCCTCACTTTCAGCCATTACAGTAGTATCATCAGCATATCTGAGGTTGTTGATATTTCTTCTAGCAATATTGATTCTGATTTTGGACTGATCCAGCCCGGCCTTACACATGATGTACTCTGCATGTAAGTTGAATAAATACCTTGTCACACACCTTTTTCGATCTTGAACCATTCTGTTGTCCTATTTCGGTTCTGACCGTGGCTTCTTGGTCCACATTCAGACTACTCAGGAGGAGGATGAGCTGATATGCAGCCTTATTAAATTGCAATTTGGCCAATTGCATAGGGCTCTATTTAAGCACATAGCATATTTTTTTATAGAAGTTTTTAGTTAGTGAACTTCTATCCGAAAGCCAGGTCTTCACTAACTAAAAACTTCTGTAAAAAAAATATGCTATGTGCTTATGTGCTCTGAAGGTCTACATTTGAAAATAAGCAATTTTCATAGAATGTAAATAAAATAACAAAACATTTAGTTATTAAGAGTTATAAACAATACTATTGCACTATGCTGATCAGCTTCTTGCGGTGGCAGACGATTTTGAACAGATTTTTGACGCAGAGAAAACTTTTCTCTGCAAAATGGGACTAAAGCTGACAGTGATTTCAATCGAACTAATGGAAAGCTTACAATAAGCATGTTACTTTTAATATAATTGTACTGTGAAAAACGTAATCTTTTCTAGACTATAGACAGAACTGAAATGGCAAAAGTAAATGTAGTGGAAACTGCAACAAGAAAATTACTGTATTACAACATCTGCAATTAAACTATAGGAAGTCCCCACATCATGACATTATTATATTCAAATTTTTATATAAGATCAGAAAATACCACAAATATAGTGATATATGAAGTCATAAAGCATTTATATTTAATACACAGTAATTTAATTCAGCACATTAGTGGGTCATAGTGATTAGTCTCAAGCAGTGTAATGTGTGCTAACAACACAATATGTTCTGCAACAATTATTTCAGTGTACAATAGTAATAATGTGGCCGAAGTCTTCTGTTTTTTTCAAGAGGGATACTAATAATATGGTTGGTAATTTGGAAAATAATGGAATTAATAATGTATTACACTCAGTATGAATACAGAGCGCAAAGCTGATGCACTCAAACACAGGTAGTACCGCAACATAATGTAATATTTTTATTGGACTACAGAGCTCTCTGAAGCTCAACCCGTTCTTTGTGCGAGACAAGGAGAAGAATACAATGACCTTATTGTGCAACCATATCAAATTGTGGTCATATTTTTAGCATTTAGGGTCTTACTGTAATGTTACATTGTATGTTACGCAAAGGCATTTATTATTTGCTAGATCTTTGTTTATTTGATGCTCTAAATTTGAAAGCACTTTAGTGCTTTGATTATAAAATGTTGCCAAATCCTTGCAGGCTGTATGTAAAGGACATGTTAAGGAAATGTATTCAGTCTCCATTCAGCATGTAAACTTACTTTAAAGATGTCCAACACAGAAACACTGCATACATGCCATGTTTTTCTAACCCTTTGTCGTTTAAAGTTGAATTCCATCTCATGATAGCCATTGGCCGGGGATTGTGCAGAAAAGACATTTCATATTTTCAATTGGTATGTTAGTAAAAAAATGTTGGCATCATATATCTATAGCAGTGGTTCTCAACCCTCCCCTAAAGACCCACCAGACAGGCCATGATTTTGGTTTAACACAGCGTGGACACAGGAGGTGCAATTAGTGTTCAACAGATTCTTTGGGCCTCATTCAATTGTTACTTTTCTGAGATCCGGGCCCGCAATTGGAGATAACAAGTTACTTAGCTAATCAATTGCCTCCTACTTGCGGGCCCCGATCGGGTTTACGTGCTGCGCGCTACTATGGATTACTATTCTTAAAATCGCAAGTTACTTCCCTCAAAGCCCTTGCACGTCCGTAAGAGTTGCAGCCGCAAAAATCTCAAATCACTATTCAATTGCTCGTTTCCCCCTCCCGTCAAGCCCCTAAATGGCCCAAAGCTTACTGGTACTAAAGAGGTCAAGTAAGGGCTAGTAAAGCCCTTACTTAACCTCCCCACTGGTCCTAACCTCCCCCCCCCACACTCCTAAATTCAACCCCCCAATCGGGACCCCCTCAGTGTCCCTACATTAGCCGTTGCAGCAGGGGTCCCGATCGAGACCCCTGCTGCATTTAAAAATGTAAAATTCCACAAATGGTTAACCCCATGCCGTGGAGGTACAGTAAGTACCCCTGCGGCACCTAAATCTAACCCTCCCAGTGCTGGAGGTTCCCATCGGGGCCCCCCAGTGTCCCTACATTAACCCATGCAGGAAAATCCCGACCAGGACCCCCGTTGCATTTAAAATTAAAAAATCCTGCCTCATGGGTCCTGAAAAGGCTTTAATGGTGCTTAAAGGACCCAAGCCAAATAAAAAAAATAACCCCTGCAACGGAAGTACCTCCTAGCACCTAAATTTAACCCCATCACTCATGGGGGTCAATATAGACCCTCGTGAGACTATAATTAACCCCCTCAGTCCAATAGGAGTCTATATAGACCCCTATAGGACACTATTAATCCCTATATTAACACAATAAGTGCTATGAGGGTCCTACACTTTTAACCCTAACTATACCCCATTAACCCATTAACCCTATTTATACCCATTAACCCTAACTATACCCCATTAACCCTAACTGTACCCAATTAACCCCTACCCTATTAACCCCTACCTTACATTATTAACCCCTATCCTACCCTATACCATTCTATTAACCCCCCACTAACTTCAAAGCCTGTAGGGCTTGGAGGTTGGAATCAGTGATGTCATGATGACAATCTCTGTTTCCATTGGCTGTTTCGATAGCGGGCTTTATGTGCTTCATGCTCAGGCCCGTAGATGCTACTTCCGACGACATGGTTTGCAATTATCGCGAAGAGGGACTAACTTGCGTGCCCGGCCAATTGAATAGCTAAGTAAAAGTAGAGCTACTCGAGCACGTATCTTGAAAGTAGCAAATTGGGTATTTACTTGCAAGTAATGGCCCCGAAAGTAGACGGTGGGAGAGGATCGCAATGAACACCGTGGGTTGGCCCAGGCTTGTAATGAGCGGCTGATTGCAGGTCTCGCAATGAGCTCATCGCGAGGCCGTAAAGTAGGCGGTGGGAGAGGGTCACAAGTTAGAGGGGGGAGAGCCTTGCATTTTTTGGCAAACAGCATTGCCAGACTTCAAATTTATAGGCAGGAATGTAAAATCCGGCTTTGCACACCCACAGTAAGCTTACGTAACCCAGTACACTAAATAGAGCAGCCAGGTACAGAGTTTGACCTTGCTGGTAGAGACCACAGGACGTAATGCTCCAGGGTGGAATCACATGGTTGGGCGGGGTCTGAGCTCCAAGAAAGGGGCAACTTTAACAAATGATTAAAGGTATATATAAGTACAGAGGTATATATAAGGACAGAGGAATTTAGATATGGGTGCGGTAAAGTTGTCAAATGGTGACGTGGATGCTGAGTATCTGGTTAAAGGGAGGAATTATTGACACATTGTTTTTTAGTAACGGGAAGTCATCCATTAGGGGATGTTGAATAGGCAGCTAGTGACATGACTATTGAGAGATATGACTAGAGACCAAAAAAGATTTGGATATCATCAAGGTCAGCATATAATAAATTTGAATATTATTTTCAGTTAATAATTTTCGAAGATTATCAGATCTAACAGCTTTGTACACAGCTTAAATGTGCTGTTAGCTCTTCTTCTTAGTAAAACAGTTATATATATTTATGAAGAACCGAATACAGTTTAATATAATAAAAACTATTTCTGTTTGTTGATTTATATATGAACGTCAAGTAGTATATGGGAGAGGTTTCATTAGCAGCAAATACAACTTACTTGTGTCAGTGTGGTACATGTTTTGTGCTGATTTGTCAAATTTTATTCCCATGCTTTGTTTGTATAATGTTCATATTTTTCGGAAGCAAGAATGTTACTGCAAATGCTTGAAACCTGGCAAACTAGTCAAAGCTAGTCAAATGTAATTTATAGCACAATCGAGGAAACATTTCAAATAACAATATTAAAAGGAAAAATAGATTTCAGAACAAATTCCAAGCAGTAGAACACCATGTAACAAGAGGGAACTGAAACTGAACGCATTTTTAATGAAGAGCTGTCATCTATCCTAAGAACACCATAAAGAATAGGGAAACATTGAAATATGTTTGGTTGGCACAGCGTAGCAATCCTTAGCCGTGTTCATGTATTAACAAAGCAAGTGGATCCAGCTGTAAGAAGCAAACACTATATAATTTAAAAACATAGTTTACCCCATTAATAGCTACTGCTGTGCTCCCCACCACCTCTCTCATTGTACTGAGCGCTAATGAAAGGACATGAGCATATCAAATGAGATAACAGTATATTAGCTGGCTTAGTAAGGCTTCAATAATGGTATCTCAGTTGAGATTCTTTTTTTTTTCAATAGTGCTTAGGATAATGAGAAAGGCAGTGTATTGTGTAATTAATGAAGCAAACTGTGTTTTTAAATTAAATTTACTAGCTAAAGCTTTGATTTGCTGCACATGCATTTTTTTATGTTGATGAATGGGGAATTAAAAAAATGTTTAACATAAAAAACTCTTACACTTGCCCTTTAAAGGGTCACTATAATGATCTTTTCATGACTCTTGAGTAAGAAAAGACCATTATTAGTCACTTTTAATTCAATTGTAAATAAAAAATGAGAAATTAGGGTTTTTCCTCCATTTTTGCGCTGAAGTTCTGATCCAAAGATGGCAGAAAACTAACAAATGTAAGTGTAAATTTTCTCACAAAAAACGAGTTTGTTTAAATACGATAAATATAAACATTTTTATTACTATTCTTTATTGCTTAAAATTTATGAAAACTGGATGATTATAGTGGCCCTTAATGTTTTCCTTTACAATAAAATACACAGCTATGGTTGGATTTGGGTGGGGAGATGACATGTGTTAGTGCTGAATTTTAATACTATATAAGTTATAGCATTAGGTAACGCGTCTCTCGTTGTAATGTTCCAGCTTAATACTTACATAAGTGTGAGGATCTATGTACTCCAAGAATATTTTAATGGCTTCCACAAATGGACCCACCCATCAGTTCTTGGCATCAATGCACATTAATTAGTCTCTCTGGATACCTTGATTTTCTTTATGTTTTTCTAGATGGCTGTTGTTGCCTCTATAACCCTAGAATCATGGCTCTGATTGCTGTTTACCTGGAAACCAATGCTTTCTCCTTTTTTACACAATATCATATTTCTTTAATATATACAAGGCAGAGTCTTTCCTATTTGTTGTATTTCCAAAGCTTAAAGAGATGTATACTATGTGAAAGATCTGATCTTGTTTTCCAAAACCCAGCTGTGTAATTCCTGAGTTCCACCAACTAATTTACTTTATTGAGAAACTGCCAAGATGCTTGGAGCTTGATTTAAGGGATTCGTTCTGCCAGTCTCTGCTGTTTTCATTATTTTCTACAACATTCTACAAAAAGATGTCTGTTTTCCCATCCTTAATCTTTACATATTCGGTCTTCAAAGAAATACTGCCAGATGATATTGTAAAACTGGGTACAAATAATATGTGGTTAATTAGACATAGCTTAACTTTTATTTCCTTGAAATGTGTCACAATCTCCTGGCCGGTGACTGTGATTTACATTTGTACATTAAGAATTTCTTGTGTAGGCCAAAGTTTACGTTACTTATGAGTGAACTAACAACACAAGACTGGATAACCAAAGTATACACCAGCCCCTAAATTTAAGAAACACTTTTAATATGAACAACAAAGGAATATTTGATTGAATTAGTGAAACATCCTTGGATAAACTCTCAAACAACATTATATGGGGAAACAATTCATGAGTACATGCTACATGTTCAAGTGACGAAGATGATGGGATATCAAGCATCTGATCCTGGGAATCAAAGTTATTGCAGAATATTCTTATATTTGTGCTCCAATATTCTAGCTATGCTACAAAATGAAAAGACTACTCTTTCAGTTTTCTCCTCAGGCCATTGTGGGTGGCCCTCCACCCACGCGGCTTAGAGCGTCAACCAGCTTGAGTAGTAGATGAAGCGCCGGCACACATTGTAAGGCTGTGTGCTCATCAGGTTGCTCCTTCATGTTGTCCGTCTGCTATATAATCCTGGAGAGAACACTGCTCTTTAATTAAAGAGAAAGTTTTCATGTTTTTCATCTAGACAACAATGCTAATACTCATATCTGCAAATGTTGTAGACTGTTGTAAGACAATTCCTACTTTAGTAAACGGTGCATATAATTTTCTTTAAAGGACTCAATAAAAAAGGCTTGTGTGTGTGAAGTGTGTAACAGACAAATAACATTTGCAGCTGTAAATGCAGCACCTGGGAACTGCCTAGTGGCAGGAGCTTTTGATGAGTGCTGGGTAGCCATTGGCTAATTTATATTTGTAGGTGGGGACTAGGAGGTTATAAAAGGGGGTAGTTTCCCGCCCCTTGGTCACTCAACTGTTAATCAGAGCAGAGCTTCCCTCCCTCCCTGGTTGTTTTATGTGTTATAGAAAGGTTTGAATTGTTACAGCTTTGGCGGTGGTGCTGCATCACCTTAGGGCGGAGCTCATTAGCTGGGAAGGTATCCGGTCTGCGCCAATGCCAGAGGTCTCTTGGGTACGGGTTCCATGGGGCCTCTGGCTGGGATGAGCTCTGTCCTGGGGAAGGTATGCAGCGACTCAGGTTTAAGGGCATTTATGGAACGAGCTATGTTATGGTTACATACAGCTTTGGCCTGTAATTATACCGTGCTATGTTATGGTTAAATAAAGCTTTGGCCTGTAATTATACCCATACAAGTGTTGCGGGAAACTGCCCCCTTTTATAACCTCCTAGTCCCCACCTACAAATATAAATTAGCCAATGGCTACCCAGCACCCAGCTCAGTCAAAAGCTCCTATTTGGGTGGTGGGATTAGATTTGGGCAGACCTTGTCACACATGCATAGGTCAAAGCCATGCACATAAAAACATGTTTTCATGAGTGCAGGAATCCATTCTGTCTCTTTCACTTCCTGAGATCTGACTCACGTGGAGGGACCAGCTGGTTATGTCCTCTCTTCTGTGGTTTTCTGCATATCTGTGCTAGGGATTCACCTGGAATGCAGTTCAGGAATGTAGATGCAGGATTTATGAATGGCTGGACTGGAGCACAATGATAAAAAAGCTCTTTTCCACCTCTCAGTAATACAGCTGACATGCTTGTATTGCCCTTTTATTGAAACAGATAGGGTCTATATACAAAAGGGCCCTACTAATTCAGTTAGTCTGGGTACAGAGTAGCCAAAGGTAACGTAATTAAGATAGGAAGGACAGCTAACCTATTCAGTCAGCAGGAGCTTTTCAATGCTAAGTGCCCCCATTGTGTGGGTTCACAATGGGCCCCTTAGACATATCCTTGCAAACAATAATTGGATCACAGTAAATGAATTACAAAACTAAATATAAAAAATAAATACCAAGATGAGGCATGTTCTACATGGATATAATCAGTATAACACAAGGTTGGCCACACAGTGTCCAAAACACACAGGCACAATTAGTATTCACTGGGGATGAGGGTCTCCAGACCCTAGACAGTCCAAACAGAGGAAACCATGGTTATCACAAGGGTTGTAAAAACAAGCCCAGGGGTGCCATGTCCATCTTGTTGCTTGTAGGGAAAACTACTTTGAAGAAGAAAGTGAAGCAGGTACCACAGTACTTTATTATAGACTTCTCCCCATCAGGGCTGTTATGACAAGATATATTAATTTTTTTATGTATATGGCTTACACATACATATACTTCACAAACAAGTGCCTTTTTTCTTCCTCTTCAGTGGTCCTTTAAGTGAAATCTAAATGATAGCTGTAAATGTCAGATATTATTAGGTCAGATAAATAAGCCGTTTTTATCCTCAGTTAGGACAAAAAGCGGCCTACGTACTGTTTGTTCTTCAACCTTCTCTTAGAAGAAGCATGTCAACTTGTGTTTCAGCCTTCTAAGTTAGAGTAGATAAACACTTCAGTGGAGGCTTCTAGGACTCTTATGGAAAGCCTATACAAGATGGGAATGCAATATGTTCGTATCAAATCATAACCTTATTTTTGGGACCTCATTCCCTCTAGTAGGCCTAATAAATATAATATAAAACTCTATTTCACAGAATAAATGTGGGCAGTGTCTTGCAATCATCATTTTCAATATTTTTTTTTAATAATGTTTGTAATGATGTGTTTTTCCCAAATAATGGACAGGTGGAAAAATATAGTGTACTGTAATTCTTGACTACACAAGACATCAGTATGTTTGCTACATCGTAATCCTACAAAAGTACAAAAGTGAGAGCTACCTGTTCTAGTAGGGGGCATTTGTCAGCCAAAAAGAGGTAATGGAAGTTCCCTTGACTTCACCTGTATATATTCTATTACTTAATATGAATTTTGAGTTTGTTAATTAATCAAACAAAGCTGCAATTAAATAGCCCCTAATACATTGCATAATTTCTTAAGGACATTTTATTTACAAAGTATCTGTGAAGGGCACAGAACAAACTTCTTAACTGGCAGTGGCTTTATTAAGCTGTTGCCAGATTTCGATTCTTTATACTGTATAAGTGAGTTGTGTGTACTTAATCACTTACCGGTGCTATGACAGCCTGTGTTTATGATACAGTACTAAAATACTTCATTACACAATTTTAAAAGCTGTTTTTGATTCAGTAGATTTATATTTATTAACTTTGCATCCATTTAAATACTGGGAAAGTGTGACCCAGAAACCTTGAAGGTGGAAGTGTATAATGTGAAAAAATAATGAGCCGTACATAATAATGTTGACGGATATACGTGTCAGGTTAGGGTATATATACTTTTTACCAGCCATAAAACATGTGATGGTGGGTAGATATATAATTGTAACAGTCAATCCAAGGACAGGAATCCATACATACAGACATATTTTAATAATAGACATTCCAAGGGGCAAGAGTAGGACATTTACATTGTAAAAAAAAAACAGAAAAAAGGACACTATTAATTATATAGCTTATTGTATGATGTGGGAGCTTTAAGAGGATAAATTATGGACCTTTCCTGTTTTCTGCCAGCAGTGGCGGCCAAAGGCCAGTAGGTAGCAAGGCTGAGATTTTCTTCAATTTACTAGGGTTAGGGTTAGATTAAGGGTTTAGGGTTATGGTAGGTTTAGGGATTAGGGTTAGATTTAGGAGTTAGGGTTAGGTCTAGATTTAGGGGTTAGGGTTAGGGACTAGGTTTCAATTTAGGAGTTAGTGGTTAGGGTTAGATTTAGGTGTTAGGGATTAGGGGTTAGACTTAGATTTAGGGGTTAGGATTAGGATTTATGGTTAGGGTTAGATTTAGGGTTAAGGTAGTGGCAGATGATAACCTTTACACTAACAAGAAATTTAAAAAAAATCTTGGCCATGCCACCCAGTGCTGGCAGTCAGAAAACAGGAAATATCCTAAGTTATAAAAAAAATTAAGCAGTGGACATTTAGAAGTCTACTTATTGACTACCCCTGCTCTGCTGTATTCCAGGTGGTCCTTAGGTGAAGAACGAGATATGTTCCTGAGAATGATCTTAAGTCAGATTTGTATGTAAGGCAGATCCCTGAATAATAATAATAATAATACTATAATGGTTCATATGTGGTAATAATAAAACAGTGTAATAATATTAATAATAATAATAATACCCCTGTATTGTAATACTAAGTTAGAGAAACTACTACTACTACTGCTGCTCTCTGTTTTAATTCAAACAAGCAAAAATAGCCTTGGGAGCCTGTTCTTAAGTAGGGGTCATTTGTAAGTGAGGCCGTTTGGAACCTGGAGACCAACCTATATTTTTTAAACTAGTTATTTCTACATCATGAAAGGGGAAATAAAATAAAGCAGCAGTTTTAATAGAGAAATATACTTTCCTAAGTGCCAATCATGTCATACGGTACAATTCAATAATTTCTGTCTATTCTTTAGGCATTGGAAAAGTTTTTAATTTGTTTTAATTTGTTTATTGTATTGCATGATTACATATTCACCCCATACACAAAAATCCACTAAATTGTTGCTTAAATGTAATTATAATACAATTCGGGCATCTAATAGTCAATGAATTTAGGGAATTAGATCCATGGTTTATATTAAATTGATATGGAGGTTTCCTATGTTTAATATTAAAATAAACATCCTGTTTGTTTGCATATCTAAACATCATTTTATTAATAAGTGCTTAAAAGTTCTGTTTCTACTCACTGAAACCTTCAAAATAGTCCCAACACAGGTCTTCCCCCCTGTAACTCATGCACACAGTGTCTCTGTACTACTAGATGTGCTAGCCAATACAAAATTGTCTTTCAGCAGCATGTTAGAAATGCTGCTGAGAGACAATTTTTGATTGGCTAGTACATCTAGTATCAATGGGAAACACAGTGTGAATGAGCTGCTGGGGGCAGGCCTTTGTTGGGACTGTTTTTGAAGCACTTAAATGATGTTTAGATATGCAAATAAACATAGTTTATTGTAATATTAAAAACAGTGAACCTCCATATCCATTTAATGAGAAGCAGATATTAGATAGCAGTGTAATGGTAATCCTTGTAGACTTTAGTTTTAAGTGGAATCTGATATAATTAGATTTATTGCAAAAACATTTTCATAAAAAGGCACTTAGCAAAAATCAATACAATTCTAAAGAAGATTATATATAAAATGGGTTAAAATGGAAGATTTTTAGCAATGACTTTGGCTTTACATCTAATACATTCAGGACATTTTTTTCCATATATCTGCTTCGCTCCGTATCATCTTGATGGGTATAAACCTGACAGCATAACGCTGGAGATACAAAATCCTTTTCTGACACAGATTAAATAAAATGCTGATGATTTAGACAGAGGTGAATTGCATCCTTGATTTGGAACAACATTTTATTTTAAAAAAAAAGTCTCAAGAAGTAGTCTATACTTGAAAACCTGACAGTTTTGAAAGTATAAAGGAAAGATATGACTAAGAACTATATGACCCAACATGACCCAAGAAGACTTTTCTGGAATAACAAAACTCTTGAAGATGAGATGAAAATTGTACAGTTAAAGAGAACGAAGTGATGGGATATTATAGGGAGCCGAAAATAAAGTGCTTTGTGGGATCATTCTTACAAATGGATAAAAGATTTAAAAGTGATAATACATTGGATATTACATTATTTAACTTGTGTTTTATTATTAACTAGCGACTTGCCCGTCAAAAATTACAGAACAATAAAATGTGAAGCCATGGTAATGCTGTTTGGCACACAATGTTAAGTTTTTTGTACTCTGAGGACCTTCGGCGCTCATTGCGAGCTTCTCCTGGTTTGTCCTTTGGCTCCTTTGAGCACGTTTTGCGCTCATCACAAAGACATATATATGTATCTTTTTAAAAAAAACAAACTAATTAATTACCTAATTAATTGAATAATAAATGAATATAGTTTACCTATTTCTAATTAATATATGTAACAATCAATAGCCTGAAAAGGTAACAATCTCTTTTTATTGTCCTGCAGCATATACCGTATATACTCGAGTATAAGCCGACCCGAGTATAACCCGAGGCACCTAATTTACCACAAAATACTGGGTAAAATGAGTGACTCGAGTATAAGCCGAGGGTGGGAAATGTGCTGCCCCCTGTGTCCCTCTTGTGCCTTCTGTGTCCCTCTCTCTCTCCCATGTCTCTTCCCCCCTCGCCCTTCCCTGTGTCTCTTACCCCTCTCCCTTCCCTATGTCTCTTCCCCCCCTCCCTTCCCTTTGTCTCTTCCCCTCCTCCCTTCCCTTTGTCTCTTCCCCTCCTTATTCTCAACCTCCCTCCTCATCCTCAACCTCCCTCCTCATCCTCAACCTCCCTCCTCATCATCCCTCCTCATCATCCCTCCTCATCCTCAACCCCCTCCTCAACCCCCCTCCTCATCCTCAACCCCCTCCTCAACCTCCCTCCTCATCCTCAACCTCCCTCCTCATCCTCAGCCCCCTCCTCATCCACAGCCCCTCTCCTCATCCTCAACCCCCTCCTCAACCTCCCTCCTCAACCTCAACCCCTCCACCCTCAACCCCCCCTCAACCTCCCTCCTCAACCTCAACCACCCCATCCTTAACCCCCCTCCTCATCTTCCCTCCTCATCCTCCCTCCTCATCCTCCCTCCTCATCCCCAACCTCCCTCCTCAACCTCAACCTCCCTCCTCAACCTCAGGCCCCCTCCTCATCCTCAGCCCCCCTCCTCATCCTCAACCTCCCTCCTCAACCTCAACCCCCCTCCTCAACCTCCCTCCTAAACCTCAACCTTCCTTCTCAATCTCCCTCCTCAACCCCCCTCCTTAACCACCCTCCTCATCCTCAGGCCCCCTCCTCATCCTCAGGGCCCCTCCTCATCCTCAGCCCCCCTCCTCGTCCTCAACCCCCTCCTCATCCTCAACCCCCTCGTCATCCTCCCTCATCATCCTCAGGCCCCCTCCTCATCCTCAGGCCCCCTTCTCATCCTCAACCCCCCTCCTCATCCTCAACCCCCTCCACAACCTCCCTGTTCAACCTCAACCCCCCCTCCTCAACCTCCCTCCTCAACCTCAACCTCCCTCCTCAACCTCCCTCCTCAACCTCCCTCCTCATCCTCAGGACCCCTCCTCATCCTCAGGACCCCTCCTCATCCTCAGGCCCCCTCCTCATCCTCAGCCCCCCTCCTCATCCTCAACCCCCCTCCTCATCCTCAACCCCCTCCTCAACCTCCCTCCTCAAACACACCCCCCCCTCCTCAACCTCCCTCCTCAACCTCAACCCCCTCCTCCTCAACCTCCCTCCCCATCCTCAACCCCCCTCATTCTAAACCCCCCTCCTCATTCTAACCCCCCTCATACTACCCCTCTAAATACCCCCCCCCTCCCCTCACTTACCTGCTCCGGCCTCCGCTACTTCCGGGTCTTGAGTGGCGCGCATGTGACGTCACGGCATTAGCATATACCGGGTGCCGGCACCCGGTATATGCTAATGCCGTGATGTCACATGCGCGCCACGTCATGGGGGGGTAGAAAGACACGGGGGGGTAGAGAGACACAAGGGGGGGATAGAGAGATACGGGGGGGGTTAGAGAGACATGGGGGGAAGAGTGACTCGAGTATAAGCCGAGGGGGCCCTTTTTAGCCTTAAAAAAAGGGCTGAAAATTTTGGCTTATACTCGAGTATATACGGTAATGTGCATTTGGAGATAGTGTTATGAAAAACCTTTGTTTTATTTGTGTAAAGCGCTACTTTAAATGCGTAATGTTGTCAATTGGAAGTTAGTGTTGTAAAATGGCGTAGTTTGTCTATGTGCTACGCGTTTCTCAAGCATTTCCCGTCCTTTGTAATAGTGTATTTTTGCGTGGTTCAGAAACATGTAGCCTTGTTTTCATTTTTTTTGGCAGCCATTTTTTTCTCACTTAGCCAATTTTCGAGTGCCGAAACTCATCAATTTCGACTTAAATTTGCGTGCAACCTCACTCGCAGACGTCCTGTGTGTGATGGGATTTTTATTTATTTATTTTTTTGTGTTTTTCGTGTTTGTCGATTTGCGCAGTTCGGCCGTTAAGTTCGTATTTTTCCTATCTCGTATTTTTCCTATCTCGGTAAGTCCTGCGTCTCTTAATTTTTGTTTTCTAAGTCCTGCGTTCGTCAAGTGCTCTCAACCTAAGGCGATCCCACGTTTCCTAAGTATTTGGAGGCAAAGTCCTGCTTTTTTCAATGTCTGATCGTCTCGCCTCACATCGTGAGGCTTGCAGGAGTTCCTTTGGTGTTTGATGCGTGTTTCATTGCCTCCACTGCTCAACTTGCTTTGCGAGGCTTGCAGACTTGCAGGCGATGAGCGACTTCGACACTCATCGCCTAAGTGCTGCGACTTTTAATGGCAACTGCTCACCTCGCTACCCGAGGCTCGCAGGCACAAAATACATAAGGCTGTATATACTTTTCCAAGCTTTACTAAAATGTATCCAATGAAACCAAAACAATTCAATAAATATAATAAGCCAAGTGTCCACTGAAGCATTACCTTAACCAGTGACAGATATAGTGAATGCAGGGCCATGGTGCAAAATAAAGTGCCCCACTTTATTAATTCTCTATATATGGTGCCAGCTGATGACCCCAAGACTGATAATTTCATCTTTCTATAAAAATAATAATTTGCAGGTAGCAGATGTTCCCAAAGTTGCTATGAGCCCTGGCCTTAACCAGTTTCCTCACTAACCAGCTACCATCCAGCTAAACCTACGTGGAGCAAAAACAAATAGTCCAATAGTTTATAATATCATTGGCTTATATAGTCTTTTAGATGTCCATGTATTCACACTGCTCCAAGAGGTCATAAGCTTGTGTGTGTGTATTCACACTATATTGGTCTATACGGATAACAGTGTAGACTGGCCTGCAGTCCTACGTCAGTGTCACAAAATACAGTTTTATTGGATCTGATATATTTTAATGGTTGAGTAGAATTAGATTGCAAGCTTTCAAGGTCACGACCCCTTTCTCAAACCAAGTTCTCCATTGAACACTGGATTATGACATGGAAAACTAGCAATCTAATCCTGCTGAGCCTTTAAAATGTATTTTCTCCACTGAAAGGTTTTTCTGTTATTCTAAGGCCAATAAAATACTACACTTTATCTACTTCTGCTTACTTAACAACCCAATTACTTTTTTTTGTTTGTGGTAACACAGTGGAAGAAGAAGGAGTGTCCCTGTTCAATGTGTCACACATTTGTTGAAGGGATTATTTTGTAGGCAGCACCCTCCAAGCTAGTAACATTGTCCTAGTTGTTGTCAGGATGTTGGTAGCCAGAGAACAAGGACTGTGTCATATCAGAGCTAACAGCGAGAGCTGCAGTTCATGTTCTCTGAATTATTGTTTTACTCAGAGCTGGCTGTAAATGGCTGGGTTTGAAGGCTTGGTCCCTACTGCTAGTTGCCACCAGTGTCCCACATTACACAGTACAGAGTTCCGACATTTCTGTCCGAATAGTGGCTGTGCAGGAGTTTATTACCTTTGTAACTGTCACTACCAGAGTGCAGTCATAATATGATGTAGGTTTTTTGCTAGGTTGTATAGGCATTTACAGTAGTATAGGAAAACAAGTGAAATCAATTGGATCCTCATTACACAGCATAGGAGGTTGTAAGGTTCAGTATCAAAAGGCCGAATCATGACCATTGACTTCTAGGTGTCTCCATCGAAAATACTGCTTCCGATATCATTGGCATCTACTCTGTGTGTTGGCCATTCAGAGCAAAAGCCGATACCATTGGCATCTACTCAGTGTGATGAACCTTTTGATCTGAATTCGGGGTTCGCAACTCTATCAGAGTAGGCCGCAAGTCCAGGCCCGATAGCGCGCATCGCAAACCATGCTCTCGATAGTAGCATTTGCCGGATTGAACATGATCGCTGACCCAAGGCCGTAACTTGCGGTTCAAGCCTGTATGACTTTGAAATTCAACCTCCATTTTTCTTTGAAGTCCTACAGGCTCTAACCAGGAGTTACGGCCTTGCGTCAGCAATCATGCTCAAGCACGTAGGGCTTCAATGAAAAACGAAGGTTGGATTTCAAAGTCATAGGGGCTTGATTTACGAGTTATGATCGGATGCACATTCCAGATATGATGCAATATTGATAAAGCCTGGAATATGATATTATATTACATGCGAGTTCCATTATATGTATTAACACATTGATTGCCAGGGTCGATATGACACAGAAATTAAACATAAAATAAAGTATTGTTTTGGGTCGATTTGCGAGCTTGAAAATGGTGTGCTATTAATTCTAAGACCTAACATCACTTTAACTTTTAATACAAGTACAGTAGAGTGTTTATATATGCATTTACAGTGCTTTAAGCCCTTTGCGAGACCTCCTTGGTACCAGTAACTTGTGGTTTGATTTTTGCCATTTGCGGGCTTGACGGAGTCGTTAGTGAGGGAAAATCGGAGCAATTGAACAGTGATTTGCGATTTCAGCGTTAGGGACTCTTGCGGCAGTGAAAGATCAAAGGCTTGGAGGGCATTAACTTGCGATTTTACAAATCACAATGGATCTCAAAGAATCGCAGGTCGGAGCCCATAACTCGATCGCAGCATGCAAACGGAAGCCAATTGAATCACAAAGTAACTTGCGGGCTCTATGTGCGAGCCCGGATCTCCCGAATGCCTCAATTGAATGAGGCTCAAAGATTCTAAGAACTACTTATTATAATGACCCCATACAGGACGCTTAAATACTTACTGCTCCATGAATGCAGGAATTGGGAATGTTAACGTTTTCTCATTTGTACATTAACAACTTCAATATAAATTATTGAAAGCAGATTTAATATATAAAATATATACAATTTATAAAGCACTTTATGTCATTTTAAGTTGAGGTGTAGAGAATCACAATGTTTACAACATATTAAATTAATAAAAACAAAATAGTACTAAAAAAGCCAAAGGGCTCTGCATTGTGCAGAATGTAGTCTAGAATTAAAAAGACATACAATAATCCAAACAAAAATGTATTTATTTTAGCGTTTACAAGAGTCTACAAAACATTTTTGTCGATGAATGGATTTTCTATGCCCATTTATGTGAATGAGTAACATATTTTGCTAGGTATATAATATACCTGTATATCTCTTCACTTTTCCATACCTTATTATATTAGGAAGTGTTAAAAAAGAACTTGTTTTTCTGCCAAAAATCATTTGGGTCTGCACTCCGTAGCTCATGCAGCTCATGAATACACAGTGTGAAGTGAGGTGTTTTAAAGTAGCCTGTCAGTGACCTTGCTCAAGGAGATAATTTGCCTCTGTTTGGTTACTATGAGACAACACAATTCCTATACTTAGAAGTACACTGTGTTCATGAGCTGCAGAGGGGATAAACCAGTTAGAAACTATTTGCAAGATTTTAGGCAGAAATTTAGCTTCTAAACACTTCTTAATGAAATAAAGTACACAAAATTAAAGAGATACAGAGGTATATTATATTCCTAGTGAAATCCGGAAACCTTAAATATCTCTTTATCCATAGTTTTGAATTTATGTTTTAAATGCTTGATCTCTTGGGCAGTGAACAGTTAAATTTGCCAGCTGGTTCGGGTATCAGATGAAAAGAGAAACCAATAAATGTTTTTATATTTTAATTATTTATTTTCTAATAAAGTATATTAATATTTCCATCAATATGAATATAACAGTAGGAATCCATACATTAGCATTTTATATTGACACAGACTAATAGCATTAAAGGTACAGACTTATTGGATATGTATCTAGCTGTTTCAAATGTAATTATTATAGGTTTGAATGACAGTAACAGTTTGAACAAATTTAAAATGTCTACGCAATACAGGTAAAGGGATGTTGTTCATTTAACTATACATTGTTTATAGACCTAAAATGTTTTCTTAGGCAGGCAAACTTTTATTTATCATATATACGCTCCCCTCTGTCATTTAATCCTATGCACAGTAATGAATCACATTAACTAGTATATGCCCCATTTCAAATTCATTTTATTGGCGGGTGATACCCTACTGTAAGACAGTAAAGTGCCAACTCCAGGTGATCAGACATACAGCCTTATTAAATTGCAATTTGGCCAATTGAATCGGTCTCTATATAAGCACACAGCATATTTTTTTACAGAAGTTTTTAGTTAGTGAACTTCTATCGAAAAGCAAGGTCTTCACTAACTAAAAACCTCTGTAAAAAATATGCTCTGTGCTTATATAGAGCCCTATTCAATTGGCCAAATCGCAATTTAATAAGGCTGTAGATATATTCAGAAGTTTAGGGATACAAGTGAAATCAATGTACCGTATATACTCGAGTATAAGCCGACCCGAGTATAAGTCGAGGCACCCATTTTACCACAAAATACTGGGTAAAATGAGTGACTCGAGTATAAGCCGAGGGTGGGAAATGTGCTGCCCCCTGTGTCCCTCTTGTGCCCACTGTGTCCCCCTCTTGTGTCCCCCTCTCTCTCCATGTCTCTTTTCCACTCTCCCTTCCCTGTGTCTCTTCCCCCCTCCCTTATCACTCTCCTCAACCCCACTCCTCAACCTCCCTCCTCATCCTCAACCTCCCTCCTCATCCTCAACCTCCCTCCTCATCCTCCCTCCTCAACCCCCATCCTCAACCTCCCTCCTCAACTCCCTCCATCCTCAACCCCCCATCCTCATCCTCCCCCCTCAACCCCCCCATCCTCATCCTTAACCCCCTCCTCAACCCCCTCCTCAACCTCAACCCTCCTCAACCTCAACCCCCCTCAACCCCGCCTCCTCAACCTCCCTCCTCAACCCCCCATCCTCATCCTCTCTCCTCAACCCCCCATCCTCAACCCCCCTCCTCAACCTCAACCCCCCTCCTCAACCGCTCCTCCTCATCCTCAACCTCCCTCCTCATCCTCAACCTCCCTCCTCATCCTCCCTCCTCATCCTCATCCTCCCTCCTCATCCTCCCTCCTCAACCCCCCTCCTCAACCCCCCATCATCAACCCCCCATCCTCAACCCCCTTCTCAACCTCCCTCCTCAACCTCCCTCCTCAACCCCCCATCCTCATCCTCAACCCCCCCATCCTCATCCTCAACCCCCCATCCTCAACTTCCCTCCTCAACCTCAACCCCCCTCAACCCCCCTCCTCAACCTCAACCCCAACCCCCCTCCTCAACCCCCCTCCTCAACCTAAACCCCCCACAACCCCCTCCTCAACCTTGAGGTTGAGGAGGGGGGAGGGAAAGAGACATGGGGGGTAGAGAGACATGGGGGGGTAGAGAGACACAGGGGGGTTAGAGACACACGGGGGAGTAGAGAGACACGGGGGGAGAGTGACTCGAGTATAAGCCGAGGGGGCCCTTTTTAGCCTTAAGAAAAGGGCCGAAAAACTCGGCTTATACTTGAGTATATACAGTAATTAGAAAGTTTGAGAGGAAATTGTTGCAAGATCCCCCTCTTCCAACACCTTGATACCTTAGCTCACATTCAGAATAAAAGAACCACTGTAGTTTAGAAAAAAAATAGCAGATGTACAAGAATATTTTTTTTTAGAGAAAACATATTTAGCTGACTCTACTTGTGTCATGGGAGAACCCATCAGACTGCTAATCTGTCTGTAGCTTGAGGGAGAGGGTTATCCTGTGGGGCCTCACACTTCCATAGAGTTCTATTGCCAATCATGCTACGTAGAGTCTCAGTTCCTCCCACTCCTCTAAGACATCTATTCCTTCTAGGAACAAAGACAAAATGCCAATCATCATTAAAACACATATGAACATAATATTTTTATGTAAAGGCTGCATTTATTGTAAACATTGTAAAACATGCTGCACATTATTAATACTATAAGAAACCAATGTAATTATTAATTATAACCCAAGACGCTATAAACAGCAGAAACCATTGTAAGAGAGGTGGGTGAATGACAGATAGAGCTATATACAGTGTAAGTACTTTGGAGGACAAGAGAAAATGATATGCAAGTTGTGCTATGGAACATGGATATAGGGGGAATTTACTAATGGATCATGGCTGCTAACACATGTATGATTTATTAAAGGTCCTTCTCCAGTGTTATATATTGTTCATGTCAGCTCATTGCAAGTTATAGTGAATGGAGTGTATTATAGGAGTGTTGTGGACGTATAAATAGCATCTACCGTGAAGATCAAACTACTCTAAATTCATTAAACACTCATCCTGATTTATATTTAAATAAAATAATATAACCAATATTCAGCAATTAATATACAACATATGCTGCTAAATGTTATATATATTTGACTAGCGAATTGCCCGTCAAAAAATGACGGCAATGAAATTGTAAGTGAGCTAATGCTGTTTGGTGTATACTAATAAAATAACTAATAGATTAATAAAGTAATATACTTTACCTATTTTGAAGCATTGTGTTGAAGAGCTGGC